>JAODKL010000095.1:7894462-7915635 GCA_026780765.1 Petrocephalus schoutedeni
TTGTATTGTTTTACCTGTTTTGCCCTCACCATTGCAGATATTAGTGATGCAGATTCTTGGTGTCCTCTAAACTAGATACAAACAACAGTGGCAGTTGTCTAGCAATATATACAAGGTGATTACATTTATTTAGACTACAAAGGCAATTCAATTTATTTAGGCCATAAATCTGTATTCCTTAATGTCCGTCCTCAAGTTGAATTAAATCATATTTGCTATTCAGGGTTGAGACTTTTTATAATATCATTTTAACATGGCTTGCGATGGCTTTTTCGGCAGTGGTACTCTCCGCGTCTGGGAGCTCGACCTTCCCAACAGGAAGATACGTCCCACAGAATGCCGGACGGGACAGCTGAAGAGGGTAGTGAAATGCGTGGAGGTGAGGCTACCCTCCCTAAGTCACGCCCACATTTTTTGCAGCTTGGGCTGTGCTGGGCTCATAAAGCAGACGAGAGGCTGTGAGGGGAAGCAGATGCGGACCTGAATACAGTCCTTATAGTCCTTGGCTTTTATTGACATGGTGTGTCCTAGATTGCAGAAGACGATGATTTCTTCTACTGTGGTACGAGCAGCGGCGATGTTCTGAAAGTCAATCTGAAGACCCAGCTCCTCAACAGCTGCTGGCCAGTAAAGGGAAAATTCGGAAAGGTTGGTGAAGGCTGAGGAGCTCTGCTCAGGTGTTAATCAGGCCAAGATGCTCAATTCAATAAACAATGTTCAAAGCAAGTCAGTAGGTCTGATAGGCTGATATTTTTGTTTCTTTTGAGAATACAAATGTTTTCCCATTAAAGTTTACAAGGAGATCATAGGAGTTTTTAACACTATTGTATAATACAGGGTTGGGCAAACTTATCTACAAAGGGCTGGTGTTTATGCAGGCTTTCGGGATAACCTTTAGGTCAGCAGTTCAAACCCAGGTGTGAGAATTCTTCAGCTAATCAGTCCGTTAATTAGTGATCTAATTAGGGAGTTGCAGCCAAAACCCGCACACACAACAGCCCTATCTGGATAAGACTGCCCACCCCTGGTATAATAGGTATAATTAACATTAAGAATAAAAACATGGAATTTTGCCTGTGTTGGTCTTTGGAAAAAAATAATGGCTGCCTTTTTGTGGTTTTTATAGAGTAGAATAGTAATGCTCTATTCACATGCCATCTTGCTATCCATGACATTGCTATTGACGGCTTACCTTTGCGACTGGTTGGTGTGGCGCGATGCAATGGCCTGTCATTTGTGCAGGGAGTGAACACCCTGAGCGTGCTGAAGACGGGGAACATCCTGGTCGGCTCCGGCGATGGCATGTGCACTCTGTGCTCCGGGTCCAACTTTAAAACCCTCAGGTGAGTTCACAGGTACACATTCAGCTCTGAGAACTTCTGTACGCCAACCCTTCATTGTCTTCCTCCATGTCTAAAAGACCAGCAGCTGAATGTTAACGTGCCTGGGCCAGAGGAACCAGTTCTCTTGTGAAATGAAGAGAGACACAGCTTGCTCCAGTTCCTTCACTGCAGCGCCACCTGATGGTGATTAGCTTACAGTACAGCATGGATATGAATAACACATGCGTTATTCTGTTGTCTCATAGGAAAGTGCAGCTGCAGGGAGGGGTCACTTCAGTCGCTCTCCGGGGTGAGGGCCACCAGTTCTTCGTAGGTACGGACGCGGCACAGATCTATCGCTGCAGCTACATGGACTTCAAAGAGGAGCTTATCGCCACGAGCCACAACAGTGCTGTCAGGGGCGTTGTCTTCCCCTTGTGAGTGACACGCCAGCTGGGACATGGGATCCGCGTAAAATGAATCAGTCTGAGTGGGGCAGCATAGAGCTCTGTCGTCAAGAAACATACTACTTGTGTATCCGTGTGTAGTGGATTGCATTCATGCCACCAGGGGGCGCTACAAACCAACTTTACTTGAGCCACTTGGTTGACTCTCCCGTGGTGCCTCTAAAGCTTGTTATGTCTGTCTGTCTCTCTCTCAGTGCCACGTCTGAGCTGTTTGCCACGTGCTCTCAAGATGACATCAGGGTGTGGCACTCAGAGACGTCCAAGGAGCTGCTGCGCATCACAGTGGCCAACATGACCTGTAACGCCGTGGATTTTATGAGGGACGGAAAGAGCATCATTAGCGGTGGGTGGGACGCATTGAGGACTGATGTGCAAGTGTGTGTCGCTGTGGGATGGGATAACACCCGCAGCCAGGCCACCCGGGTCATGTGGGTGAGCCCTCATCGTATGGAGAACATCTCACCTGCTTCTCCCTTCTGGGTTGGAGTTAGGGGTCTCAGATGAGGGAAGCTGAAATAGCAGGTCTGCAGGAGATCATCAGGAAGCAGCTGCGATCTGCTCAGGCGGTCTGCTGCGCTCAGACAGGGATGATCTGACCTTGCGCTGTGGCAGCGTGACTGTCAAGTGTGCTTGTTCACAAGGGGTCAGATATGTGGAACATAAGTTCATTAATTTGTGCTGAGTCATTTGTGGTAAAATCATTTAAATGTTAACACATTCAAGTCTTATGTCCCTGCACTGCATAAGAAGTTTGGAAATTAGATGGATATATTCAAGAACAACCGTAGTACATTTATGCTACATCGATGTTTTTGGTCTCTTCATCATCGCAAAAAAACTCAGATAAAGGAAACCACAATATGCCACATCAATCAAGACCTGAATCAGGCCTATTTAATTAAAAATAGAAATGTCTATAAAAATGACGTTCCCAAGACTGATTCAGAGAAGCCACTTTTTGTACGTAAGACACAATGTATAGATAAATGTCCAAATGACGGAGTTGTTTATATTAAATCTGGTATTGTGTATATGGTGTTTAGTTTTCCATTGTCTACGGTATGAATCAATAAAATATAATTCATGTGGTGCGTTTTGTTTTGCAGCTTGGAATGATGGGAAAATTCGTATTTTCACCCCTGAGAGTGGCACACTGAGCGGCACCATCCATAATGCCCACAGCATGAGCGTGACGGCTATCGCGGGCACCGGAGACTGCCAGAGGATAGTCAGCGGGGGAGGCGAGGGCCAGGTAACCCCGTGGGCAGGACAGCTAAAAAAAAACACACACTTACACAAGACAGCAGTCCATCCATAGCAGCTATGCATCAATGAGATCTCATGTCTAACTGTATAAATTGTAAGGATAGAAAGGCACGTGAGTCACTGTGAATCAGCTTTGGCTGTCTGCAATTAAACGTCAGTAGTGAGAGGCATCGGCGCACCTGCGTCCGTTTTTAATTCGGTGTCTAGGTGCGGATCTGGCAGATCCTTCCAGGGTCACACCGGCTTGTAGAGACCATGAAGGAGCACAAGGCCACGATCACCTGCATCAGGGTCAAGAGCGATGACAAGGAGTGTGTGACGGCCAGCTCGGACGGGGCCTGCATCGTCTGGGACCTGGTGTGAGTGAGGGCGCCTCTGCTTCTCGCCTGCCCCCATCATCACCCGCGGGCATCATCACCCGCCGGCCCACAGGGTCACCGCCTTCTTCTGCCTCTCTTGCCAGCCGCTTTGTGAGGTATCAGATGGTCCTGGCCAACACACTCTTCAGGGCTGTGTGCTACCACCCCGAGGAGTACCAGATCATCACCAGCGGGACCGACAGAAAGGTGGGACCGCCGTCACTGCCGGGCCAGAACCAGGCTTAGCCGTGAACCATAGAAGGGCAGCTTTTACAACACATGGCTTCTTTTGGACCGGAGTGGAGCCTGAATTCTATTCTGGCTGCTTTATCATCATGTGACACGCTTCCTGCCAGCATTCTGAGTTCATCACCAGTCTGTGGCCCCATTTGGCTCCTTCTTCATTTGCTCACCCTTTTGTCTTCACTGATCTCAGGCTGCTGTGGATATAATTAGACTATTATGAACAGAGGTGGATAGTTCAGGTCCAGAATGCAAAAAAATCCAAACCAAGATCTGGTTTAAACCAATCACTTCAGTAAAAAGAATCACAGTCACAGAGTACTCAGCTGGTTGGTTGAAACAAAATCTTGGTCTGGATTTTTACTTTTTGGACCTGAAATTCCCACCTATGATTACACTGGCATACAGTGATTTTGGTGCCAAAGATGTCTGAAAGGTTTTGTATCAAGTTTATGGTGCTGATTAAGAATATGACTTTGGTTTTGCCAGATTGGCTCTAGTTTCTGAGATATTTAATAGTTAATTAATTAAAAAGACTTTTTGAAGCCAGATTAATTAATTAATTAATTAATTATATTATTTATAATTATATGGGATATGTCATTACCTAAGACACTGTTAAAGAGTCAAAAGACAGTCCAAAAGCTGTTGCATTTGTTATCACACACAAGTCACATTGGGGGAATGCACTGGGGGAAATGCATTATTTTCATGGATGTCCATTATCTCAAAAACTAGAGCCAATTCAGCAAAAGTAATTGGATTTTTGAATTCAGCACCCTCAAAATACCCTAAATCCATTCAAAAAAACCTCGGCACCTGGGATTTATTTTTTTGTAGACCTGTGTTATTGGTGAATTAGGATTTAACAGTTAAGTTTCCCAGGGTGGTATGAAGAATTTAATTGGATGAATGAATCCACTTTGGATTATCGCTTTGTGTAGCAGATCTTCTGGACTGGCTATAAGAGTGACATCACGTCCTGGAGTTTCCTGAGCTGGGACATTGGGCCTTCAGCTAATTCCCTTATAGCTTGGTCTCTGCCACTGTTATTACACGTGTTAACTTTCAGGTAATGATCTATTTGCTGAACCGCTTTAGTGCCCGTTTCCAAATATATGTTGCGTCATTGCACTCTGCGGGAGATTCGATTCAGCTGGAGTGTACTGGCAACTGGGAGACAAGGGAATGAGGAGACTGATGTCAGAAATGTACTAAGGGTCCTTGTCCAAGGTTTGGCTGGAGATCAAATCCACTAAACTTAACTTTTTAATCTCCATTGCAAAGGCTGTCTATGTAGGTGGCCTGTAGAGATACAAAAATTTCAGCAGTCAGGTCTGAACAGACTCTCCCCAGGTTCATTGACTAAGCTGGCAGCTAAGAAAAAAACGCAGGTGGACGAAATGGGTAGAGGGCAGGAAACACTATAATACAAAAGTGTCTTACAGACTGACGAGGGGAGAGTATGGTGCTGTCTAGGGTTACAAACTGCAGCAGATAAGTGGGATACATTTAAAGAGATTCGTCTTCAGATGACGAGAGCCCAGAAAACTCCTGCAGAAAACCCTTCCATCCGCAGTTACGACTCTGACTACGCAGTCAGATATGACATTTACACCTCTCCCAGAATCTGAGAAAGAGTTTTTCAGATTTAGCAAAGTGTAAATCTTGTACCCAGAGTCAAAAATAGAGTAGTTGCCTCAGTAGCAAGTAATGCAAAACCTCAATATGGAAACTAAAGCAACAGGACACGTGTTTCAGGTCCTAGATTAGGGATGAATTTTTAGGGAAAGGGGTTCCTTTGGCCGACGGTCTACAGGCCATTAGCATGCCATTGTCACCCATTACAGCACATTATTCTGATATTTAGCAAATAATTTGCTTTAAGAAGCCAGGCTGCGATGCAAGCCTCAGTAATGTGAAACACAAGGTAACTAATTGTACAAGATTCCGCCAAAGGTTACTAAGGTGTTTTTAATTGCAGTTTAAATTCAGCGTATCTTCCAGCTTATTGCACTTATCTATTAATTTTCTACGCACGCTATGCATTTTCAGCGATTGATTGGATGTCACCCTTATAAGACCCTCACTCGCTTTTGGAGTGGCTGTCTCCAGAATACAAAATACATGGGAGCTACAGTATAGGAGGGGATGGTGTAGGGGCCTCACACTGTCAACATGAAGTTAATAGGATTTTCCTTAAGGAGAGACATTCGAAGAAACGAGTGCAGATTGAAAAGACTAAACCTCCCAGGACTGACCCCTGACAGACACCCTGCTAAGAGACCTACATGCGCGGGTCGTAATGGAATAAGGCGAAGTGTAAGATGTCCATTTGAGAGTTCCCAAGGCCCCTGAGGCTTGATGGGAGAGCTGAGCGGTTAACTAGGTCCAACAGCGCCAGAGCGCTCTAAGATATAGAAGATCAAGGGGACAGGTGGCGAGCGGCGTGAGAGGCTGGCAGCTTCGGCGGCGTCACCAAGATGAAAGCTAGGCCGTCGGTGGTCCCGCGGGCAGCTGTCTGATAAGGGCTCTCGGGGACCCGAGCAGCGGGCAGCAAGCGCCAAGGTCGCCAACCAGGAAAAGCAGTGAGGAGGCAGGCAGGTAGCTAGAAGGGGCAAAGCAGGGGAAATACCTGGGCAATCCGAATGCTGATGGGAACGGCCCAAGGGAAGCGAGGTTTATTAAGCAGCAAGGAAGTGATCAGCATGGGGGGAGGGGGGTGGGGCACTGGTGAAGGCGACCACTAGAGGGCGTCAGGAGGTTTGGTATTTGAAAGTGTGGCGGGGGCAAATACAGAAGGAGGAGGACTAGCCCTGGGGATGTTGAGGGGGGGGGGGGGGGTTGCAGTAGAAGATAAAACCAAGAGTGGGGGGGGCTTATGAGGGTTTGAAAGAAGCTCTTCAGATCCCCAGGGAGAATAAACGAGGAGGGTGCCAAGCGATACTTATCTAGGTCAGATGTCCTGCATGGTGTGCACCAGCTCATCAGCCGAGCCCAGATGCCCGTGTCTGATGTGCGGACGGGTGCAGCTAGGCTAGCGGACGGAATCAAACGGATGTCTCCAGACCGTTAGGGCGTGTGACAAATGGCAAGCTGAGGGGCGGCTGCTGATTGGCTGGCGCCGGCCGGCCGGATGCTGGGCCAACCCTGGGGACGGAGCTGCTAAGAGGCTCTGGGCCGCCGCCGTCCCGCGGTCGCGGCCGTGCCAGCCAGGTGGAGGCGTGCCAGGCCTGCCATCTGCTCGCTCCAGGCGTGGCCACGCTGTCTGCCGAAGGACAAACATTGTCCATAATTAAATTCATCGACGGGATCTAATCGTCTCCGTGTCGCAGCCTAGTGAAGATGTTGACATCAGGGATAGTGGTCTTGGCTCCAGTCATGATCAGGACCTCTGGACAGACATTTGGAGAAATTCATTGAGCAGCTTGCATTGCCTCTTCAGAGGTGAGCCTGTGTGATTGTACTGGTGCTCACACCATATTGAGTTTGGTTTCAGTTAGAGGCCAGGTAAGATAATGCGGCTTTTGCACAGTGGCCTGTGTAGCCCTCATAGCCTAGATTCCACTGTAACTTACCAGGTTAGGGATCTACAGCTCAGCTCTGGAGAAAATTAAGAGACTACAGCAAAATTTTCAGTTTCACTCATTTCTCAATTTATGGGTGTGCGTCTGTGAATATATATTTTTTTTTGCAAATTGCAGCCTGGTTCTTCTCTGATTCTCGTTAAGGGCTCCTTGCATTATGGGACTTCAGTCCTGCTTCTAGGAGCCTGATACTAACTGTCCTAGCAGTGCACTTCACGCCACTTAATGTTTCCCGTTCCTTTTGAAGGTTGCTTGATGTCATCCTTGCATGTCATACCTTGCGTTTACTTTTTGCGAGATCCATTAATCAAGGGGAGGATTATTTTTACACGAGGACTATATAAGTGGATTACTGTGGGAAAATAAGTTGCTAAGTGAAGGAACAGGACAAACAGAACAGAGTATATTTAGAAGCTTCGGGTTTTTGTATCTGAGCTTCCTCTCCAGCGCAACACGGATACAGAATTAAAAATGTAACACAGGGCGGTGCAACCAGCCCTAACAGCAGCAAAGAAAGTGCAGCCTGCAGCCGCGCAGGTGGAGCAGAACACGGACGGTCCCCATATAGGCACCCGCTCCCATCTCTTTCTGGTAAGGAGCGGTGTGGTCGCGAGCGCCCCCCACTGGAGCTGGGGGGGCCTTTTTTACATGCTGACATGACAAAACCATATCTTAGAAGTTCTTCTTCACACAATTGTAAATAATATAGAAATGCATAAAAATAATAGAAGCCCAGTGCGACCGTTAAAGATAAGACTGGTAGGTTAATTGTGCTTGACGTGTTGTATTCTTTGTCATGCCTGTATGCTGGGTGTGTTCATCACCAGGGGAACTGCAGGGCCTCAAAACCAGTTTAAAGGGTGTTAAACCCCCTGTTTATTCTGGCTTCACCTTGTTCTTCAATTGAGCAACATATTTCCTCACCTTCGCGCCCTTCCATCCGCCTGGCTGTGGTGGCCTGATGGTTAGGGGAGCACACTTATGCTCAGTAGCTTGCTGGGTCAGTTCCCCAACCAGCAAGTTACAGCTCCCTGGGTGCTGAATTAGCTGCCCACTGCTCTCTCACATATGGCTTAGACGGAGATGATGCATTTCGTTGCTTCCACAGTGTCGTTATATGAACACTGAAGTGGCACCCATCCATCTATCCAGCCATCTTCTGACCAATCATCCAGGTCAGGGTCATGTGGTGGCCTGCAGCCAATCACATGCAGCCAGACTGGGGTACACCCTAGACAGGACGCCAGTCTCAAAGTTCTAGAGTTAGTGTTTCTTCTGTTGATATTCCCCTAAAATATTTAGCTTACTCATTATGGCTTATTCACCAAAGGTCTACGACTATATTTGTCACGTAGATACATAATTTAGAATATAGATGAATGGATAGATTGGCTTGTTTCCTCATCTACTGTGTAAAAATAAACCAGTACAATGTTTATTAATCTTAATGTACCCCTTGGGGCATAACAAGCTACAGAATTTCCAATCAGCCTATTCTTTGTCATATTTCTGTATGGCCATGAGGGTTCTTAGAAGTCATGCCATCACCTTTCAAGGAATAGAGAAAATTCAGCTTACAGCTAATTCTGAGATAAGTAGCAACTAATTCAAACAAATACATACACAATACAATACAAACTCTACATTCACCATCAAGCATGGCTCAAACTGACCAGGAAGACCTGAATGGATAGTAATAAATCATAGATGCAGTGTGTTTTTTATTCATGGAAATTATATTGATATTGTGGAGAGTGTTGTTACCCTGGGCTATAAATAACTCAAAGTTACAGTCGCTTTTGAAAGCCGTAGAGGCAGACGCCCCCACAGACAGGTTCTTAGTCGGCATGTATTACAAAGTGATTAGCACATTTCCAATAGTCCATGTTCTGCATTATAGTGCGAGCATGCCGACGGGCCATTCTAACTTACAAATGTAGATATGTATAGATAGCAACGTATAGGGAGGAACTGGTGATACTAGCTACACAAGAACTTGGTATGATAGCCATTTTGGCAGAAACTCTCATTTCCTCACTCAGGGTTATTGATGAAGGTTATGTTAATGAAAATAAAACCGGGCCCCAGTTCTGCATGTCATTCAGGAACGTTATTGGCAAAGTGTTTTAGGAGGATTGTCCTGTCTTTCTGGAGTAGATTACCTACTGGGAGGTTTATGACGGGTCTGCCATCCGGGAGCTGGAGGGCTCCCTCTCGGGCTCCGTAAACGGCATGCATATTTCACCCGAGGGGAAACACTTCGTCACAGGTACGCTCGCAGTTCTGTTGTGTACACAGTAAGATCATGCATGTGACGTTCATTTCACATTACCGTGAACATGGATTGATACCACTCAGGTAGCACTGATACATTTATTAACGTGAAGATTCACCAGCACAGCTCTGATTTTTAAGCAGTGAGAAAAATGGATAAGGTCTTTTACCTATTGTTTTTAAAAGCACTAAATAAATCACTTTTTTCAGATGCAGGCATAATTTAAAACGTATCATCATGTATCATCATTCCAAGTTTTATGAAAGTAAACAGTTTATCCTATCAAAACTTATTTTGATTCAAATTCCGGGGGTCATTATGATGTCTTTATAATGCCCCCTATACTGTCTTTGCAGGGGGTGATGAGAAGCTGGTTAAAGTGTGGGGGTACACTGAGGGAGAAGTGACACACGTCGGCATCGGGCACAGCGGCAGCATCACCAGTGTTAGCATCTGCCCCAACAGCAAGTACATCATCAGCACCAGTGCAGATGGAGCCGTGCTCCGGTGGAAGTACCCCCACGCTTCCTGAATGCCCCCCCACTGCTGTCCCAGCATCCTCTTTGGCGGGGATGTCACACTAACTCCCCGCTGCTTTCCCATATTGTTGCATGTTGCAGATGTATACATTTGATTGATTGTAGTATATTCTTCATGCCCCAGAATAAACGTGACACCAAGAAGAAACAAACTTAATGAAGCTTATGGTTCGTTTTTGTACTGGTGCATTTTGCTAATTGTCTTAACATTAAATGTTGTCATATTCAGTTGCCCATTGAACATACTGGACTGTGACAAGTACAGAGAATACCACAGCAGCAGGGATCACTCTTTGTTTTTATTAAGTTTAATGGACTTATTTTTCGGTGACTGAATTCTATTATGAGCCCAATTACCCAGCAGGACATTTGGACGCTTTTTTCAAAATCTCTGTGTTTTATTCAACGTGACATTTAAAAAAATACTCAAATACATTGCACAGCAGTATAACAGCATACAGTGTTGACAAAAATACTGTTCTAAATGCGGAGTTTCGTCCACTATCCTAAAAAGGTGAAACTCGGTTAAATTCTATATGAAAGCTATTCAAATATACTCTATTCTATGAAGAACTACATATTTATTAATAAACTCATATTAATGATGTAAACAAAACCATGCCCATAGGGACCTTGTCAAAAATCACAAGACCTGAAATCACATACTTCGTTTTTAAATTGTAGCACAAGTGTTCTTCCGTATGGCACTGAAATTGTATATACAAATATCCAGGAATGTAAAATTTAAAAGCAATTATAACCAAGAAAAAAAGGAAACGCCCCTTTAACGATGTATTATTTCAAGAACCCCTGGGGCGGCGGTGACAAACGAAAACTTGGTAATTAATGGCATCTGCTCACAGCTGTGCACCGTCATGTCGGCTCAATACCAGGCGCGCAGAACAGGGCGCCCGATCAGGCCTGATCAGGGCTGCCTCGAACTTTTAGGTAGGCTACGTTAGAGAAGCCTCCGGTTTTCTGGAGTTAGGCTGTTTATGAATTATTTAATGCGCCCATTGAGAATTGCAGAGCACTCTCCCTAATTCCTGCTGGGATACTCCAACTGGAATAGGGAATATCTCCATCTGCTGGAAGGCTCCATTTAAATGGCGCATTGTAATCGCAACTTTAAATTATTTTTTAACTTGTCTGCTTAGTATTAATCTAAAGCCTCCCACCGAATCTAACAGTTACAGAGATGAGTTAATTGGCTGGCAGGGAGATGCCACGGGACTCTAATTTGTCATACTGGTGAACTGTGAGATTGAATTGAAACAGAAACTGTGCATCTCCGTCGGTGTGGTCATTCACACTCTGCCGTCCTTTCACACTCTGAATGAAGCTTCTCCTGCAAATATTATTCGAAATCGCATTTTCTTCTTGTTTGGAATTTGTTATCTCGTGTCAGGCTATTTAAAATCAGTGTTATTAGCGATTCGCATAAGGCAAAACGATTTAGCCACCTTTTAAGTCGAAGTAATCTTTTTTTCAGACTTGAAACAGCAGGGGGCTCCCAAATTCTTCAGCGGTGCAAGTCTCCGACGTGAAGCCAATTCACTGCTGTAGAATGGGATATTCTTTAGGACTGCTTGTAGTCTCTGTGGTGTTATTTTCAGTACGCTGATTAGGTTAAATAATTTATAATATAATTTGTTCAGTGATTAGTAAAGATCATCAACAGGGCCTAACCAGGCAGGGATATGCACTCCGTAAGAAATACGGAGGACAGGCGGGTAATCGGCTTACATTTTAATGATCCGTGCTCAAATATCCGCACTTGCGCCGAAATATCAGTGTTGTAGAAAAATGCATGCAGCCGGCCGTCCGCCTGCAAACGCGGCCAGCGCGACCCCCCATTGCGGGCGGTCCTAGAGTTTCCCCCTCGGAACAACGGCACCTAGTCAAACTAAACCAGGCTAATAAGATTCAGAGTGGGAGGGAACAGGAGCGGAGATCGGCCAAACAGGAATAGGCACCAGAGCGCCGAATACGCCCGGAGACATGCGAGGATCGCCGCGGTCGCCGACGGACCAGTGAGTGCGAGCCGGAAAGACGAGGAAGTACGCGGGGCATGGAGTTGGTATGAACTCACCTTTCCGGTTATGACAGGTGTCCGCCGACGGGAAAGACGAGGGCGCACGCAAGCGTAGAGGAATCATCGGAATGTCGGGGGGACATTAGTCATGTGCCTTGGCACCGCAGCGGTGCCCCTTCGGTGCGATACGCTGTCGCGCTTTATTCCCCAAGGAGGAACTTAGAGGCGCACAGGTAGGAGCGCTCCCCCCCTCCCCGAGCCGATACGCCGCGCTCGCTATTACCCCCCATCCAGTGACAGATAATAACCATGGATAATCACAGGCAGGATAAAGTGAAGAAAGCGATGAAAACCAAAACGACGAGCCGCAAGGAAAAGAACCAGAAATCCGGCAAGGTTTTCCGGAGGAAATCTCTGAAGTCGGTGGGAAATTTCATGAACAGGATCTTAAAAACTTTGGGCACTCTGGCGCACTTAGGGGACATGGATCCGGCGGAGGCAGAGGATGACGACGGCGGCTTTCGGAACAGCGCACCTTGCGCCTTAAGCGCAAACTCAGGAAATCAGAAGGATGAAATTCAGGGTGGAGGGGAGATCGCGCTTAAGAAAAGCGCCACGCTGTCTTCCCACGGATCTATAAAAGAGAGACTGTCTTGGTGCTACGGGGATAAAACCCCGGGAGTTCTGGGTTTAAAAAATCATGGCAACACCTGTTTCATGAATGCCGTGGTCCAGTGCCTGAGCAATACCGACCTGCTTGCCGAGTATCTCGGCCTCGAACAGTATAAATCCGATTTCAACCCGATGGGATTTAATGGGATTGTAAAAAGCGAGGACTCACCGCAGGTTAGGGGCGAAGTGACCGAACAGCTGGCTTCCCTAATAAGGGCGCTTTGGACTCTCGAATATACTCCGCAACTGTCGGTCGAATTCAAGGTATTTCATTTATTATTTATTATTATTATTACTATTATTATTACTATAACGTGAAAAACAATTTGGGTCCTTCTTGCCTTTTATAGGGTTGCCACATCCTTTGATTATGCTATTAGAAAAGTACTATTGTAGCATTTACATATAGGGCTGTGTACGAGGTGTGTGAAACGGGAAATTCCGTGTTCAGGTTTGCCTTCCATAATTTAAACTGCGTTACAGTTCCAGCAGTGTTTTCATCCACATATCAGATATATACGTTCTTTTTATTTTCTCACCCGACGCTTATCGGGGAGTTTTTTTTTCGCGACGGTATTAAAGTGTACAGTAGAGAGATATTACGCGGATGGACCGATTTTATGTTGCAGCACGTGAGTTTCAATGAGTACATTTTTATATATATCTAAGGAAAAAATTCTATACATGTTGAGCGGATTCCAGAATGCAGCGGAAACCCATTGCTTGCATATGACTTCCGTGACTATAATAATAACATTCCGGGGGCGGAGCTGGTCCGGATACCCGGGGGGCAGGTGGAGCGCCTCTCCGCCGAGGTCAAACCAGTTCTGCGTGGAGGTGTTTTCGCCTTTCGACCAGGAAATGAGCTCCCCAGCGCCAGTAATGCCGGGCTACTCAGCGGATCCCGGTCGCAGTTGCAAAAGATTGCAACGATGTGCGTCGGAGTCTTCGATAATGACTCCCGTTCTGCCTGGGACGTTTCCGCATAGTTTTATTTAGTGTTTTTTTTACTACTGTTGTAGGATCATCGACAATAACTGGGCATACTTTATGCTATACGCCGCTCTAATACACTGTTGTTGAAATGGGTGTCATAATTAATATATCAAATTACAGTGATTGCGTTATAGAGGGTGTCACCCGCCCTGCGATGTCCAAACGGCTGCAGGTCGCGGTGCCAGGACGCCTGCATGGGGCAGCGGGTGGAGACAAATCGTTATCTCACCCACTGGGTGACAATGGCCAGGCGACGTGGTGGCCGCCATGTGCGGGTAATTAGCAAAACCGACTAGTAAATCATAACATACAGTGTCAATAACAAAAAAACCGCACATACACTATTCCAGATAAGTTGAGTTGTAGTTTCATTTTCTAGCTGGCAGATCAGGACGCTTCCAGTCTGGGCTTCCATTCGAAATCCAGGCCTTGTTTTCAGTTCACCCAGGTATTAACTTTAATAACAGCTGATTCTGATTGGCTGGGGGCTTAACACCTGGCTGGCAGGTAAAGGAAGGCTGCAAAGTCGGCAGGGCTCGTCCCCCGAGGACCGTGATTTGAAGGGGCGGATGGTTGGTATGACCAGTACAAACTAGGCCTATCCAAATTAATACGGGTGTAACTCCTGGCGGTTGTCTTAACTGTTGACAGCCTTAATTCGTTCTTAGTTATTAGGGAGCATTCCCAAATTACATCGGTGATCGTTTCTGTCAACATGCAGCTACAATGATAATGTTTGGTATTTGTATGCCTAGGCACGCAAGACTATATTTCTTAATAATAAAAACATAATGTCCTTAAAATAATTTGTTTTATTATGCACCATCTCGGATTTGAAACGCTAGGTTTTAAAATCAGGGTAGCCAGTTAATTGCCAAAAAGGTGATAATTTGTGAGGACAATTAACCAGATATAATTAATAAAGCATGCAGGGGTGAGTTTTATTGTTCAGTACGGCTTGGGTGTTCTTTAGTAGGGACAGTTCTTGCTCGTTGTATCTGACGGTGGGATTTAGGAACTGGATGGTAGCAGGCCCAGAACACTGAAATTTGGGCTTTGGATGACAACACGGTCATCCAAGAATTTTTGCGTCTAAGAATTTTTAATATATATATATATATATATATATATATATATATGTGTATATATATATATGTATGTATATGTGTAGTTCTTTGCATGCAGTGTTTTGAATGGCTTGTTACGCACTTACCCCACTAAAATGTTCCACGCTGTAAATGCCCCTCAGAAATGCATTTCTAGATAAGCGCTTGTTTCTATTTCTGTGGGCAAACCAGTTTTTGCAGCAGGCAGAAACATACCTAAAATACTTACAATGGAATCGAAAGAATGATTATTGCATTATGAAATATGACGACACTGAGAGCGTCTCTGCTGTTTTTGTTATTCTGTCCTGCCTGCCTGGGTGTCTGGGTGTGTGTGTGTGTGTGAGAGAGACGCCTGTGGCTGCCCCGCCCCCAGTGAGGCCAGTGTAGCCCACCTGCCACACACTGGGCACTGTGGAAAGGCTTGTCTGCATTCCTGGGATGTCACGGCGGGGCCCTGCTTGGTATTCACGCTGATCCCTCGCATGCTGATTAGTGTGCCAGAACAACGGTCTCCTGGTGTCCCTGAGTGCGCCGAGGTCACCAGGTGTCTGGCTGAAGCGGGTAGTCTGCACCCCCCCCCCACCCACCCAAACAATCATGAGGGCTGAGCAACATGACAGAGAGGGGCCGTGTGGTTCAGTGACGGAGATGATGGTCACTGGGACACACAGACGGCTCTGCTTTCCAGCTCGTTCTGATCTGAGTGCGGTGCCCAAGTGTCAGAGGTGGGAAGTTCGGGTCCAGAAAGTACAAATCCAGACCCTGGTTTTGTTTCAACCATCCAGTTGATTACTCTGTGACTGTGACTCTTTACACTCAACGGGTTGGTTTAAACAAAACCTTGGTCTTTATTTGTGCTTTGTGGGCATGAATTTTCCACCTCCGTCGATTCTGAGCGCATTCCTGATGTCTGCAGTGGAATGGGTGCCCTCAGTGATGGGGGGGCTATGTTTAGGAGAGACATGAGGGAGGTGGCTTCTAGATGGCTTGAAACCTGCTTTTATAGTGAATGTAACTTCTTAGGGTCTGTTGGTTCCAGTGTGAATTTTCGGTCCTACCCTGAGCTCCAGAATGTATCAGCTGGGATTTACACAAGTTTAAAAGGGATGGTTTTTAGCATTTTGCTAAACTTGTGTTTTTCTGCATATTTCCCGAGTGGTGTTGTTAATAGCATTTTAAGCTCCATCACTGTGTTTTAACGTCCATCTCTGTTCTAGCCACTAATCCAGCACAGGGCCAGGGTGAACCAGGCACCCGTCCTAGGATGCACAGGGCACCAAGCAGGGGACACTCTGGAAATAATTTGATTGTGAAGCTGACAGTTTTGTGAACCAGTCATGCAGAATTCCAGCTGTGTGTGAAATTACCTGCTGTAATTTCTAGTTGCCCAGTTGTGATTGGACGGTTTTTCCCTGGGGCCGTGCGGGGGCCGCCCCCACTTTGGGGGGAAGTGCAGAGCGAGGCTGCCCACCGCGTTGGCTCGCGAAGGGCTGGCATGCTCCAGAGGCATGCTAGCGGGCAGCCCCCGGTTTTGCCTGGGGCGGGGGGGAGAGGAAAGCGAGGCTCGCTGGCTTCAGTGACAGGATGGCTGAGAGGGGCCTAGCAGAGTCACGAGGGTTTGCTGAGCATCTCCGCCTTGCTTGCTCGGGAAGCACCTCGGTCTTACCCTATACGTAGTAGTTGAACCTGAACTGTAAACTTCGACGTCGTTCCTCGTGTCGTTTTATACTCGCGGACGAGTATCGATGGAGTAACTGGAGACGAACTGGCTGCGTTTGGGCTTCCACGCTCTGCATCGGCCCTCCTCGCAGTTTCATTTTTAAGTCTGAAAAATGAGTCTGATGGTGCGGCTCAGGTGTCCAGTTATTTGAGAGCGCCCTTTTTGTGGGTTTCAAGGAATCATAGGTTAAATATAAACCATAGTAGGAAAGGCACACCCCCCCCTGCACACACACACACTCACACACTCGCATGGTTCCTACAGGGAGCGAGCCTGAATTGTGCTCTCTCTCTCTCTGGGTCCCCCCCCCCGGCCCCTGCCATCCTCTCTAACAGCCTGCTGTGTTTTCTTAGGATTGTAAATGAGACTGTTCTGTGGGAGTCCTTCCCTCCTTCTTGGAGGATGGCCGATGTACCTGTTCATGACCATGAATCCCCTCCCCGCCGGCCCCCGCAGCCCCTTTTGCCCCACTCCACTCCCCATGTCCATGATCTTTTGTCATTTCTGGCAGTGAGGAAAGGGAGATGGAACCGAGGCGAAGAGGGGCGTGTCTGTGAAGGGTACTGGGGGGAGAGCAGAGCCCAGTAAACACAGCACCCCCCCATACTGTGGTTTCCAAGCCCCCCACTGTGCCGCCTTGTCTACCTGAGTGAGCAGACAGACTGAAGCTGGCAATTTCACAGGTCAGAGGTCACAGGCGTCTGTCAGAGGCCCAGCTAAAGGGCTGCATGCTCCCTTTATACGGAGAGCCCTTTATGTCACGGGGGCTTACAGCTAAGTAGGAAGGAGTCCCAACACTCCCCCTGACAGGCTGGCTGACTGTGTAAGTTAGGTAGCGACTTGAGTTTCCTGTCACTTTAAACCAGCAGTGTCACCTATGTAAATAGAAGGCCAAATTTGCCTGCTTCAGTTTTACTAGGAAATGAATGACTAGTTGTGCCAAAATTGGCTGTTTATCTTGCCTGGGAGAGTCTTTCGCAAAAGGCTGTGAGAAAAATGATTGTGATGTTTGTAAACGCTGGAATTACAGGTTTAAAGTTTATTCCCCCTCTTTGGTTCCTTGTAAGTCCAGCATTTTGTAATTACAGCCATAAAGTCGAAAAATTGAGGTGTTTTGAAGGCATGTAGTCTCTTTCTAGTTATAATGTAATATGTAATAATAGTATAGTATTTTTCCGACTGCTATCCATTTGATTTACACCAAATCTGATTTCTGCTAGGCCATTTCCTTGCAATTAAAAAGTTTTAAATGTTGTTTCCAAATATGCTGTAGTATTTCTTGCAGAATACTGCACACTGGACACAAAACCCCAGACAGAGTTGGGTCATGTTTGGATAATGGAAAATGTGTGAGATCTGCACAAGGTCGGCGACCTGGATTGTGTGTTTATTATATTTGACATCCGTTAAGGAACTGGGGCCGTCTGTCTCCTGGCCCTCACTGCTGATTTTCATTCTCTTTTCTTGCGGCAAGGCAGTGACAGATATGGGCCGGTGTGATAAATAGAGTGATCTTTAACACCAGACATGGCCTTTGTAGCTGGACTTGATGCCTTCAGTCCTTGTCTTTACATTGATGTACCCTGCGCATTTTACAAGCTCCGTTGCCGGAGCTTCAGGACGCTTGGATTGGGGGGGGGGGCGTTTGTTTTGCCGCTTATTCTTAGACGTGTCGGGTTATCTGCTGTCCGTGTCCCAGGGTGCGGAGTGGCAAACCGGGCCAGAGAGGCTCAGAGTGGCTGCTTCGCAAATGCCAGCGGATAACAGCTGAGGCGGGGGGGGTGACGGAGGGGGGGGTGGGTGTGTGACCCCAGCGGCACTTCTGGAGAATTCCTGCTAAGGTATACCGTCACATCTCTGCACCCCTGAGGTCTAAAAGACACACCTCCCATTTGGCCGCAGTTTATTGCTCTCCCCCCGCTGACACGGCATCTGACAGCGCGTGTTCCGACGCCGACCTGGCGCTCAGGGACCCTGTTTGGGCTCTGGCCTACCCAAGTGCCTGCCCCGTGATGAGCACGGGTGAGACTGACTCTACTGTGTCATCATCTTGACTGTTGCCGTGGCGATGGCAGAGGTGGTCACTTGGCATATTTGGCGATATTAAGCCTGCGATGCCAGTTTTAATCCTGCCGGCGTTTTCTCTGTTTGGCTTTTAGGTGATCTGTATTTGAAGGTACATGTGGCTGGACAGGCTTGTTTCCCCGATGATGCAAATGAGGATGGGTGCTTATGTTCCACTGCGCCCACTGGGGGCCCATAGGAAGTGTACGATATGTGTCATCCTGCTTTTCCTCACGTCGTTATCACATTATGCTATGTGTCGAGAGATGGTCGCAACGACTTCTGCAATAGCAGCACATTTTGATATCACCGGTTTCATTGTTATTATTTTTGATGCTTTTTTTTTTCTGCTAAGAACTACGAGCTGGATATAGACGGACGGCTCGGGGCGTTTCAGTTTTGCTGTTTTTTTGCTGTGTGAAGTCCTCTGCGGTCTGCCTTCCGGCTTGGTAGCATATTAGTGGACAGAAACGGATCGTCGCTTGTAAAGCTATTTTCGCCGCCCGCCACCGTGGCGACCCTCGGGCCCCATGCTGCTTGGTCCCGTCCCAGGTAAAGTACCCGCGTACGAGCCCCGAAACCGGAAGCATCCGGAGCATTTCAGCGGATGACAGAACGCCTGCCCGAAGTACACACGGAGCCAGGAGTGCTGGTCAGCGATTAAACGGCCCGACGATTTATGGCCCTTGGAGGCATGAGCCCTTTGGTTAATACGGCATGGCGACTAGTTTAGATTACAGCTGGGGGTGAATTGTTTTGCTGTCGCCAGTGTTCTGAGGAGCTTAAATTATGACTTACTTTATTCAGCACACACCTAAAGGAAGCATAATTTGATTGGTAACTATGCCTCACCAAGGTTGCACTACTTGATAGTGCTTTATGGCATCTTTACTGAAGTTTGCGGTACACGACTTATAAGGAAGTGTAATTCGACTGACAATTGTGCCTTATCAAAACATGCTCCCAGTACATGCAATCTTCAGATTTCTTCTAAGGTAGCGCAGATGGATGGGCAAGGTGAGGTATGAGCGAAGTGATTACTGTGCACATGCCGGGCATGCGCAAAATAGCTTTGGAACACGTTTGGATTGGTAGCGTGGTTCATCAGAACACCTGCAACCCCACCTGTTGTGAGTTCTACAGACTGTTTTACTTTTATGCTGGTTGTTTTGGGGTGGACAGAAAATATGGTGCTATTATAATAAGTGCAATTAGCTGTTTCTGGGCATTTTTTCTCCACTGTTTTTTTTTTATTAACTTGAATTTAGCTGTGGCACTTTTTTTTTTTTTTTTGCGTTAATAAAATTGAGGCAATATTCCTTTTTGCTCAGTAAACCATTTAACGTTTTTATCTGTATATGTAGTTACATGAACTCTTTGTGTTCCTTCCAGAGCATCGTGTCCAAGTACGGCTCCCAGTTCCGGGGCAATTCCCAGCACGACGCCTTGGAGTTCCTGCTGTGGCTTCTCGACCGGATGCATGAGGACGTCCGCTCCTCCCTCAGCTGTGACAGCAGCAAGACCAAAGCTTCTGGGAAGGTTGGTATTGCTGCCAGCCAAACAGTAATCCCAGGAGAGGAGCTCCCGCTGGGATGCTCAGACGGGCCTTCTCCCGTGGAGTCATCACACCCTGGGCTCTGATATGCGGCGTGCTAATGCCAGACATTCATGCGCGGATTTCTGACGCTCCTCTCTGTGTGTCTGCTCTGAGACGCCCCGTCTGGGTCCGATGGGCTTTTTTTTTTTGCTTTATAGCGTTTATAGCGGGGCGGCAGTCTGCTTAAATCAGGTGGGACGAGTCCATTAAGCGACAGCGTTCATCAGAGGGACGACAGGCAGGGAGCGCAGGAGCCGGGGTAATGGGTTTGGACGTGGCGTCTGGCCGGGTGTCCGCTACAACGTCATTGGTGCCGACGTGGCTGTCTGGCCGTGGCAAGTCCCTCAGAGAGAGGCTCTGCATGGGCACCAAGGGCCCCCCTCTAAGTCGGGTGAGCTGCTAATTTAAGGCCTGCTTCGTAGCTGTGAGGACCACTGCAGCACCACTGCGTCGCCCACCTGTGGTTCAGATTTCTGTCCTCCAGAAATCGGGGGAATTGCTCACTCGTCCTCCACCCCCTAGACGAAAAGTGGCAGCTAGGGGGGGGGGTGGTGGCCCGGGTGTCTCCAATCCAGGACGGGTCACCTTGCGGTTGGTGGGCGGGGCCAGTCCACGGCGGCGGCCCTCCGCCGAGAGGGAGGCATTGGGGGTACGTGTTAGGATAGCTGCATTCCGTTCCACCCCCAGGCTGACGGAAAGACCAGTGGGTACCAGCCGCCCGCGCAGATTCCCTGGTGCTCCCTCGCAGGTACCAGCCGCCCGAGCAGATTCCCTGGTGCTCCCTCGCGGGTACCAGCCGCCCGCGCAGATTCCCTGGTGCTCCCTCGCGGGTACCAGCCACCCGCGCAGATTCCCTGGTGCTCCCTCGCGGGTACCAGCCGCCCGCGCAGATTCCCTGGTGCTCCCTCGCAGGTACCAGCCG
>JAODKL010000095.1:7919707-7942913 GCA_026780765.1 Petrocephalus schoutedeni
GGGGGGTGGGGGGGGCGGGGGGGGGGGGGGGGGGGGGGGGGGGGGGGGGGGGGGGGGGACGAGGCATTGCAGGTGTCACAGCCGTCAGGCTGCTGGAAAAGGCGGCAGTGAGCAATGCTGGGGTGGGGGGGGGGGTAACTCAGGTATTCTGTTTATTGACACTGCAGAGTGTGTTCCTCCAAGGAGGCGTGGTGGTTTTTCCAGCCCTGCACTCTCGGCCCAGATGCAGGCCATCGGACGTGACTCGGACCACAAACCACCCCCCCACCCCATCTGCTTCGCGGATCCTTCCCTTCTCACGGCATCCGGCTGGAGGCCATCTTCCCCCAACTGGTTGGACGGCTTGGCGGCTCTACGCGTCTGCTCTCCATCACGCATGGCTTCCCCCACTGGCTCTCAGTCGCACATGGCTTACTCCTTTGTAAGCATTAGTAGTCAGCGGCCTCCTGACCCCGCATAAGCTGCACTACTAGTTTCGAGCAACACGATCTGAATATTGCTAATCCATGGCGGATTAGCATGTTTGTTTACGGCATTCAGGCAGTTTAAGAAGGGATACTAGCCCCCACCCCCAAATCAGCTCTCCAGGTGCGTGACCATCCCTGTGCAGTGAGACGCCTCTCTGGGATATTCTCTGACTGCTGTTGTGCTTGACCAGGCTGAGGTGGGCGAATAACTAGTCAGTCACACTGAGGAGGTTGTTTATAACGGGACTGCTAGAGCCTGCGGGGGGGAGGTTGCATGCGGGGGGGCCGCCTAGGCCGACACCTAGGGGCTGTCTCTCAGCAAGAGCAGTGTAGGGCCTTCTCTGCACTTCAAGTATCTGTGCATATATATATATTTTTTCTTTTAATCAGCGTGAAAACACTTGGGTACGATGACAGTGTTTAGCAGCAGAGGAATAATCCCAGGCCATGTAGCTCTTAATAGGCTTTACACAGCCTAGAAACTTTCAGATCTCTTCTTTATAAAATATTCCTCAAAATTCGTCCCCTTTCTCAGAGTCCGCCTTATGCTTTATTCAGGTGGATCCGTTTAAGTGTCTTTTAAGGCCCTCGCACATCCAGACACTGTTCTCTAGGTATTCAAGTATAAATGATTGATTGGTCTCTCTTTTTTGGGGGGGGGGCAGTTCCTTTCTTGAGAGACAGACTAATATTTCCCCATGTCTTTCGTTTCCCCAGATGTTTGTTTGTACACATTGACGCATCCATTCTTCAGCTGTTAAATGACAGCTGCTTGATTAATTACCATGTATCTCTTGGCACATCCCAAAATGTATCGCCTGTCCGCTCCTAACAGTTTAATCCCTAAATTAATATGGCAGCTCGTCGATTGTTGCCATTTTCAGATTTTCTCTGACCTCTGATGGATTCCAGAGGCTGTTTGGTTCAGACCCGGCCCCCCTGCTACGGCCCCCAGGACCAAAACCAGTGAACTTTGGGTTGTGAGGTTATGTCCTTGAGCATTTGAGTGCCTGCTGCTGGTCTGGGGGAGTGGCTGGAGATTTTGGCTTGTGTGTGTGGGGGGGGGGGCGCGGTCGGTTTTGGAATTGCAAAGGATTTCTGGTTTGCTGGAGCTTGCGAGCAATGCTTGGTCAAACTCACTGGCACGAGTTTGCAGAGTGGTGAGGTCAGTACCCCTGTTGGGAGACCCCTTTTCATTAAACTACCCGTGTCCATAATGGTTAAGTAAGGTGGAGGTGGGGTCTGAAGGCTGCCCCCTTGAGGTGTGAAGCTGCAGTGCCGCTCACACACACACAATGCACACAGCTTGGTTATCTCCTATCTTGGACGCTGAAGTTGGCACTTTTTGTCTTAAAAAAAAAACATACCCCTTTTGCCACTGTCCACCCCCGCTTTTTCTGTTCCTGTCCAATTCCTCTGAAACCAGCATGACCATTCCGGGGGGGGGCATTGGTTTCAGGTCGGCGGCCTCAGAGTATGCTGTCAGAGGGGGGGGTGTGTGAATAATTAAAGGGCCCTGTTGGGGTGCTGAGACGAGGGGGCGTGCCCTTGACCCCCGTGGGGGTACAGCGTGGGACGCAGACATCGATCAGCTTAGAGGGCAGGAAGGCGTGTTCCGCAGGGGCGAGACGTCCTCATTCCTGGCGACCTGCCGCATGAATATTTTACGCCACGAGCCGCGTCGTGCCATTAGACTGCGTGAGCGATCCTGACGCGGCCGTCTGAAGCCCCCCCCCTGGATCTGTGAGGTCACCTCGCCGGCGTGGTCCCCAGACGCCGCTTTAAGGGTTCTAATGCATTTCATTCTGGTCTTAAATATTTAACACTTTTCTTAGGAAACATTTGATTAAGTTCGTAAATATTTCAAAGTGCCTTTAAATAGTTCAGGGAGGACTTTAATCATTCAGAAGCATCAAGCTTTCATTATTTTTAGAGGTTTATTAGTTTTGCCTTTTTGTCTCCGTAGTAGATGGAGCTTTAGGACCTCATGGTGAGAGCAGATTTAAAATCTGTATAGTATAAATTGACGCATGTGTCCACCTTCAGACCTCTTCTAGTGATGGTCGTATCGGCTGAGTGGTATCTTTATTAGTGCGCCTTCTGGTTAATGCAGACGGCCCACTTCTCACGTTAGCCAGTCGCTTGCCTGCATTCGAGTGCCGGTTCAGTGAACTTTAACTGTTTGGTTAAGCGTCCCAATGCGTCACCCAAGCAATTCTGAATGTGATGTGATTGTTGGTGCCAGACATCGTGGTTCCGGTATCTCAGGACCTGCCACCTTCCTGGTATCACAACACAGTGTCTAGAGTTTACAGAGTGGTGTGTGTGGGGGGGGGGTGATCGTGCAAATCGGCAGCTGTTCTGTCAGTAAAACGCCTCGTTAATTTAGACAAGACAGAGGAGAATGGGCAGCCTTGTTAAAGCTAAGGGTGAGGCCACAAGTGCAGGAGTCTCAGCTCAGTGGTGCACAGACTGGCAGCTCTGCACCCAGGAGCAGATCCCCTGAAGCAGATCTGTAGGAAAAAGCAGATCCTACCCAGTACCAGCTACGGTTACCAAATATAGCGGCAGCTGAGTGTATATTCAGTGTAGAGCCCATCCGTTGCTGTTTGTGTGGTCGTGGAACACCTAGTGATGGTTATTATATACTCAGGATTCTTCTGTCTCCACTCATATTTGGAATTCGGTTCCCTCCGTGACGGCAGCGTTTTTGTGAGAATCACGCCCCCGGCGGGGGGCCTGCGGATTCGCTGTGTGGGCGTCTTTTGATAGGAGAGCTGGTTTTTCTGTCTGCCGTCTTTGATGGCAGTACGTAACGGTCATTCCTTTGTGAACTGGAGAAAAAACACCTTCAAAGAACCCTCCCCCCGCACCCCCCCCCTCGCCTCTTATCCAACATCAGCTTTAATCCCTGGTGGCCTTGCCTGTTCGCCTATTTCCTGCTGGGAGGTCCAGTTTCTGCTAAGAGGCAGAGTGGAGGGCCTCCCTGGTCCGGCTAGCCGGGCCTGCTGTGGAACAAGCCCACCACCCGACGGCCAATGTGCTGGGCTGGGGGCGGGGCTTCCTTCCTTTGTGAAATATTGAATGATGGGTAATTACCCCCCCCCCCCACACACACACACACAACTGGAACAGCAGCTTCTCCTCATACTTAAAACACTGGACAGGAGAACCGGAAGGTTATAGGTTCTGTACCCACCTGACTGGCGCAGACTTCTGAGCAGTATGTCATTGATCTGGGTAAAAGGTGAAGTGTGAAGTGTTGAGCTGGTTAAATGAGTAAAGCTGTAGATGATAAACTGGCAAACTAGCTGAACGAGCCAGTCAGTAGTAGACCGGGAAGTAGAATTAATATTGAGGAGAGAAGCCTTATCAGATTTAAATCTCATGCAGGAGGTGCATGGGGAGTGAGATTTTGAGCGTTAAGTTGGTTTCCATCGCCCCTCCCCACCGAAACCATTGCCATTGTCTCTCGGTCCCTATTGAGCGGGCCGAGAAGGTGATTGGCCCGATTCTCTGGCTAGTCGCCAGCCTCCAGGGGAAGACAAACCACAGAAACAAGATCCCTTTTGTTGGTTTGCTACAGGCCGCTGGCACCGCGAGCCACGGGAGCCGGACTGCGGCTCTGGCTCCCACCCGCTGCACCGCTGCTCCGCGCCTTCAGCACCGCGCACCTCATGACGTGGCGCGGATGAGCCCCGCGCTCAGCTAATGAGCTTCAGCTAATGGCTAGTGCTAACAGTATGAACCAGACTAGGGGAGCTAATAGTGCCTGCACCAACTGTTGTGTCTTTTCGCTTTTGAGCTTCAGCTAATGGCTAAGCACTAGCTGTATGCTCCAGACTAGGCGGGTTGATAGTGTCTTAAAGCCGTGGCACCACAAAGGTTAAGTGCGTATCTCCCGTGTATTGTATCTACGGGGCAGCCCGTTTGGTCATGCTTCTGAGATGTTTGGAGTTTTTCCGTCTGGAGCCCTCCCCCGTCTCTCTTCCGGGACGGGCCTCCGAGCTTCTCGGCTCGCCACTCTCGGCCCCTTGGCCACTTTCCCCGACCTGGGGAAGTAGACGAGCTCTGTGAGAAACGGACTAGGCCTGATTCATGCAGCCTAGGCGCTGGGCCGGCTGCATGGGGTGGCATTATTTCTGTTTGTGTAGGTGTGTTTTTTTACTTATATATATCTTTAAGGACCTGCTGCAGCCAGCGCTGGCTCATCCTAAAAGCGCGTTTCCCCGGGTTTGTTCTTAACCCCGGCGGACGCGGTGCTGCTTTTCCGGGACTCAGAAGCTCTATGGCTTATGCCGCTCTGTTCCTTGCTTGCTGTGATCTCGCAGCACAGGAATTAGCCCCATCGGGCTGGTGTTGTTTTCCGTGTCTTTGGGGTTGTTTCACACAGCCCTACCCTGACCTGCTGGTCACCCGCGGTCCCCAAAATAGGCATTATCTCCTCAGTTCTCCCTTCAAATGTTTGTCTTATTGCCGATATCATCACCGCCCGTTTGATGTCCTTGTCTGTTATTCATGGCCGATGAATGGCACCCGTTTGCAAATGAAAGGTGCCGCTCATCTTCCCGGCTGTGCCAAGTCTTCTCTGACTGCCAAGAACCCGTTTGGGGGGGGGGGATATTTTTTTCTCCTCCGCATACTTCGGCCCCGCCGGCATCTCCATAGGAACGAGCCAAGGATAGCCGGTCCGGATCCAGGCTCCTCTGTGGGGGAGTACTCCTGGCCGGAGCTCATGCCACTGAAGGTGACGTGAGGGGTGGGATGTGTCCCGTTTTGGGGGTGCGGGGGGGGGGATGCCTGTGGCTTCTACAGGCGCCCTGGCTGATGTGATCCCCTGAGCTTTTGCTGAATAGCCCGAATTAGTCGGCAGGGGTCCGCGGCTGAGATCGGGGTGGGGGGGTGGGGGGTGAGTCAGCTACTTTGCCGCCTGGGTAACGTTTTGATGCCTCCCCCCACGCTGGTTTCTGCTGACCTCTCTCCATTTAGCCTTGCCCTGCCATCCACATGCGCCACTGTTGTTTTTTCAGTGCAGCCCTCAAAAAAATAAAACGGGAAACAAGAAGGCTTGTTTTGCTCATTTTGCATGGCCCATGTTCGTTAGGGGCTGGTCTGCCTGATTAACACTGCCTCAGTCACCCAGCCTGGGGGGTGTTCTGGGGGGCCCATGATACTGCCACTGAGCTCTGGGCCAATTTCTCTATGAACCTCTCAGCCTTCTTTGGAAGGGGGCGGGGGACCACCACCAGGGAACGGGTGGGGCCAGCTAATGAGCCTTGCTCCCGGTGCGTTCGGTATATCCTAGCTTCTCACTGTGCCTGCTTTTTTTTTGTAATTCTCCCTTTTATCTTAAAGCTAACAACCTAACGATAAGATGCACTGCGGTTCAAAATAAAACCCTGGCGTGGCTTTTCTGCACATCCTGTTCCAGCCGCGATATTGCCATGAATAGATGCACACTGGCATCCTGAACACCGGACATAGGAATTTAATTAAAGTTTTTTTTTTCTTCTCCAAAAGAGTCCGGCTCAGATAAACAGCTGACTTAGGCAATCTGCTGGGTAGCCGGGGGGGGGGGGGGGGGGGGGGGGGTGATGATGTTTGCTCGGGGGTGACGAATCTGAAGCCCGGTTTTTAATTATTTGCTTGTTATGCAATCCAGCGAGGGAAGCCCTGACTGAACTGGGCAGTGGGTGTGTATGTGTTCAGTGCCCAGTGTGGTGCTGGTGGGTGTGTGTGTTCAGTGCCCAGTGCGGTGCCGGTGGACTGGAGCTGCCTTCAGAGTGTGGCATATCTGGGCTGCTCCGGGCAAGCAACAAAGGGCCAGAGCCATCCGGATGGTGGTATGCGGAGCAGCTGGTTAGGGGGAGTCCAGACTATAACCGGAAGGTCATCGGTTCAAATCCCCGGGTCAGCAGAGTGGTTTCCCCACTGGGCCCTTGAGCGAGGCTGACCTGCTTTCTTACTTCTACGTTGCTTCAGCGTCTGCTAAACAAACAAACTGTAAATGAGGAGGTGAAGCACCTGGACGGCTGAGTCAGGCCGAAAGTGACATGCTGTCAAATATTCTCAGTTCCCAGTTTCTAATCCAGAAATCAGGCACGGAATCCAAATCATCCTCTGCCATGATTACACTGTTAATTTTCAGTGTAATAACAGCGCAGGGATGATTTATTATATGGAGCTGGGATCTGGCCAAGGGGACGGGTGCACGTGGAGAGGGTGACTGGCGGGTTTGGAAGCTCCGCGGGCCGCCCTCGCTCTGTCTCCCACGGCCAGTAGACCACATGACCAGCTAGCTCCAGGCGCCGCCGTCGGGGGTCTTTACTCGAGTGGCAGGTGTACAGTCTGTGATGAGGAACCTCTGTCCTTCCATCAGCCTGTCGGACGGGGCCCCGTCCCAGTGCCGCCATCCCGGCTGGCCTATTCCTCTGTGTCACCGTCCAGGTCAGCCCGGGGCTGGTTTCCTGTTTGCGTCAGAGCAGGACAGCAGTAACACTATGGGGGGCTGGGGTCTCTGGCACGACCTCGGTGACCTCTCCCCGTGTCGATTGCACGATGCACGCGCCGTCCCTTTAAGATCCAGCCCCCCTCGCGGTGCAGCATCTTCACCGGGGTGGAGTCCTAACAATCTGCAATTACTCAGCACCATGCTTTGGTCTACAGCCCTGATATTATATTACATTATTAACCTGCAAGGCATAAACTTGCAGAAGAGGGGGGGAAAAAAGGCCAGCTAATTGACCGTTTTGAGCAGCTGAACGCAAACTGCTTAAATATTAAGTTCCCCTCATGATCTGCGAACCACAGTGCCCGTTTCCACCCCTTATGTATTTAATTTCATGTTGTTAAAAATAAATTTGCTTTGTTCTTTGCCAGTGCACCTGTACGATCTCTCAAGCACAGTAAGAGCAGTTCATTGCCGGCTCTAGTCCCAGAGCAGAGGCTGAGAAAGTGAGTTATAACTATGACTGCTTTTTCATTTATTCTTAAGTGTGTGGCGTTTGTCACGTTATATCGTTTCAGGGCTGAGAGCTTTAAATTACATCCCTCCCCGTGTAGCTCATCCTTTAACGCCCTTAAAAGTCTGGCGTTTCTCCAAACCTCTCCTGTTCACCACTGTAACTTTCCTCGGCCTAACCAGGCAAGCTGCACCTTCTGGGTCTCCGGTGTCAAGGCGTGTGCCATCCTGTGTCGCCCGGGTTGTAGGGCAGGAATCCACAGCACCATCCCCCACCCCCCACTGACACACCGTCAGTCATTGGGTATCTGCATGAGGCCCCGCCCCCTCCCTGTGACTCCGGCCCTTGTTGACCTCTCCCTTGATTTCGTCTGCGGTACTCTGACTGTGCGGGTGAGGGTATTACAGAAAATCGTCTTATGATATTCTCCCTCTCTTTTCGTTGTTGCTGTGAACGTTTGTCTCTCTTCCCGCTGCTGGGGAGCAAATACAAAAAAGATTGTCATGTCTGCTGCAGAGTTTGGGATGAGTAGCTCCCATCCCATTGAGGCCTTGGCATAGCAAGGTGCTATACGAGGTTCTTCCGTTTAGATGGATACCCAGCGATTTCGGTCGGCCTCCTATTTTGAGCGATCCTGACAGGTAGCAGCGTTACCCTAATTGTACCTCAGAGATGAAAAAAGCAGTTCACATCTGGAGGAAAATAGCAGTATAGATGCAGGCATTCCTCCACCAGCCCATAGTTTGCAAAACTTCACCACGCAGTTTTTCACTGTGGACCATTTATCTAAATCCCTGAAATCAATTACGCCCGGGCAGCCGAAGTCGGCCGTGAATCTGTGGAAATTGAACAGCTTACTGTTACTAGTGTATTATTGCATCCAGCTGGTTTTCTATTTCGGGCCGGCTGAACTGACAATGGGTTGGGTGGGGGAGGGTGGGGGGGGGGATGAATAATACAGTAGTCGTCCTTTTCGCTCTGGTTTTGAGAGAGCCTGTGTATGACCTGAACCCGCTGCTCTCTCGGTTGGGGTATAGCTTGAGTGCTTTTTGACGTATTCAGGTGTGCGATTGTTTCACAGAAGAAAAGGAGAATTCCACCCAAGATTGTCGCCTTTGTAAAAGGGGCCGGGCTGGAACACATCGGGAGCGATTCTCGTGCCTGAAAACATTGTGCCAGTTGCGGTAATTTCAGCCTCCGTTTGCTGGACTCCAAGTTAGTCTTAGACCAGTGTTATTTCTGGGTGTTTGGCTAAGGTCGTGCCTCATTGGCTGAGAGTTCTTCATTCAGAAGGGCTGTGTGAGGGGACTGGTGCCGTGCATGGTATAGGGCGGGCCTACAGCCCAGGGGCCTCACCAGCACTCATGTCATGCCCCACCGGTGGCATACTCATAAACAATAGGTGGGGGGTGGGAAGAGGGGCTGCCAGCATTCCTGCGCAGTCTGCCCAAGTATCGTTACAGCATGGCTGCTGTTGATGTGAAGACCAGCGCCCCCTGCAGGATGGCCGCTAAGATGCTTGTGATTGTGAATATACATGACCCTATCCCACATCCTGGAACTTGTTCTTGTACCTGTCTATCTGCACAGTTAAAATTAATTGCCACTGGGCATGCCTAAACCTATAGTCAGCCTAGGCCTCATTTGCAGGGAAAGGGGAGCAAATGATGGCTCTTTTTAATCCCGAATTTAAAACCCCAAAGAAACCCGTCAGACAGAATGGCAGATCAGGAGGATGGCCATGAGCACTGAAGTCCTCCCACGGCAAGCAAGCCCCAGCCCTGGCTTGTAGGTCTGGGGCTCCCTCCACTAATGATGGATCCTGAGCTAAAACTTTTCAAGGGAAGGTTTTGGTTGGCCCTTGAAGTTGCCCTTTAAAAGCATACCTCTCAGTCCGTTAGCATTATCTTAGCATTATGGGCTCAATTCATAGAGTCAGGAACCACCTCTCACGCACCCATTCTGAGACAGCCTTCCTTCCCTGCCGGGTAATTGCACCCGCCCCCACACAGAAGTAGTCCTCGTCTTCTCGATAAGCAGACCAAATTTAATCGCCCGGCTGCCGTAGCCCGCTGTCATCCCCTCCGACTTTGGGCGTAAGTTCCTCTGCTTGATCTTTAGTCATGTCAGCAGACTTAAATTGCTTCGCGGATTCAAAAGGCGGCGAGAAACGTTGGGTGCGTTCCGCTCATTATCCACGACAGAACTGCTTTCACAGTAAAAAAAAAAGGAAAAGGTGGACAGGCAGATAAAGGGGGCAGCCAGTACATGGACGCTACTCCTCTTTGTGTTTGAGGGCCTTTACAAAACGGCTTCAGGGAATGACTGAAGTGGAGGACTGTCGCATTAACATCCCGAAAGTTCAAATGCGGAGAACGTGGTGCGTTAATAATGAAGTAAGACATATTCATGCTTTATTTACATAGCAAGGGAAGGCAGTAAGGCAGAGGTAGGCATACTGAATCAGTCAGGGACCCGGCTCTTCCTGTCTCGAGACTGGCGTCCTTTGCTTCATGGACACCATCTCTCCCAGCTGCTCCACGTGCTGATTTTGGGAGATCCTCACCCACTTAAAATTTCTCCCTCGGTATCTCCTCCTCCGTATGGCACAATGGTCTTATTTTGCCTAAGATGAGGATGGTTAAGTCGTTCCTCCTTGGAGTGAGTGAGTGTGAGAATCTTATGGCGGAAAAGCAGACGGTTCTGGAAATCAGAATGCACAAAACTCACCTCAGCTCTGTCGCACATGTTTAATTTTTGATTTTTCTTTCCCCCCTAGAACATCTGCATCAGAACTTTAGCATCATAGTGCTGAAATCTGACTGACTGGAGCTGTGTTGCTGGTTTGGTCTTGGTCTTTGCCTGCGTGTCTTATCAGCATGATATGGATGTGATGGATGTCTGATTTGTGTCGGTGATTTTCTGGAAGTGTGCGGTTGGTCAGGGGTTTTCCTTGCACAGCGTAGGAGTACTGTTAGTTAGAGCAGCCTGATGCGTGTCCAGTGGCCCTTCAGGGACAGTCATGAAAGTGAACGATGCCTGTAATGCCTGGAAACAACAGCGGTCACCATGCTGACTGTCTTCATCGAGGCCGAAACGCTATTGCATCTGAACTGTGTGATCGATTGCCACAAACATTGTCATTTTCCCTGGCAGACCCCCCCCCGCCTCCATCCCCTGACTGGCAATTTTTTTCATCAGGGGACCGTTCCTAGTCTGCATTAAAAAATATATATTTTACTAATATTCTTGAAACAGAAAATGCTTTGGAAAAATGCTGTTTCTTTTTTCTTTTCAATTTTTTTCCAGCGAATTAATGAGTTAATCTCAATGAGATCAAAGCTTATCCCCCCCCCCCCACACAGGATTCTGCCTGATATTAATATGTTGACCATCAGACACTGATATCGATGCCGCTGATGTCTGGTTAGGAAGCACCGCTGAATTTCCGCGGTCCACTTCCGCTGGTCCGTCCTTTTTCGCCGCGCTCTGTTTTTCTCACTGTTTTTCCTCCCGTTCCCATAGCAGCATGTTTAACTAACAGAAAAACAGACATTTTTAAAAAGCTGTTTTTTTTTGCATAAGCTTCCAGTCACATTTTATTTATATCTCAAGCAAAGAAATACTGTGGAAAATGTTTTACTGGCAAGGTTTGGGAGCGTGGATTTATCTGTCCTGACTTTATAACGTTATTTAAGGTTGGTGAAGTGCAGGAACCCGGGAGCGTTTTCCCTGGGCGGAGGGAGACATTAATCGCGGATCCTGGAGCGGGAGATGGGGAGGGGATCGGCGTGGCGTTGGTTCATACAGAGAAGAGTTTATTGTCTTTTCAGAGCTGTCCTGTCGGAAAACTCTTGTGGCTCGGACCCTAAGCAAACGGAATGGGTTTCGAGAACCAGGGCCTCTTAGCATGACCGCCGGCGAGGATGAGCACACTCTGCCTTTGAAGGGCTCTCCGAGGGGCTCGTGAAACTGCCCTCTGCAGAAATGGGAAGAGGCAGTCCATTCAAAGCTCATAAATTGGCCCTCCGTAAATGCTGGACCTTTTTTCGGTATGTGATCAGGACCGCTACCCTTGGGTTTAGCGGAACTGCCCGCGAGAGTGCCGTCTCGTGGTCCGCTGGCACCTCCTTGGGACTTTTTTTTTTTTATCTTGAGTTCTGCTCCTAGTTTCTAGCCCTTTACCCACGCCGGAGGCCCCCGAGGATGGCTTCTGGGTCGTCAATGGCCCCTTTGATGGTGCCTCGCTTCAGGTTCTCTGTGGCCCCCGCGGTCACTGGGATCAGTGTGTGCACAACAATGGGCCTGTTCTCCCACAGCAGAACGTGTGCCATGTGCGTTTCGCTTTCAGTGCCTGGCACCGACAGCGCCCCCCTGCCTCTGGGAGGTCACATCGCTGCTGTGTCTTTTCTCTGTTTGTTTGTTTTTCGCTGCTAGCCCGGGTTCGCCCAGTACACATGCTGCCCTGTTTGCGTTCAGTCCAGGCCGCTTCGTACAGAACTGGTGTGACTAGGAGACAGTGTTGCTTGATGCAGGGTGGGCTGTAACGAGCCCTTCAGGACCACCGAGCTGCCCCCCCCCCCCACGGGGTTAGCTCTCTGGCATACTCTCGGCCTCCAACATGGAGATCCTTGTCCCAGTAGGTTACTTGACAGAGACTCTCGTTGTTACTTGGTCTGTGCAGCATATAATTTCGTCTTCTCCAGATAAGGGGTGTGTAGCTTTTTTCTATACCCACATTTACCATCTGGCTACACCTAAATAACATATATTAGGGGAGTGTAGCGTTAGATTATTAAAATGGCTACAGGCCACTCCTGTAGTGGATTTTTATTTTTGCCATGGAGTAATGTCGGAGTCATGGCCTCTCTCTGCATGTGACTTCAGTGTGTCTCGCACCCGGGCTCCTTGGCACTGTAAATGCTCCAGGTATCCTCTATACACACGCGCACGGACACATACGCACACACAATCCGCGCCTTCCCGCCAGTGGACGGCATGGCGGCCAATCAGGGGCCGCCCTGGGTCTTGTCCGTGCCCGGTACCGCCTGGCTCGGGGGCGCCGAGCCCCGCTGATGGCGCATCATTCCGCCTTCTGCTTCTCCACGCCTCTTTTCTCCCTCGTTCTGCTCCCAAGGTCGTTACTGCCACGACTGAGTTATTGGACCAAAATAAATCAAGATAAATGCTCTCCCAGTTTCTAGGTGAGCTCCTTTTTCTAAGAAACATTTTTATTGGTCCGTTTCACTTCTTCAGTTCACAGTTTTTATTTTAGTGCTGCTCTGTGGCGGTTTTGCCTCACTGTGTCAGGGTCTGGGTAATCTGAACATAAATATCTTAATCGTATTGCTTTTGCTACAAGTCACTGCCGCTGGCTGACTCTTCATCTGCCCCATTTCTGATGTTTTTCCACCCCCCCAGCATTTTAAAGATTACTTTTTAAGATCTGAGAAAGCAATTATAATGTTAATCTTGAACTTGCCTTCCTTACATTACAACATTAGCATGGCATACAGGAGTGAGGTGTGCCAGGGAGTGTGTTCCCATACTCTTTGTAGGCGTGACGGGGTTCTGCTGTCGGCTGCGCTCTGGGGGCTCTGACAGTTGGGGCAGCACCTTAATGGTTGCGAAGTGGTGCTTGGGGCACCATTTCACAAAACGGTGAAGGCAAGAAGGCTGCCTGGGTCCCCGGATCCGGGCCCCGCTGCCCCCCCCCCCCAATAAAGGCTTTTCAGTTCAGCATTTTACTCCGGTCCCTAAGTGATGAGGATTGGCCATGACATCACTATACTCAGATCTGTGCGTGTGTGTGTATGTGCACCCGAATGAGAGAGAAGGAGAACATTTTTAATGTACTCATCATCAATCTTGTGTTGTGGTTTTCCTGTGAATAATTAACAGGTTTCTAATTATTGTTTTTTTTAATCCTCCTGAATTAAAAAATAATTGGGTTACCCCTTATTAAGGCTAATGCCCAGTCTAGGCCATTAGTGACGTTAATTGGAGCGGCTTTGCAGAGCTGTGATTGGCCACCAGCCCTCCCCCTGTTGGTATTCTGCTCAGGGGGCTCCCATCTACAGCTGTATGGCCCCCCAGCTTCCTCAATGGGCACGACTGGCAGGAAGGAGAGGTGGCGAATGAATGGGACGAAGCAGTCGGAAGCCAAGGGCCGTGTGAGCCAGTGTAGACGGGCTGGGGAGTGGGATCCGCCGGGGGGGGGGCACGCTTCACACCGTTGATGGGGCACCTCTGCCGTTTCAGGATCTGGCCGGAGCGGAAGGACCCCCCGGCGGGGGGGCGGCGGCCACAACGCAGAATGGGGGCCACCACAGCTTCGTCCACGAGCACTTCCAGGCGCAGTACAGGTGAGGTTCGAGTCCCCCTCCAGCGAACTGCATCCAAGCTCACGGCACGTGATCTCCGGGCTGCAGGTCACGCACAGCGGTGCGGCGGTCCAATCAGATAACAGCTCCTGCTGGCATTTTAACCAGCCTAGTATTTACTGCCTAATAAATGCCATTTCGTGTACAAAATACACCAAGACCTTACGGCATACAAATTTTCTACGGGACCTGTCCCACTGGTCTGAACGGTGCTCCCGGTGTTCTATAATCAGCTTAACGAAGCTCCTATCTCATTAACAGCTATCATTAGCCACTGTCTGCTCAGCAAATTCCCTCGTCTCCCCGGCCGCTTACACGGCGGGGGGGGGGGTGTGTGCCACTCCAGTGCTGGTGAGGGGCCCAGACCATGACACAACGGGCTAATTGTCCCTTAACAGCCCTGTTAAAAGGAACGGCGAGTATTAATAAGGGGCTGAACGCCACAGCTGGTCTTGGGCTGCTAATTGGACATTGCCCCCCCCCCAGTAGAGGAAGCTCCCCACTCCTGGCCCCGGTGTTTGCCTCTTGTCTTAAACACTCACTTCTTTGTACTGCTTCTCCCGGTTTACGTCAGGTGTGCGCTCGCCTGACCCCTATAACCCGCCTCTCCTCTACCGCACGCCTTCGAAACATCTGGATTGGAGCAGACTGCTCTGGGGGGGGGGGGTGGCTGGAGCCGATCCCAGGCAGCCTGGGGCAGAAGGCAGGGGTCCGGCCTGAACTTGGACGCCAGTTCAATGAAGGACAAGCTCGCACATGCAATCACACACTATAGTTAGAGATGGCAGTTCACCTAAACTGTCTTTAGATTTGTGGGAGGACACCTAAGTGCCCAGAGAATAACACCAGGAGAACATGCATACTCCACACACACACACACACACATACACAGTCTAAGTAGGATTTCAGCCCCCAAGCTATGGTGTGATTCAAACTGAGCATGTCGTTGAAGGGTACAACAGCAGTGTCCCTACTGGGCCTCAAGCCAGCAAACTCCTGCCCTTGTCCTGATCCGCTGGGCTATTTTGCTGCCCTCACTTGTTTTAGACGGCGAGAGGGCTGAGCTGCTGAGAATATTCTGGAATATTCTGCCGGTACGGAAGCGAGCGAGGGGGGCCTCCGTCAGTACGCGCTGTCCTCTGCACTTCTGCTCTTGATCCATGCAGACCTGCGGCGCTGTTAGAAGGGGGCAACGTCCCGGAATGTGCCGAAATAGAGGGGACCCAGAGAGCCCGCCGGAGGAAGTGCACCACAATGTCATTATTCCTGTCGTATTGTCTCACCGCGGCGGCTCTGATCTTCCGCGCAGTCCGGCCCGGTGGCTCATTGTGTGCCGCGACCTTCCCATGAAACGCGGCTTTGTTCGACTCACAATCGCTTCCCTTCAAACGTCCGCCCCACCGTATGGCGGACTGCGGAGCAGTCAGAACCTTCCGGACTGGGCCCGTGCCCCGTTAGAATTCTTCTCCTGGTAGGCCGTGTCCTCTAAACCAATCGATTTTCCTCCCAGGCGACGGTTCCAAATGTCGTCTGCTTGGCAGATCTGCGTCCGGTACGCGCTCCCCGCCGCGCTCCTGAAAACGTGTTACTGAGCCGTGTGTTCCTCACCTTTAAAAGCGCCGCCACACAGCTATCTGCCTCTTTTCCTTCTCTGGTGAAAGCAGCTTCCTTAAGGCCTGGGTGACGAGCCCATCGCCAGGAGGTCCAGTCCAGTCGCAGTCTCTCTCTCTCTCTCCCTCCCTCTCTCTCTCTCTCTCTCTCTCTCTCTCTCTCCCTCTCCCACCCCCCATGTCTTCCCCCATGAAGACACATGATGTCTGAATCAGAGCAGAGTGCTCCCGGAACAGGTAGCCCAAAAATAGCGCTGGGATCCGGCTTTGCCACCCTGTGTCTCGGGCTTCCTGAACGGGACGCCTTTCCTGAATCGGAGCCGTTCACGCAGAACCCACGCGATTCCCCACGTTTGTTCCTTATTGCATTTCCTCCCAGACAGAATCGTGCGCAGTGGGCCTTGTCAAAGGCCTGGTCGTCATTTATCTGATTCGGGGAGGGGGGATGATCCCCGGTGCGGCTTGCAGCAACTGGCTGGATAAGGATTCGCCCGGGCAGACGTAGGACATTCTGGGAGTTACACTGGCCTGGAACTCTACCCGGCGGTCTGTAGTCACCGGTTACGGGGTGTAGCCATGTAGAACCAGCCTCTTGTCAAGTTTGTTCTGTTTCGGATGGGAACACTGCTATAGATGCTGAAAGCAGTCATTCATTTTTTTAAGTACTTTAGTTTTTTAAGCCTAAAGTTTTTTGTTTCCAAATATTGTGCATTTTTATCCCCATCAACATCTTCTTGCACCGAAACAGGCAGAATCCCTCACTAATTGCTGTCCCAGAACTGACAAATCTGTGCTACTTTCTAATTGGCCGGGAGGGGATGTTTTTGCCCCAGATGGGACGGGAGTGCTGGCAGAGACGCGCCGTGGGCCCGTTTGGCGTGACCTCGCTGCCCGGTTTGCAGCCAAGGCATGGCCGGGGGTGTGCGGGGCGGGGGGGCGCTTGGGTGGGATCTCACAGGGGGCGAGAACTGGGGCTGATGTGTTCTTGGAACATCTCGGCGCTGGCAGGCTACCACTACAAGTCCTCAGCAGTGATGGATTATCACCACGCTTTCTAGCCGTGCGCCTGTGTGTGTGTGTGTCTGTTTAAAGCCTTTACCAGAAAAGGCAGCCGTTTCCACAGCCTCCTGCACACACTCCGGTGGCTATGAGGCCTTTATAAGTGTCGAGATGAAGGTCAGAGTTCTACCTCTAATGAAGCTCCTACTGGTGTGGCTTTGGGTGAAGGTGCTGGAGTAGGTTTGTATAAATAATTAGCCCTGTAAAGGGGGCGGGTGGCGTGGTCTCCTTCTGTGTGAGTCCTAGCGGGCGGCCTGCGTTTCCCACGATTCGGCTAACGCTCGGTGGGTTTTATTGCCTTTATGGCCTCACAGGACCCCCGGGTCATGGGTTTGACTGCCACTCCCACTCTGTTTCATGTTCATGGTTTCCTCCCCTGGACCAGACCTTTAGGTTGATTTTGCCTCTTTGCCTTTGCTTTGTTTGTGTGTTTTAATGTGTCAGTGTCTGTCTGTCTGTGTCTTTTGGTGTGTGTGTCTGTGTCTTTGTGCATCGGTGTGTGTCTGTGTGTTTTGGTACATCTGTGTGTGTGTGTGTTTTGGTACATCAGTGTGTGTGTGTTTTGGTACATCAGTGTGTGTGTGTGTTTTGGTGCATCTGTGCGTGTGTGTTTGCGCATCGGTGTGTGTGTCTGTGTGTTTTGGTACATCTGTGTGTGTGTGTGTGTGTGTTTTGGTACATCAGTGTGTGTGTGTGTTTTGGTACATCAGTGTGTGTGTGTGTTTTGGTACATCAGTGTGTGTGTGTTTGCGCATCGGTCTGTGTCTGTGTATTTTGGTGCATCAGTCTATGTGTGTGTTTGTGGATAGGCGTGTGTCTGCTCCTGTGAATACCCTGCAATAAACCGCTTTTTCATTCATGGCCCTGCATGCTCTGGGGCCTGTGCTTCCTGGAATACACATGAGGCTCCCTCTCTCCACGCCTGTCGGAGATGGACGGGCTGATTTATGACGGACGCCTCGGCAGCTGAATGCTGATTAAAACACTCGCAGATTTTTTTAAGTAGGTAATGGAATAGAAGCTGAATCATTATCAGCAGCAGCTCTGTTTTTCATCTCACTGCATCCGTTCCGACACCCGGGGCTTCAGAGGACTGATGTTGCGAGCTGTTTGAGTTTTCAGATCTACCAGACGTACCTTACAGCTTCCGAGTTTGAACGCTGTTTTGAACGCGTCATTGATGTGGGCTATTCAAACGACTGTCCCAGTTCAATGAGCAGATGTTTCACGGTGACCTTCTCAAGTGACACTTCACCAGTATGGTTTGTGTACAACTTAGAAAATAGCTTCTCAAATTACTTCACTCCGCTGTCAGAACTGAGTTTATTCAAGCACTGTTTAGAGGAGGAATTCTGTCCTGGTTGGGAGCTGCAGACGGGCTGGGCGGGACTTTGCGTGTAACCCTGGCCTTAAGAGTGCGTCTCCTCATTTCAGTCTGAGCCGGTGTATCTGGTCATAAAGAGTCATTCTGAGCACACTTTTCCTCTAACTGCCCATCATCCTCATACATTCAGTCTTACACGTCGACTGGTTTAGTGCTGTACTGAAATATCGCTGTGGTAGCTCTGTTCTCTAATGTCTGTGTGTGTGTGGGGGGGGGGGTTGTGTTTGCCACATTGTGGGGGAACAGATTTCCCGCACAATGTGGTAAAACCTGTTCCTTTTTAGCATTTTTCTGGTCCCAACTATATAAACATAAATTTAATCTTTTATGTTTTTTTAGGTTAGGGCTGGGTAACGGTTAATGAATGTCCTCACTAAGCTAGGAGTAGGAGTTGGAGTAGAATTCCTGAAGGAAACCTGCATAAAACCGGGGGGGGGGGGGCATGTTTATCACGCACTGCACCACCCGACACTCGCTTGGGTTTATAATTATAATAATCCTCCGTGGTTAGCTTAGGTTTGCTCAGGGGAGTTCTTTATCTGACCGGGTTTGAGGAGTTGCTGAGTTTGTTAATGAAGTGGTGCTAATGCTGCATGGAACCTCTCTGCCTGCCTAACGGGCCTGTGGTTTCCAGACCTTGTTACCTCACAGAGCCGGGCAGACCTTCTCAGAGGAATCTGTACTGATGAGTTTGTAAAATGCTGGTTTATGCTCATGGTATGCTTAAAGTAGTCTGGCTTTTGGTTTGGGGAATTAATTTTGTTTAGACTGTGGAGACTTAAATCCAGATTAATTTAATTTGATCGGTTACAGGCTGGAACGTGATTGGACCCCTTGGGCTTTGCATTGTTTGGCCACGCAATGAAAACTCTGCACCCCCTTTTTCTGTTTGTTTGTTTTTGGCGTGCTTGCCTCTTCCAGGCTGCCCACTTCAACCTGAGAGTGAAGCTGCTTTGAAGTCTTTTGTTAGAATCCGCTTTGATGTCCGATGGGGCTGGCCGACCGTTTCTCGGTCTCTGTGTTCTTGCCTTTCTTCTCGCCGAGGCTGCTCGCTCGCTCCGAAGGCTGCCGTGCCTCCGTAGCCCCGATCTGACAGGACGGACAATTATCCTGCTAATGGCTCTCTTTATCTAACCTCCAGCACCCCGCCAAATAAACACCCGGCGCCGTCGTATCGACCTCCCGCTCCGCCCGCTAATTGTCCGCCCGGCTTTTTTAATCCCTCGGCCGTCTGACAGCCCGGTTTCTCAAGCTCGGGCCGATGCTGATGGACGGCCAAAATCGACAGAGAGGGATGACGCCGGTGTCCAGGACTCCTGGGTTGACATCCGTCTTCGCCGGAGCATGCATTAATCAAAATTCAGAAGGCTGACCCGAGTCGTTCATTCCTCTCATCCGTTAAAACTTGACGCCTGCTAATTAAGAGCCTCGTCAGTGTTAAATTGAAGTGCGTCCCTCTGCGGGCTCCGGCATCATCTCCCGCGGTGAAGCATGCGAAGCTCTGGCCCTGACGGCTGGGCCAGGCCTCTGGAAGCTTCTGGTGCATAGACTTCCCACCTGTCCTTATACAGTACTGGCACTCTCTGGATTTCGCATTTCCAGAGCGACATCCCGCCCCGGCCGGGGGTTCCGGCTCCCTGTCGCCGGGGTGCATGGATCCATATGGCCGATCGCTGCGTGACGGCACCCCCCCCAACCCCCCCCCACCCAGAGGCTTTCCGCTTTTGGTTAAATAATAGTCTTGACCCGGCTGGGGATGGCGCGTGGGTTTGAGTTAAGCCTGATTCCTCCTGGACTTTAGGCACAGCTTGTTAACGAGCACTGCCCTGATTATGGATGTGTTTACTGATGCTCTCCTGTCCTGCCAGGTCGCGCTCCGCTGTTTGTTTGTTTTTATCCATCTCAGTTGGCTCCGCCTTCCCTCTCCTGAGCTGTCTTTCCTGAGTGACCTTTCCGTTGGAGTTATTTATATTCCTGACAGGGTAACGGATCGCGGCGACCACGCGGGAGGCCTGGCACGGCTGCCGCGTTGGCGCTGGCTGGCAGGGGGCGATAGCGCCATGCGGTGGGGGGGCTTCGTTTGTTGACCCGGGACTCCTCCTCCTGTGGTGCGGCGAGCTCCATCTCTCACTGCCTCGGCCGCGACTGCCTTCGGAGTCGGTTTCGGGGCACGTGGAGATTACGGCGTCAGCTTTCCTATCTCCTGACAGCAGATGGGGTGTGCGAAGGTGGGGGGGGGGGGGGGGATCCCTTCCTCGTTTCACCTCAGGAGCCCTGCAGCTATTTTGGGAATTAGGGAAATTATAGAACAATGCAGCAAAGATGCAGTATTCCCCTTTTGTGTCAGTGTGACCCGGCTCTCCGGTACCATAGTGACATTTCATGCTGCGTTTCAGTTGCTGTCCTGAAATAGTTCCTATGCTGAAATGCCACTGGCGCCTGGGGACAGCAGGCAGACGGACCGTGCCGTGTCGCGCTCGTGCTGGAGACGGACTCGGCAGCCATCTTGGAATGAGTTGTCTTGGCCCAAGAGATCCAGGTGACTCTGGGACTGTACAGTTTCTGTCTTCTACCCCATTCCCTGCTACAGTGACTCACCTCCTCCTCAGGTGACGATTCCCGAGGTCCGGCGGCCCTTTCCGTCCCCCTGACCGACGTAGTTGCCCACACCCCCACACCATGGCTGCGCCGCTTGGCCCCCTGCTGGTGGCCTGGCCCTGCTGCCCCTGCAGATCTGCTTTCTGTCCTTTCTTTCCCCATGACCCGCCCCCTCTCCTTGGCTGTCTGCATGTGTCTCACATGGTATAAAGCCTCTTAACCAGCTCGGCTATGCTTTAATTCCCCATGGCGGGAGGCTGCCGTACGGGCTCCCTGCATGCGGCCTGAGACGGCCAGGGGCTGCCACACTATTGTAATAATAAATGGCAGGCGAGCGAAAGGACAGCAGCACACTTGCTGTGCTTGTAATTGTGCCAGGAAATAGTCTGGGTTATGAGAGGTGGGGAGGTGCTCAACATCGAAATAGTAAATAAGCGCGTCCACTTCTGTTACGCTGCATAGCTGATGAGACGAACTTTATTGATCCTAGGCAGAGGTGGGTAATCCAGGTCCAAAGAGTAAAAATCCAAACCAAGATATCGTTTCAACCAGCTAGTTGAGCACTCTGTGACTGAGACTCTTAATACTAAACTGGTTGTTTAAAATCAGTAATAAAGTTAATGCCCTGCAGACCAAGCTGTGGGTTTCCGGTGAGGATGGGATTCACACCCACGATGGACTAGTGGCCCATTACCTTACCTGCTCAGCCACCTCTCCTGGGTGTCGGATGGCGTCGGGGGTCACATTGTCTTAGAAATCCAGCGTGACGTGCTATCCACACGGCAACAGCATGTGAACACACGCGTGCAAGACCGTGAGCTCGACGCGCTTGTATATGCTGACTTGTTCAGTGTATTGACTTGGGGAGCGTTTGCCGATGTGGCAGAGAGCACGGGCAGGGCAGGAACGGGACGGTGTGCAATGAGGCTGACGGGTTTGGCGGACCTTGGCTGGGGTTGGGTGGGGGGGGGGGGCATGTGGTCCACCAGGCGATGGAGCTCAGCAATTCAGCAGCGGATGACAGCTGCTTCAAGTGCAAAGCCGAAGCAGTTATTAAGTAAATCCCAGCTTCAACCCGTCCTTCAAATGATGTATGGCCAGAATGATTAATCTAATTTTAAATCTTTTTTTCATATGAGGGTAATCTTCTGAGGTATCCTCCTTCATTACTGATTGCGACAGTGGGTTTTTAGATCCTTGGCCGTTTAAACCCAAAGCACATCTCCTGTTGGGATTAGACGACCTCTGCGTCTCTGCGTGCGCTGAGTCCCGCGCGTGATGGCACGGCCGTTTCTTTGACGCGCGCTCGCTCCGGGGATCCGGGCTTGTTCGAACACCCCGTGCGTACAGCCCGCTTCAGGGCGTCTCGCGCCAACGCTGCTGTTTCATGTCGCGCCGTTCGTAGGGATCTCAGCGTTTTGTTAAATACGCAGCCGTGACGTGCTGGCAGTACGGGGCTGCAGTGAGCAGGGTCCTCGCGTCACCCCTACAGGGTTGCGGGTTCGATTCCCACACCAGCTATGCGTGGATGTGGGGTTTGCATTCTGCCCCAGGCTCTCTATAGCTTTTGAATTGCCCATTGTGTTGTTATGGGTGTGTGTAGTTATTGTGTGTGTGTGTGTCTCCTGCTTCCTCAGACTCAGTGCAACCCTGTACTAGGTTCACATTATGGAAGACAAATGAAGCTGTATCTTTTTTTACATTTTAGATGTTTTTATTGCTGATTTTTATTTTTTTTTGTGTGCATTTTTCACACTCTATGACCACCGTACTCCGCCATACGGGCAGATGAAATCTGAGATAGATGTAATATTATCTTAGCACTTATTTTTGCTGCATATCTAATTTAGGGAGGCATGCTTCTGTAACTGCATATCTTGTTTAGGTCAGCCTTGTTGAGGTGACAGCTCTGTTACTGCTCACATTTGCTGGCTCCTGGTGGAACTCCACGTTAATCGTCAACGGTAACATCACTAGTGTTAAATTTTAATCAAAATTAAAGCATTTTTTAAAATGAGTATTGGGAAAGACACTCCGCCCGCTGGCAGCTGGCAGGAATGACGTCTGCCTGTTTATTCTGTTTCCACTTTGCACTCTGGAAGGGGATTTGCACACGCGCTGCTGTGCTAAGATGCTAAGCGATGGATCCTGTGTTTCTGGCTGTGTGCCGCTGGCGCTGTTCTGCGTGGCCCCTGATGTCCCGATGAGGGACGGTCCATCTCCTGTTAGTGGGGGAGAACAAACCGTCGACAGGTTCCCAGTCAAACCTATTTCCTTACCTTCCACCAATGTCAGTTGGGCCCCACCTCCCCGCCCAGGTGACTCATTTGATGCAGGCTCTCTTTGGGATCGCTGTGCCACCCGCTGTGTCACCCGCTGTGTCACCCGTTGTCACCTGCCAGTGATGTCATTGCCTTGCGTAGGTGTGGCTTGCTGCTTTGAGTGATGTGAGCGTGCAACTGGGCCGCACTGCTGGCCGAGTGTCACACTGCCTTCTCTGCCATATTACCCCTGTGAGAGCGTCCCCACCCCCAACGCCGTCCCAGGTGCTTGGAAGAGCCCGGGAATGCGGGGGGGAGGGGGTGGGTGATTCAGATGCTTCCGGAACAGAGCTGCGGCGGAAGTGAAGCCGTCCTGCCAGATTCTGGGAGGGGGCACCTCAGTCAGAGGCAGGAATCCCCCCCCCCTTCCTGATGATGAGTCAGACAAAAATAAAAGCAGACCCACTGGAGCAGGTGCCCCC
>JAODKL010000095.1:7945702-7963535 GCA_026780765.1 Petrocephalus schoutedeni
CACGGGGGGGGGGGGGGGGGGGGCTGCAGGCAAAGGGAATGAGAGACAGATAGTGTCATCAAAAGGAGGACACATTCGCATGTGGGGGAGGGGGGGGGGGCACCACACTGCCGCTGCTCCATCTGACCTGCGGGGGGCGCTACTGGCTGGGGTATCAGGTCTCCAGTCTCGCTGTGATGTCGGTGTGAGATTGGGGGGGGGGGGCTGATGACCGTGCCCAGCCCGCCGCTGATATGCCCAAGGTGAAACATGGCCCAGAGCATGTAGACGGCGCCTTAACCACATCTTCTCAGGGAGCGCGAAGTAGAGGGGGGCTGCAGCCGAGGGAGGGGGGGCAGTGGCGCCTGAGGTTGCGCGGACCGGTGTGCTGACCCAGATTACGGCCTGTCTCGTTGTCTGGGCGACGGGGGCCGCGTGGCGGGCTCTAGCCGTGTGTTTCTGAATCGCCGACTGCCGCCTGGCAACGGTGTAAGCTGATGATGCATGGATTGTTTCCTAGAAGCACTTGTAGTGGGACATGACAGGACAGGGCACAACTGTGAGGCTGCCAGACAGAGCTGGGCATTCTGGGTAATGCCTTATCTGCCAGACAGAGCTGGGCATTCTGGGTAATGTTCACCTGGGATACACCTGATTTGTTGAATGTGCCTCTCAGGTTTGTGACTGATTTGTGTGCCCTGTGCCCCCTCCCCCCCGGTCTCGTTGAGCAGGCCTCTCTACGTCACTCTCGTCTTTAACACCAAAGGCCAGAGGTACGTCCGCATCGGGCTGGCGGTGCCACTTTTCGGTACAGTGGCTGTGCTGCGGGGGATGGTGGCTGAAGAGGGCAAGCTTTCGCCTGATCAGGTTGGTTTGCGCACACACACACACACACACCCACAGAGTGACACCCTCCATACACTCCCTAATCCTGCTCAATAATGCATGCCTGTCGATTCTCACTCTTTGTCCATGCAGGTTGGCCTCATGTCAGTGGTGAGGCTGGGGTGGTGTTGCTGTGGAGACTGATGAATATTTAAAGGCCTCTCGCGAGCCTCGTGGGGTCCTCCTTCTGGCCCCTCTCGTCCCCTCTGTCTTTTGCATCCGCACGGCCGTCGGGTGGCTCCCTTGACAGGCGGGACCCTGCATGCTGCCCGTGTGTGTGTTTCAGCCACTGACACGCAGCTGGCCGCGCACACGGGCTCCCTGACCCCCCCCCCCACCTCCCGTCTCTTGTGCGATGTCTCTGCAGCTGGTGTGTCACCCTCCACCTGTATCCATAAATAACTCCTCTGTGCGGCGTCCTTGTCTTTGTTGAAATTTTTTAACGAAGCAGTGTTTAAATGAACCCTGGACATGTTCTGTGCTCGTGTGGTGTCTGAGATCGATGCGTCTGTGATCAAACTCCAGCCCTCGCTCAAGATTTGCTGCTCGCATTAACCTGAGAGGGCTGTTTATTGCCTTGGCCTTAATTGATAAATAGCTTTTGCTGGATTGTTCGGAGCAGGTTGTATTAGTAAAACCAGCATGCTTCCTTTTGTTCATTAACCTCAGTGGGGTGTAGACTAATTTAAATGCTTGCCAGCACCCATAAAACCACCTTGCCATCAGCGTTACAAGCAGCCAGTAAAGGGCGGTGTTTAGTGGGGGATCGTAAAAGTCCACAGGGGACGGGTGTCTCCAGGTGAACATTCAGCAGACCTGTACAGCACCCCTGCATTGGCTCAGTCTTTAGGAGATCCACACTCAGTGTTAGCATTTCTGTGTGGATTTAATGTTGTCTGTTTTGGAATTATTTTTTGGGGTGATTTCTGTCAGTGAATGACTTTGATCCAGGTTATTATTTAGCTGAGCAGGTTACTAATCTGTACCCGTAGCCTGAAGGTTGTAAGTTAGAATCCCATGGCTGGCGGGGTAGTGCATCTCTTCCCCTTCGTGGGCTGATCGACCCCTGGCACATTAATTGCCCTCGTCCTGTGTTTAAAAACGGCGCCGGGGAGGTTAAAAATAAACCGCAGAAGCAGACAGCCGTAGACCGTGACAGGATGCTTCTCCGGCCCCTCTGTTTAGCATGGGGAGTGTCCCCCTGGTGTCAGCAGACGGAACTGCAAGTGCCGAGTCCGCCGTCGCTGTCAGTGGAGATGAAACGGGCCGAGTGACGCGTGTGTCAGAACAGCCTCTGGGCCTGATGGTTCGTCATGCTGGGTGGAAGAATAGAACGGGCCGCGTCTGTGTCTTTGTTTCTGTTTTTTTTTTTCTTTTTTTACTGCGGTACAAGTGAGGGAGGGTGCATGGAAAAACCTCTAAATTATGCATGCGAAAACAGACTCAGAAGTGGTACAAATCTGCCGAGATGAGAAATTCGGGGATTAGGGGGAGTTATTTTTTTCTCCTGCCCTTCCAAGAATACAGGTGTTTCAGCTTCGCTTTATTTCCGATACTTCTGCTGGTCTCCACCCCGGTGAGGATCCTGGGTGACAGGACACATGACTCTTTGTCTCAGAAGTATTTGGGAGCAGAGCCAGGCGTCCTAGCCAAAATGACGGTTACATTTCCAGTTTCTATAATTATATTTCAGTAAGCTCAGCTGGTAAAATGTTGACGGTGCGTCTTGGGCATAAATAGACGCCCGCCTCTCCAGGTTCCGTCTCCGGCATTACCGGCTCGGTCTTCTAGGCCGTTGCTTGGGTAACGTTGCCCTAGCAACACTCAAGCCACAGTAACGATGCTCTTTTGATGTACGGCTCGCCGTCATTAGGGCCTCGGTAGCACGTGGGAGTCTGTTTTTCAGGTTGCGTCTGCCTGAGCCGCCCCAGGACGGAGGGTGATTCGTCATTCCCAGTCTCGGTGACCTCCCAGTGACTCAGTCACTTGTTCAACTCCGGTGTTTTCCGCCCTAAAGGGTTTCTGTGTTTGTCTGTCTTGTGTTAACAGTTGTAAGATACCCAGGGACAACCGTGTTTCTTTCGTTTTCACGCTGCAGTGTCACCCGTCTGTGGGTGTGGCTTCCTTGTGGATCACGGTTAATCCTCTTTCCTGCACCGCATATGATTCATTAGAACTAGAGTGCAGGACCACTTGACTCAGTCGAGTTGTCTGTCCCGGCCGCCTAGGTGATCCTGTCGGAGGTCTACACCACCGGATTCCAGCGCTCTTTCTTTGACGAGGACGACCTGACCGCCATCACGGAGAGCGACGTCATCTACGCCTTCCAGGCCCCGCCCCTCTGTGGGAGGGGGGGGTCAATGCGAATCTCAGGTAATCATCGGGCCAACCTCTCCGAGCCGCGGTGGGTCGCACCCTCTGCAGTCGCACTTTACCCAGGATGCAGTGCTGCAGGGCCCTAAACTGTGTCATCACCACCACCTTCATACTCACTGTGGAGTACCTTGTGTTAAACGTGGGTTAAGGGAAAAGTATGCAGGCTGGATGTCACACTACAACCCCCCCCCCCCCCCCCCCCTTGAGGAGAGCCCCCCTTCACCTCGTGGCTATCTGGCAGATGTCTCCAGGCAGATGGCTGGCATAGAAATGCATGAGGGCAGGCGACTTGCGCAAACGCGCCCATCTTATGTGGCCCCTGGGAGCGTCAGGCGGCAGCATTTCACTGTTAAAGCAGAACGTCACGCAGATTTGAACAGAACGCGTCGCCAGAGTGTGACCGAATACTTAATCACTCCTGACTCCCCGTTACAGGGCAGCGTATCTGTAAATCGCGTAGCCGGGGAGCAGGCCCGGAGCTTTCATCCGAGGGTGATGCGGGCATCGAGGGCGCACAGGTCTGGCTGTTTCGGGGGTCCCGCTCCATCCCGTCCCGGGAAGAGGCAGCCGGGGATCCTCAGAAGATGAGCGGTGAAGTTCTTGTTGGGGTGCGGTGGATGTGGCCACAGTCTGCCTGGGGTTCCCGTGGGGAGGCCGGAACGCAGAAGCGATGCTGGACTGGGACCAGTCCCTCGACAGATGCTCGGGAATGTCAGTGCTGCTGAGTGCCTCATTGGTTTAGGACAGTGTTGCCCGACCCCAGGGAGCGCCGTTCAGTCCGCATTTTTGTTTTCTCCCCCCTCCCTGCCAGGAACTTCAATGGAGCAGAAATGTAAACTGTCTGGCGGGGAACTGGGAGGGAGCAAAAACGTGGTCCGGCAGACCCTGAAGAATGGGATGGGAAACCCTAGTTTAGGATGCTGTGCCAGTGATTGGGAGGATCAGAAGGTCGCTGGCTCAGATCCCAGGCTCTGGCAGAGTGATGTCACAGCTGGGCCCATAAACCCCATTGCTCTGAACTGTATGTCTGCTAAATAAGTAAACCAGGAATATAAAAGCGAAAGGCATGTCAGAGAGGTAAAGAGCCGTCTGAGGAAGCAGGTCGGGGACTTGGTGCAGAGCCTCAGCACAGAGCTGAGTGGAGGAAGCGAGCGAGATGGGGGAGTGAGAAGCCCCCTCATCCTGCTCCTCGGCTCTGATGGCCCGTTTCACAGAGAGACGCGCCGGTTACAGAGAGCAGCCGGCGGGGCGGGCCGCACCGCCAGGGACTGTCGTCATGGCCGAGGCCGGCCTTCGTACGCCCCGCTTTCAGGTGGCGTCAGGTTGCCCGCCCCTGCATCGCCTCGCCTCGCCTCACCTCGCCACACCGGCCTTCCTCTTGGCTCTCCTCCAATCAGCTGTGTTTTTTACGTGGGCGGCAGCCCGGTGTGGAGCCGACGGGGGTTTGCTTTCGAAGAGCCGCCTTTCAGGAAAACGCACACATGCGCACGCACACACACACACGGAAACAGACCGACAATGTAGCAGTGTGTCTGCCTCGTCTCCCGCTCTGATAACCTTCCTGAGGGATAATAGCCCTCCAATCTAAGACAGCCAGAGGTGCTTCTGATTGGCAGCAGTTCCCTCTGCTAAGGCCTCTCTCTCGCCCCCTAGTGTTAATTCTGCCTGATCACACTAGCAGCTTAATCATTAAGTGCCGTGTGATGACATGGTAGCGAAAGACCTGAGTCACTGCGCGGTTTGTGGTCTCCAAGGCCGGGGGGTGGGGGCCCATCTCACCTCCACAGGGCAGTCCTAAGGCTCATCCCCCGCACCGCAGGGGGAACGTGGACAGTTTGTTTGCTTTTAAATTTGAAAGCCTCGGAGCTTGTTCATTGTCTTCCGTGACTCGCGCTGTGAACTTTAACGGTGCGCCTGAAGAGCCGCGCTGGCGTGAATTCGATACCGTTTTGCACCCTGGCCCCCGGGTTTATAAATACGGCCGGTATGAATGGGCTTCCTGCCGCGGGAACGGCACCGGCTGATAACAGGAATGCGATACCCCTTTCCCGGTGGCAGCCGCGTCATGTGACCGATGACTCATCTGTCGGTAGAGTTACAGGAGCCTTTGTGTGCGTGCTTGTGTAGCCAAACGTGCCCAAAATGGACCAACCATCTGTTCCTCAGCTGTAAGATGTCTGCATAACATTAATTAGAATTCACTTGCATGACAGATGCCATTAAACAAATTGTCTTACACTTTAATGTAACTGGGTGCTCACTCAGGCAGCGAGTTAAGTACAATCCAGGTGTTTCTTTTCCTTGAATTTTTTAACTTTGTATTTGTAACTCTAGTTCTTCAACCGCTACTCCCCCTACTGCCCACTTTTGTGATAACATTTGGAAGGGGTAAGACCAATGTGAGGTGAGCCAGTTACATGGTGTTTAGCAGTGATGTGATGGATTTAGCTCACCTCCCCCATCTCTTACTCCAGCCTTCAGCAGAATTGGCCACCTCATCTTTCCATGAGGCCAGATCAATGCTTGCGTGGTGGACAGCTTATTTACTGACACCATCAAGCCTGTCCACCTGCTTACAACTAGCTGGCGGAGAAAATGTCACGCTGAGTCATAGCTTGCACGATTAAGAGCCCTTACCCTTAGATGTAGTTAACATGGCATGGGTGTAGGTGTGAGTTTCACCTTCTCTGTGCCTCTTTATCGAGACAGCAGCCACGGTTACACAGAGCTCGGCCTGGCACTGTGGAGAAGGCATCCTAAAAATCACAGTCTGCTGGCCTATATGTTTCAGCATCCTCGTGACGCATGGATGGATGGATGGATGGATGGAGAGCTTGGGTGATCAAAAAATGCCAAGAGTCTTGTATTTTGTTTGGTTACTTATGGTTAAGGTTTGGCTGGGTAAGGGTTAAGGATATCATTGTTGGGATTAGGGGTTTTCCTATAGAAATGAATGGATGATCACCACAAAGATATGAATAGATTTGTGTGTTTGTGGGTGTTTGTGTGTGTGTGTGTGTGTGTATTGTGTTTAATTTCCTTCCTTGGCGAGGGAATCAGGAAGTAAGATCACATGCACACAGTACAAACAATTCATCGTATTTGGAACTAATTAGCATATAGCCTCAGAATTCAGAAAATGCGCAAAACATTTGAGATATTTTATACCTTACCCTTTGCTTTTTGAATTATGTTCACAAATGTAATGGTAAAATCAATTTCCCAAGATACTGGGTCAGTGTGAATTTGCATTGTTGACAACATTTTCACCAGCTTTTCCCTGCCTCACCTGAAAAGCTCGGACCTGGAAATTAGACAGCACCTTAGTGCCCGTTAGCGGATGTGAAGATGTTTCTGAGTAGGTTATGTGCATTGGTCTTTTGATATTACTGGCATTGTAAATTAAAATGAATCAAAATCAAATAACTGATTTGTTGCTTCACCGCTTCGATCTGCATGACAAATTGTCTAGTGATTCACAGAGATAGTCACACAGCTCAGACGTTTGCATGAGTGTTGTGAGAACATAGACCTTTGGTAACTGAAGTTATTACTCATTTGGTATTTGGTATAACATCTTGTTGCAGGATTATGTCGCCTAGCAGCGGCAGACAGATGTCGGGTCTGTTTGACAAACCTCGCACCTCGTTTTTTGTTTACACTCATATGTGCGTCAGGAAGGTGTCAGGATTGTCGTCTGAGTGAGCCGGGCTTCGGTATGGGTACCGGGAAGTCCTGGGCGTACAGTGTGTCTCTGGATGGTCTGCAGACCCGCCCTCAGCACAACTGGCCTCGTGATATCGAGTGATGCTCCTGGAGATGTAATCTCATTCCGCACGCTGTGCATTATTCTCCGCCTTCGGCGTGGCACTTTCCAGGTGGTTCCGCTGAGGTCCGGGGAGTTCTGTCTCATGCCAAATTAGGGCCAGAATTGAAATCTGGAATTTGGTTAGACATTTCCTCATGGCCTCGGATGTCTGGGGTTGGAGTATCTGAGTGTCTCTCATGGAATACTGCTGCAGGAAAGACCTGCGTTTGCTCTCTACTGTATACAGAAAGAACATGGAAAACTGCAGCATGGTTCCTGTGAAGACATTTCACATGCAGCAGATGATCCGTGTTTTGGATGTCAAATTTATTTTCATGTCAGTTAGATGATATCTGAATGGCTTGTGAGAGAAGCTTGTGTGGACTTCTGTCATTTTGAGGCTGGTCACAAGGGGATGACTGTGCACCAATGTAAAAGGGGTTCGAGGCCAAATCAGATGTTCAATGAATGGCTTTGCTGTTTTTTTTTTTAAGTAAACAGTAAGATTGAGTCTGTCCGAGCTTCCTACACAGTAGGGCTGGACAGAGTTCTCCACATTGCTCTGCGGGTGAAATGAGGCCTTTAACAGAGCACAGTATTGCTCAGAAACTCACAGCCTCTGTCCCCCCTCCCTTGGTCAGAAGACCGGACCACCCAACTATCTATGATCACCCACCCCCACCCCCCAATCTCAAGTTGTGAAGTCAACAGTTTTGATGGTATCTAGAGTGTGTTTGGAAGGCCAGCGAGAGGTTTGACAAGGGGGGGGGGGTTGTGGAAATCAAAGTGCTGAGAAGACCCCCCCCCCCCAGGGCAGAAGGGGGACGGCCAGCCCGTACTGCAGGCCCTTCACAGCAGCAGACTGTCCTGTTCTGGAAGGCAGGCACTGTGCATGTCCTCAGGGCTGCAGATACTGCAGTGTCTGCACCAATCAGAACACCATATGGATTCCTTTGATCTTCTAGTGAGATGCTCAGAGTTCAGTTTAATGGCCTGCTCCTTGGAAATCTTTCACTGTTAGTTAGGTGTAAGTCTTGCAACGCCCTGTTGGAAGTGTCATGTCTCCTTAAATGACCCAAACCACACACTACAAGGACACACACTACACGGGCATACGCACACACATTTTACACGGGCATACACACACACTACAAGGGGATACACACACACACACTCTACATGGGCATACGCACACACTACAAGGGGACACACACACACACACTCTACATGGGCATACGCACACACTACAAGGGGATACACACACACACTCTACATGGGCATACGCACACATACTACACGGGCATACGCACACACACTCTACACAGGCATACACACACACTACACATACACACACTACACGGGCATGCGCACACACACTACACGGGCATACACACACACACTCTACATGGGCATACACACACACACTCTACACGGGCATACGCACACACACTACACAGGCATACACACAAACACACTACACGGCTATACACACACACACTATACACGGGCATACGCACACACTACACGGGCATACACACACACTACATGGGCATAAGCAAACTACACAGGGACACACACTATACACGGACATGCATACCCTGCACGGACACATGCACACAATACATGAACATACATACACTACATAGGCACACACACACGCACACACACTACACAGGCATACGGACAGTACACGGCACGCACACTATACACGGACATGCATACACTTCACAGACACGCACACAGTACATGAACATGCATACACTATATGGGCACAGGTACACTGTACACGGCCACAGGCACGCTTCACAGGCACATGCATACACTCTAGGACAGGGGTGTCAAACCGGAGCCCTGCACATTTTCGGGTTTGCCCTCATTTAACACACTTGATTCAACTCCTCGCAGCTCCTTCTGCTAATTACCACACAGCTCTGCAGCTCAATCATTTGTGGTGGAACAGGGAAAGAACTAAACTACACAGGGCACCGGCCCTCCAGGACTGGAGTTTGACACCTGTGCTCTAGGAGCATATGCACGCTTGTTTATGTTTCTATGTTTTTGAGAATTTCCCAGTTGAAGCAAATGATTCCTAACTCACCACAAAACAAAAACAGATGAAAACTGACAGCTCATTTAGAGTTAAAAAAGGCAGATAAGTTTACTGAACGTTGTAAAAAAAAAAGAAAAAAATAAATTCTCAACCCAGTCCTCTGGGACCGCTAGACATTTTTGCCTTTTTGCTCCCTCCCATCTCCCCGCGCTGTAACGTCTGTCCCGGCATGAACGTGAGTCCGGGAGGCGCATAATTTCGTTTCACTGCGTGCTGCACGCGAGATGACGGCTAAGCTGTGCTGTGCTAATAGCCTAGCTGGCTGACTGCTGCTAGGGCCACCTTAGCCTCACGTGCCCTGGCTCATGGCCCCTGACGCATTTCCTGCCGCAAGGAGTGCCGGCTAGCCGCCGCAGCCCTCTCAACCCCGAGAGGCGCCGCCTGGCCCGGTGCCGTGATTCGGCACAGCGGGAAGGAGAACGGTGACCATATGGCGGAGGGTACGGCTGTCCGGTGGCCTCGTCATCACTGGGGGCGGCTCACCGCAGAGGATGATGGGATACGCGCCCTGAGCTGTACCGTGGATCTCACACAAGGGGCTGTTAAACCTTGAGGGAAGGTCACCGAGAAGCAGGCGTGGCGCAGGCTACCTCAGGGTGCCGCTCTGGACCTTTCTCTGCCCTATAGGCGAGTCATTCTCCTGCAAGACCAAAAATCAATTGGAAAGTAACTTTTTGGACTTCATTCAGATTTCATCCAGTTTACAGCCTGACAAACGAGGAGGAGCCCAGATTAGGTTCCGCTGAAGCGGAACCTCATTTTCGGGTCTGCAGTACTGGGAGGGGGGTGGCTCAGAGCCAGTGCCGATACCGCCATCAATTAGAGGAAGTAGCTCAGCTGGGCTCTCCTTAAAGAACCCGATGTCACTGCATGCGCCGTTCCTCTGTGGGGTGGGGGTGCGCGGTCAACTGCACGTAGCCGCCAGTGTGTAGAGCATGTAGAGCTCGTTAGCGTGCACAGGGCATTATGGGAAATACTACCCACTGTCATACTGGTGAAGGTGTGTGCTTTCATTACCGTGTCACCGTGATGTTAAGGGCACAGCTTCACTGCCATTCTTGGCTTCTGCCTTCTGTGCAGTTTCTTTGGCCGTGAGTTGTTGTTTTTTTTTATTGAAATATTCAAGATTTCCCCCCATCCCCCCACCCTGAAGATAGCTCAGCGCATGCCGTCCAGTGAGACAAGGCAGGGGGCCACGTGGGGCCCTCTATGGAGCCCAAGCTGTTTAATTACGGCGCTGTTTGGGTCGTGGAGGTCAGCATCTCCCAGCTCGGCTGGCAGGGGGTGTGAAAATGAAACTCTGATTGAAAGTGTCTCTTTCCAGCCCAGTTTGGGAATAGCAGAGACGAGCATGTGTGTGTGTGTGTGTGTGTGTGTGTGTGTTTGTTATCAGAGACTATTTTATCATATAGCCTTACAGTAATTAACGGGGGGGGAGCTCCTCCAGCCTAAGCACACTGCAGGATGGTTATTCACGCCGCGCTGTAAACAGTGACCTTTTTTGAGTCACAATCTTCCAGTTTGGTCTGAATGAAACTGGCTCTGGCCTTTCGAAACCTTCCACGTCTAAAAATTCAATATCCAGTCGGTGGTGGCAGGCGGCTCCAATTTAAAGGCTAGACAAAGGGCACACTGGAAGATTATTTGAACCTCCGTGGTCCTGCTGATGCCTTGCTCTTGGGGGTGGGGGGGGGGTTCAGTTTAATATCTGATGGGTGAAAGTTTAATTCAAAAAATAAGTTAGCTTCTGGTGACCTTTAGGTTAAACAGTGACTGTGTAGCCACATCCCCTCTGTAATGACAGCCGTGATTCTGGCCACACAGACGAATGAGCGAGCGGGCCCACGCGTCTGCCGCCACACGATGTTGAGCGATTCCTCACGGCTACGCTTCATTCTGCCAGCTATGATACCTTTCTTTCTCACATTATTTTTATTCCTGGCTTCTGCCCATACTCGATGCGTTTTACACACTGCCGTGCATCACCATGTGAAATGGAGGCCTTTTCAGTGTGCAGCTGGAGTGGAACTCAAACTAACAACCATCCGGCTCTGAGGACGTTTCTCCAACCGGCACGTTCATCTCCCTTCATAGCGAGGCCCTTTAGGGGAGGCGTGAGACGTGCCACATGGGGGTGTCGTGGCAGGCCGCTGAGATGTGATATGGTCGTGGCATGTGTCGCCATGGAGACCCACCTCCTGCTTTTCATTGGAGACCTTGGCCGTCCAGACACCAGGCTGAAATGAATGTTGAGTTTTGTGATGACAGAGAGGGGTAGGGCCTCGGAGTGAATGTTCCATTCATGCTGTCCGTGATTCGCTCTGTGTAACGTGAGACCCTTTGCCGCCCTGTATCGGTTTGCTCGCTCTCTCTCTCCTCTCTCTCAACACCCATATCGAGGCGGGTCACTCACTCGTAAGCCTCACAATGCTTCTCCCTCTCCAGGGTATCACCACAGCCTCCCTTCCTCGCCCTATTACTCCGGGCCCGAAGGTCAAAGGTTATCCCCGCCTGGGACCCTGTCCTCGGAGTTCCTGAATCACAGCAGCTCCGGGAAGGTCCTCCTGCTGGTGTGTAACGTCGCGGGATCTGGACAACAAGCTGTTAGGTAACCGGAAGGGGGATTTCCCAGGACACCGTGGGTGGGGGGCGGAGCTAGGGGCGGGCCCTCAGGAAATCTAAACATGTGACTCCTGGGGGAAGAGTCCATTTGTACCGGGAGTGGTTGTAGCGAGGACTTTTTTTCTTCCAACACTGTGACATTTTCCTCAAACACTGCTCTGCCATCACAGCAGCTGCAACCTTGTGCCTGCAGTTCGGAAACTTCCGGCTTCCGTCACGTATTTGACATTTGATGTGATCGAGCCCTAATCTGTTTAAGTCACCCTCGATGGCAGTGGCGGGGGGCAGGGGGGAGGCGCAACCCCCTCCCCACCTGGCCTGGAAATTTTCCAGAGTACCACTTTTAATAGAAGATGATCACGGAAAATTTACGACAATTTGCAACTGAGCCCAATCTCCTCTCATGAAACCACGCTCCCGTCCCTCTGTCTACACATTCCGTTGCCCGAGGCTCTGCGCACACACTGTGCAGAAACGGAAACGGAAAGTGCGTCAGCCCCGCTGTGCTCGCAGCCATGGGGGGGGATCTCGTCTGACTGGGCCTGTAGCGCGCTGAGCAATGAAACCAGTGTGGATGTCAGCAGTGCAGATCGCATCCCAGCATGCAATGCAAAAGCGCCCAGTTAGGTACGGCTTCCACAGAGAAAGCCTGTGGCTACTTGGGGGGTGGGGGCAGGGGGGCAGGAGGCGGTGCAGTGCCCGGGGGGGGCAGGTTGGCATCAGAGAGGGATTCAGGGTGCGGGAGACAGGGTCATGGGGGTGGGGTGGCGGCTCAGTCACCAGGGGCTTGAAGACCTCGGCATGTATAGAGAGCCACATCAGACAGATACTTCACCTGCCTTTGAACCCAGACTGACGGGTTCAGCCTGTACTTGGTTAATTCTAAATTCTAAATGTAGGGATCCCTAATGTAAGCTTTGGAATCCGACGCTTAACAGGCAGCCGGTAAGAATGCGCCCAGAGCAGCTTGGGCTGCAGTTTGCTGCAATGCCAGGAGCCACATGTCACTGAAGGCATCTGGCACATCATCTTATCTCAGGTACATTTCCAAGTTCTGGCGGCACGTGGCATGGGAACACAGAAGTTAGGGGATGCCCAGGCACAGTTCGGTGCACAGGCACAGTGGTGGCGTGACTACGGCGGTGTCTGGGGGACCCAGTGTGGAGGTCGTATCTGTGCACAGCACAGTGATTTCATTCTCTGGCAGAACAGGCTTACTTGGAGCATGGCCGGGGAATTATGGGCCCTCTAATCCACTCACTGTTCAGTGATATATTTTTCAAGTTGTGGCTATACTCTCTAAACTGAATAATTCATCACACCCTAACCCTTACCTCGATATCAGCAGCTTTTAAATCATTTAAAAGTCAGGCATTTTCGGTGTTCCTTCTGCTTATTGGGGAGGGGGAAGGGGGTGTTTCCCGAAATTGTCTTACTGCTAATGACTCAGTGAACCCAAAGTCCCCCAGGCTGCTGCCGTTTCATTGGCCCTCTGCAGCCAATCAGGACAGGCCAGGTAACGGGCTCTGCTGTTCCCGGGATGAAACCTGCATCATGACCTGCACGGTTTCTGGCCTCAAATGAGCACATGGCTGCTGGTAAACAGGTAGCCATGTGAGCAGTAAGACGTGCGTAAGCCTTGTTTTGGCCAGATGAAACTGTTCTGGCTGCATCCTGCCTATAATCCCCTTAGCGGTAGGCTGTCTAATGCCTTCACTCTTTCCTTTTTTAATCCACCCCCAGCTTATATCTTCTTGCTGGTTTACGGGAGCTGTTCTAATATGTTTCATCAACAGGCATAGATCATAAATCATAATTACCCCCTGGGAAGTCAGCTGTAGGCCCACAGCATGCAGATCCGGGTGCTTTTAGTCATAATCGCGCTGTGCATACCTCAGACATTTCCGAGGTTTCCCACAATCCCTTGCAGTCGTTCTGTCTTGAGTCGATACCGGCATTATCTGGTTAGGAGGACGGGCCGTGTAAGTACAGGCTGTGTTTCTGTATGGCTGGTCTTAGTGTTAATTGCATCCCTTAACGAAAGGACAACTGTACTGTAAAATCTCGCTAAGCGCATTTTGCCGATTTAATTAAACTGGACAGAAACAGACAGAGGTGGCCGATCCCGGCTTTCCCGGCTGAAACGCGAGGTTTCAATCGCAGTGTGTTCGGGTAGCTATGTCCGGCCCTGCATTATCGGGTGTCCCTTTATCTACACGGCGACGCTAGGACAGGGGGGCGGGCAGAAGAGCAGTTCATGCTGGGGCCAGTCTTAAAAGCATGGCGATGGATAAATGCATCACGTACTGCCCCAAGGACACGTTACAGCGGCTTCATTTAGCAGTGTGCCCCTGGTACCGCCGCGACCCTAATTGGATAAGTGCTGGTTAAAATGGTTGAAGTATGAGTACGAGTCTTTGGGGCATAATAATAATAAATACTACCGACAGCTTTTACGTTACGAGTTTAACGGGCTCTTGTCAGGGAGTTTGCGGCTGCACGTGCGCGAGGTGGTAATTAGAGGCCCGATTTGGCCTGCGGTAATGTGGTGTGTCGGCTCAGCTCTAACCACGCCCGCCCCTCGCCCCCCCCCCCAGGTTCGGGCCCCCCTTCCTCATGCGCGAAGACCGAACCATCTCCTGGGACCAGCTCCAGCAGAGCATCCTCAGCAAGATGTACTACCTGATGATGGACAGGGCGCAGACGCAGGTGAGCACGTCACGTCAAAGTCAGCTAAACTGCCGCTGTGCGCACGCACGGCGAGATGAGGCGGTAGGTTGTCGGTGCAAGGACCGCACGTATTGAGAGTGCAGTCACTCCGCAATTAGCCACTACCTCAGTTAGCGATCATCGCAAATGCCGTGGTAATAAGAGAAACTCGCGTTCCCACCAATGTACGCATTTTCGACCAGATTTCGTACATTTGACAGCAACGCACGCAGGGATCATTGAAGAATTTACAGAATGCTGTTAATGTCCACTTTGTCGTGAGCACAGTCTTGGTTACGCCGAGGCTGCTGCCATTCTCACTTATTTCGCTTAACAAACTGGAATGTCATTAAATGTGTTGGAAATTGTTGGAATGTCATTAAATGAGTGTTTTGGACGACAATTAGCTTCCCAGGTGCACAGGTAATATGTGCCACCGGGCTGCGTATGGACTTGAGCTTCTCACCGATGGATGTGTGTCTTCACCACACACTCTGGCACACTCTCTGCTGATGTTTCCTCACCGAACCCAGAGGCACAGAAACAGCGGTCTGAATGCTGTACTTTAAGCTATACGCAGGCGTGCAACTCGAGAATTTGGAAACCATGAAAGTGTATCAAGTGCCTCATCCTCAACACAGGCCAATCCAATTATATTCCAAATTGTTTTGGGCCCCTGTCACTTGAGGCCCTTGGAGACATCCTGCAACCCCCTCCCCCCCTCCCCTATTCGGCACCCCTGGCTATATACACTTTTACACATTTACTCTCACACTACCGTTCTCCCCCATCCTACTCATATCCTGGAGTTTTGCTCGGTGACTCACTTGCTGTAATATTCACTTCTGGCTGCTTTACCATCAGGACCCTCCCATGCCCTCGTCTCACTTTCCTTCCATTTTCCCATCATGCCTTGCCCTTCCCCCTGGCATCCTGAGCCGGATGCGGACCCGGCTTTACGGCGAGTATAAATCCAGCCAGCTGTTTGCCGTCTTCAGACAAATCGAATCGGTGATTTAGCCTGACGGTACCATTATCTGTATGCATTGGCTGTGCTGGCTTACAGACAGGCCCCTCCGGCCTCTGCAGACTGAGGCAAAGTGTCACTGACATGCAAACTGTAAGTTTATTTTTGATGCCGCGATCAGGATGCTGTCGGGATGAGAAGCAGGAGCTTTGGCTGTCAGCGGATGTACAGCAGATTCTCCACCTGTGGGCTCCTCCTAGCTTCTCAAAGAACCTTAAGCCCCCATCTCCTCATAAATCGGGACTAAATTATCAAGGTGATTGTCGATATTGCAGTTCAGGGGTAGATGGTCTGCGTGGCGGTGCTGAGGCGTATCGCCGTGGCGACGATCTCTGCGTGGGCGCATCCCACATGCAGATTACAGCAGGATGCTCTGTAGGATCAATGAGGGGATGGTAATACGGTTTTCTGGCACCAGGAAATTAGAAAAAATGAAGGATGTCCCCCACCCCCCCCAAGGGGGGGCTCAGCGTGCACGGTAATATGTCTGCTACCAATCTGCCACCCGCTTACAAAGGCGGCCCATTAATATTCCCGGTTTGTGGTCCTCCAAAAGAATAATTGAGTCTGGCACACCCGTATTAAAAGGGAGGCTTTAGTGAAAAGGTTATGGCCTCACCATGCTGAAAGATCCTATCATATCTGTATCAGACCTGGAAGCCATTAACCAGTGGGGGGACTCATGAACACCCCCCTGTGGACGAGGGTGGTATTTCAACTGGGATCTAACTATTTAACCTCTGGACACAGGAGCTCACTTGGTGCTCCCTCTCGCGTCCTCCCTGACCATTTGTTATGTATCCAGGTCCACAAAAGTTTGATATGAACTCCCTCCATGCCCTTTCTAAGCCGCCCCCCCCATGTGTCTAAAGGGCGTAATTCAAACCCCGCCCCCCCGCCCCCCCACCCCTCCTAGGCCCCCCACAGCTGATCCTCTGCCAAAGAGTCAAGAGGAGGAGGTGGAAAATAACAGCCAGTTTCAAATTCAGGCCTAATTACCATTGATTATAATTTGTTGACATTCAATTAACTCCAGGGATCTGCAGACGGGTGTCACGTCTATTATTGGAAGCTGAGGTTTTTATTTTTATCTACCCACCCCCCCAAGAGACTCACTGTGCACGCCGGCTGCCGGTGTGCCGATAAGAGCCAGAGGGGTCCTCTCTGCGGTGATTATCTCTCCGCAGACAGAGCAAGCTTATCTGTCCATGCAGTCCAAACACAGCGTTTAATGAAAAATGCGGGCTGCTCTCCGGGGCCCGGTCCGGCACACCGACCCCATTTCCGGCGTTATGGTGTCTGTCAGGTAGATGGGGGGGGTGGTGAGGCAGGTGACACTACATTAAAAATCCCGAACACTAAGTCAGCGCGTACCCCCACCCCCCTTACCAGGTCTGGAGTGCCCTACCATACCCTGCCACTGTCTCACTGTCACTGATAAGGTCTGTCTGTAATTGTACCTTTTCACCAGGCTGTTTACACACACTGAGATAATGTCAGCTACATCCGGGACCGCTGCACGTTCAAGACTGTGTGTAGTAGCCAGCCGGGGGTCTATGGCCGTTCACATCACGCATTCTCTGTCACTGCTGTCGCTTTAGTCAGGTATCACTACCAAAGTTTCACACAAAAATCACCCGTATTATCAGTCTGTCGTATTCATGGTTTAGAAGGACGTTTGTGTCTGATCCCGTCAAGTCATCTTGACACTTGGTAAGCAGAAGCGAGTCACAAAGTCATTTGCAACGTCACACAGAAGCAGTGAAGTAATGCAGCAAAACATAAAACAAGGTGAGGTAATGGTGCAATAGGGAGTGTACAGGAAGCGGCAATATGCAGCATAAGTAAATGTAATAATCACATCAAATAACCCTATGAACATGAGTATGGATGGTGGCTATAGATGCCAGAGAGATTTGTATAGTTTCCTCATGCAGTACATTGCAGGGATCCCCCCCCCCCTCCCCCCCAACAGCCCTGGCACTGATCTCCCTCCACCCACACTGCCCATACCCTCCGTTATCGCTGTCCATCTCCCTTCGGAGTAGACTGCCACTCCCCATGGCCGCTGCCCCACCGCCTTATTGACCCTTTTAGCTTAGGTCCCCCCACCCGTCCATCTGCGAGTGACGCCCACCCACCCAGCTGGCGGGTCACCACAGGAGAGCGGGGAGCTATTTACGGGAGATGAGTGAATGCGGAGTTCTCGGCCCGATGTCCCGCTGCCGGCACCTGCGGTTCTGCTGTCTCTTCCTGACAGAGCGGACCGGAGAAGACAGGGAACTGGCAGAATGGGGGGGGGGGGGGGGGGAGGGGG
>JAODKL010000095.1:7970936-7981974 GCA_026780765.1 Petrocephalus schoutedeni
CATTGGGAGGAAAGCAGAAGTCAGACAGAAAGCCGCTTCTGGGATTTCTGGGGCCGCTAACTTGGAGAGCGGAGACTGCGTGGCCTACTTCCGTGCCACCCTGCATAAATAATAAACATTGCGAATAACCCACTTGCCATCAAGTTATATCGCAGAAAGTTGGCTGAAAAGTGTAAGTTTTATCAGCATGTCCCGTTTCCAAAGCGACGGAGTGCTTCGGAGTGCTTGTGCACCGGAGTGTAGACGGGCGCTCACACCGCTGAGGCGCAGGAGGTAGTAAATCATAACGGCGGGGATAAGGCATTACGGCGGCCCGGCTGGCTCGTCGTCCCGGCGGCCCGGCTGGCTCGTCGTTCCGCTGGCCCCGCTGGCTTGTCGTTCCCGTCGGCCCGGCTGGCTCGTCATTCCGCTGGCCCCGCTGGCTCGTCGTTCCCGGCGGCCCGGCTGGCTCGTCGTTCCGCTGGCCCCGCTGGCTTGTTGTCCCGGTGGCCCGGTTGGCTTGTCGTTCCGCTGACCCGGCTGGCTCATCATTCTGCTGACCCGGCTGGCTCATTTAAGTACACTGACTGAACTGCCAATTTTAGGCACCACTGTCGTTACCACTGTCTGGTTGCTTTAGCATTGTCTCACTGTAGCAAAGTCACGCCCTGTTCATCTCTGTAATGATTTGTTTCATGGCGTGTTAGTCACTGGTTTGAGCAGCCTGCTGATTTTATATCCCCCTGAGACCTCCACACAGTTAAAGTTCATCCAGTTGACATCAGACCAGTTCAAACTGTTTTTTTTTTTTTATCTGTTTTTTCCGGAATTTTCCAGACGGCCTAGCGGGGCTCACGTGTGCGTTCAGACCGCCTTCTGTGCCTTTAATTGCCTCATTAAAGGCTAGTATCCTCAAGGGGGGAACTGTAATCAGAAATTAGTAGCAGTGTTTGAGCTGCCTCATGAATATGCATGAGCAGGCCCAGATGGGGGTGGGGCTAGCAGCCGGTCACATGCTACAGTCCGACAATAATAATTTTGTAATAGTGTCAACAATGTTATTATCAGTAATGCACTAGTACAATGAAATTCCTGCTGAAAGCCTTCTCCACAGATTACAGATAATAGTGCAGTGTGATGCTGCAATATAATGCATACTAAGTCCATCCATCCATCCACTACCGCTTTTCCGCGTCACGTTGCGGGGGCAGCAGCCTAAGCAGGGAAGCCCAGACTTCCCTCTCCCTGGCCACTTTGTCCAGCTCTTCCGGGGGAATCCCCAGGCGTTCCCAGGCCAGCCGAGAGACATAGTCTCTCCAGCGTGTCCCGGGTCGTCCCCGTCGCCTCCTCCGAGTTGGACAGGCCCGGAACACCTCACCAGGGAGGCGTCCAGGAGGCATCCTGACCAGATGCCCGAGCCACCTTATCTGGCTCCTCTTGATGCGGAGGAGCAGCGGCTCTGCTCTGAGCTCCCCCCCGAATGACTGAGCTTCTCACCCTGTCTCTAAGGGAGAGCACAGCCACCCTGTGGCGGAAACTCATTTCGGCCACTTGTATTCGCGATCTTGTTCTTTCAGTCACTACCCTTAAGTAGTACAGTAACCTGAAGCAGTGTGAGATGTGTGGAGGATAGGTGTGGGTAAGTGTGTGGGGAGGGGCAGGCATAAGCTGCATTCCATTCTCCTCGGAGGTCGGAGCTGGGAATGACGTCACGCCTGAGTTAACCATGTTCCAGCTACCCAAGTCAGAAAGCCACTTAGCAATACCAGGGACCTGTTTGAGAAAGCAGCATGCAAGAAGCATGATTTCATTCTTAGGCATATAACTTGTCAGGTTTAATTGACCCCAGTTTAAACAGCCTTTATCTTCGTTCACTTACATTTAGCCCAGACTATATTAAATCCGACAGGTTATCTGGCTAAGCAAAAACACCTGCTTTCTGAAATGGGCCCCAGTTCTACCCAAGTTAATTAACTATTGTTAGCAATATCAGTTGACAGCAGAACGTTTACGTCGTATTTTGCATGTAGATCCACTGTAGCAACATGCCCACAGATAGCTGTTGGACAGTACTGTGTGTACAACCGCTTTTAATGAGCTATAAATAAGACGGTATAAAACTACAGCTTTACCTTCTGCTGGTGGAGGGCACAGCCATCCCGAATTCCGAGGTCGGGAATGCGTAGGCCCCTCCAACATTCCGAGTCGGAATTCCAGCTTCAGGGGGTGGTCCAGTTGAAATTTTCAGAGTAGGAAATGGACCGCAGCGCTGATCATAGACTGCCCCCGCTCGCCCCAGTTGGCCCCCGACGACGCCTGGAAGTGCCCGCACTGCAGGCAGCTTCAGCAGGGCATGGTGAAGATGAGCCTGTGGACGCTGCCCGACATCCTGATCCTGCACCTGAAGCGCTTCCGGCAGGTGGGCGAGCGCCGTAACAAGCTCTCCACGCTGGTGCGCTTCCCCCTGGCTGGCCTGGACATGGCGCCCCACGTGGTCAAGCGCAGCCAGAGCAGCCGCAACCTGGGCCCCTGGCCCGCCTCCTGGAAGCAGACGCCCGACGGCGGCCCGCCCGCCGACTTCCTCTACGACCTGTACGCCGTCTGCAACCACCACGGCGGCATGCACGGGGGCCACTACACAGGTAGGCCTCCGCGGTGGGGCACTAAAGGGTTTGGGACAGGCTGCCGTCGTAATGATGCTGTGTGTGTGTGTGAGAGTATCCACACAATATGATCATCAGTTATTTTCATATTTTGAAGAGCATTTTTTTCAGCCCCAACAAGGGGAAACTCAATTTCAAGGTTGGGGGTTAAGGGTGCCATAGCTGGGATTAGGGTTTCCTCATATGAAAATGAATGGACAGTCCTCACTAAGGTACCAATACAATGGTGTGTGTGTGTGTGTGTGTGTGTGCATGCCTGCAGCATACTGTAGGAACTCTGTGGATGGACAGTGGTATGGCTATGACGACAGCAGTGTGGATCTGGTCCCAGAGGAAGAGATCTGCACACGTGGAGCCTACATCCTCTTCTACCAGAGACGCAATGCCATCCCCCCCTGGTCTGCCAGCAGCTCACTCCGGGGTGAGTCTCTCGCCCAAGTGCCGGCTGGAGCCTCGCTTGGTGCCCTGGTGCATCGCTGACGCCACCCCCCCCCCCCAACCCCCGCAGGCTCCACCAGCTCCTCAGTCTCTGACCACTGGCTCATCCGACTGACGGGCGACAGCAAGCGGGGCAGTCTGGTCTCCAGGGCCTCCACCACCTGCCCCTCCACCGTGCCCGACCCACTGGACTCCCCCGTCATTCATGAGGAGCCTTGCAAGGAGGAGCGAGGTTAGCAGCCGGGCCGGAGTCCTGTGGAGGTGCTGGTTTGGGGGTCAGGGTTATAACCATGCAGGTTTGCAAAAGTAGACTGAAAACGGGCCGTAGTGACTTGGGCCGGTGCGTGACGCTTCGGGTTAGGGCTGTGGTCAGAAGGTCGGGGCTTCAAATCCTGTTACTTGCAGAGTGATTTCACCCTTGGGCAAGAAATGAAATATATTTACCATTTATTTACCATTTGTCCAAGTACATTGGAATGCTTCTTGGCATATATCCCATCTTGTTGTCTTTTGAGACACACACGTATATGCAGCTTGGGGTCAGGCTATTTATCCGGCACTCCAGGAGAATTTTGGGGGGGCCTTAAGGGCTTAAGGGTCCATTAGAGCTGTGACTATTCTGCCAAGGCTCGAACCATGATCTCCTGATCACAGGCAGGAAGGCCAAACCCATTGAGCCACACCGCCCCCTCCAGGCAGTCGACAGTAATTTTTGGGCTTCTGTGCTTTCTCCCGGTCCCGCAGGCGGCCCTGAGCCCCGGCCGTTCGTGCGAGGCCTTAAGGGCCGCAGCATGAGCATGCGTAACCCCAGCAAGGCTCGGGAGGGCCTGAGCAAGGTGCTGCCCCTCCGCTGGTCATTCGGCTCCAAGGACCGGCAGAAGCGGGCCCCCGGGGAGCTGGTCGAGTACCTGGAGTCGGGCCGGCGGCCGCGCTGCACCAAGGACTCCATCGTCACCCTGATGGCCACGACGCCAGACAAGGAGCCGCCCGACTCCCCCGGTTCAGGCAGGGTCAGCTGCCTTGGCCGGCTCTCCGGCGAGCACCATGGCTCTGTCAGGGTGCCCGAGGGCCAGAGCCGGCCAGCCACCGACGGCCCCGGGGTGCAGAGACGGAGCAGTAAGTCAAGGGACGACGGCACGCTGAGTGCGAGGACCTCTAGGAAGGCCAGGCCGGAGCAGGGGAGAACCCCTGACCCCCAGTCCCGGAGGGGCTCCGGTGCAGGGCAGCCAACTAGCTCTGGGTCTGGTGCTGCCCCCAGCTGGGAGTCGACACTGAAAAGAGGGAAGGGCCACGTGGAGGCCGTGCCCGGGGGCCAGGGGAGTCCAGCGGAGCAGGCCCATGAAGAAAAGGAGAGGAGAGCTGGGGAGTCGGGCGGCCATGACGGACTGTTGGCCTTCCTCAAGTCGAGCTTCCTGAAGAAGGACTCGCAGAGGAAGGCGCGACAAACCGAGGCGGCTCCGAGGAGCTCGTCCCGAGTGTCTCTGTCCAACGGGGTGCCTGGTGCAGCCCTAGAGGGGAAGGCAAACGGCACCCCCGGTGGCAGCGGCGGGCGGCGCGGGGAGGAGTTGGCCAACGGCAAGCCAGGCTACAGCAGCTCCGCCACCAACATCAAGCGCTCCCAGAGCTCGTCCAGCATCCACGGCCGGTCAGACCCCGCACTGCGCCGCTCGGTGTCCCTACACAGGAACGGCATGCCTGGGGCGCCGCCCCCACGCAGCCTCACCGCGGAGAAGCCCAGCTTCGCCACCCTGCAGCGGACACGCTACAGCACCAACTCCCTAGGCAGGAAGCGCATGGTGCCCGAGTCAAGCTTCTAAACCGGCAGAGCATGGCAGCTAGAGCCTCCCACCTACCTACCACCCAGCTCGGGGAGGGGAGCCCCACCAGCACCGTGACTGCGGAGTATTATTCTAGGCTCCATTTAAGCTGATCCCCACCAAGGGGGCATGCATGTGGATAGTTTGTCCACACGTGGGTGGCAGGAGAAGCTGATATTGTAAGTGAATGAATGTTCTTTTTACAGTTACCTTTTTGATAATTAACAGCAAGTGCCTGTCGCCCCAACACGGTTCACATCATTGACCTTGTGTGCAGTGGCTCAACACAGGGTCTGCATGTTAGATTGTCACACGTTCCAGGACACCACCTTGTCTGAAGTAGAGAAGAACACCTTCCCAGCGCTGTTTTTTTTTTTTCCAGTTATCTCCTTAAAAACAAAGATGGGATTGATTTGAAGGATCTGAGGATAGACATAAAATTTTATTTTGCTTTTTAAAAGGGGGCAATGATTGCCATACTATTTATATTGTTTTATAATACACTATGAGCAAATTACCTGCATCTTGTACATACATAAACATAGATAAAAATATATATCAGATGATTTATTTATTTAACCACTCCATTACCATAGAGATTATTAATTAATAAATGATTGTGCTTGCACTGCAAACTTGCTGCTAGAATCTCAGTTTTAACACCCCGGATAATACCTGGAAATGACCTTCTTTATTGCACTTTCTATGTAGCACCAAATATTTGCTTTCTGTGTATTAACCTCATTATTTAAGAAGCCTATTTAAATTAACACCGCTTTAAATCCCCGGAAAGGAACATCTATGCCTACCATGTAATTGCATGATTAACATAACTGGAACAAATTGGTTAATGGTTTGAAAAAATCTTTCAAGTCAGTAATGCCAGTTGAGGAAGTGGTTGGGAAGCAGAACGTGTGTTTAACCATATCAATCTTCCGAAGTCTGGTTATGATGATTTAGCAGGTTACTGGTGTAGGGGGTGTTCCTGTACTCAATGAAGTCGTTCGATCAGTACTACTTTTACTAATTGCTTGCTGGTAAAAACTGCTCGTGAAGGATAACCTCTCACTACAAGGGTGTGTGCTCACTTTTCTTTTTCATGGGGCTGAACACGTTTGCCGTCTTAATTACAAGGGTGGAAGAAAGCTGTCCTCTAGTCAGCCCACTGTGACAATCCAGTTTACTATAGCAGCCAGTGTGTCCCAGCTGGGTCATTCCCAAATTTTATGGAGGGGGAATTACTGAATTGTGGACAGGTCCGTCTGCCTGAGGCCTTCACTGTCCTACCTGGTGTTCTTCTCCCCAAAAACAAAAAGACTGATTCAACAACCATGCAGTACAATGTCTGTCTGCGCAGTTTAATGAAGACACAATGCTGTATCTGGCTAACGGACTGTACTAATCATAGTGGGCCCTGTAACTGGTATTAGTAGAAGCAATAAGCTTAACTGAATGACAGTTTTGGCTTGAACGTTTTAGTAAGTGCTTGTATTGCTGTAAAATGGGTGCGAAGTATAGATCCATTCTTAATTTTTATTTTTACTCACAAAAAATAAATGCATGGGTTCTCCAGCTCAGATTTAAAACGGCGTCATGCCACGCATTGGCCACATCCAATTGACCAGTGGCAGAATCCTCTCTCACCTCATTGGTGTTTGTCAGTAAACACACAACACTGATAAATTCCACCTTTATGCCACTGAAATTCCATGTCGTTGGTTCATGACTTAAAACGAACATGATGTTGACTCGATGCTGTAAAAAAAGACTATCTTTCAAACAGCACAATTAATAATGGAAATGGGGCCTTGGTGCTTTAAATTTTTTGTTACTTTTTCATTTTAATGCTATTAATTGTTATAATTGAAATGCTTACGTTTTTTTTTTTTCCTAGAACCTCATTTATTTGAATTTTTAAGTGTTTGTTTCCCTTCTTTTTTAAAGAATACAACCTAGGAATACAAATGGTTTTAAATCAGGTCATCATCCCTCCCTGTCGCCTAATCTGCCTTTAGCGCATAAGAAGTGCTAAAGAATGTTTAAACTCACCTCGACTGGGACACACACACACACACACACACACACATATATATATATATATATATTTTTTTTTTTTGTTTACTTCTTTGCACTGTTTACTGTATGCTTTGGGATTTGGATAACATAAAAAATATCCTTTGGCGAGACATAATGTCTGTATTCTGTAAGCTCTCTGTTCCAGCACCGTCTTCATTCATGCGTGTCGATTACCTATCGCAATGTTTACCAAAATGAGCACTTGTACAAGGATGTGGACAAAGGACATTTCACACTTCTTTTGTGAAACCTCTGTTTAAGATGTTTTATATGCAATTTTTTGTAAAGGTCTACATTTTATAACTGCTTTGTAAATACTTAAAGGAAAATGTGAAGAATTGTATTCCGGTAGCAAACTGCCCAGTCACACGGGCTTGGTTTGGCTCTAAAGCACAAATATAGGATATTAATCGAACCTTCTCTGCAAAATGGGTACAAAATGGTACATAAGAGGTTTGTATCTGCCTAAGATGTCTGCTCTACATAATATACTGTTTTATTTTGTAATACAGTAAATAAAACGCATTGTTTATGACAAATGGGGTCATGAGCAACTTACTTAATGTTTCCATGTTAGCAATAGATATTTTCACATCTGTCAGATTTGTGCATTCACACAGCTAACCAAAGCTCATATTTTTTCATTAACTTTTGAATAACTTTTTAAGTTATAATTCTTTTTAGGTACATTTTAAAATCTGTGTATTAAACTATCAGTTTTGGCTCCTCTAAAGAAACTTCATTATGTAATAAATCTAATTTTATCCTGCATTTATGTTACATACTTTGTACCATTGCGGCTTATAAATGCCTGTGTGGTATATGTGAGCCATTTCACAAAATTATTTTAGTTTTGTTTTTTATAGTGAGCAGCGAATTTTAGGAATTGTGTTTTTATGAGTCCTAATCAGACCCATCTCCCTCATTACACCCCCCCCCAATCCCCCCACTAAATTCCCAGAAATGTAGACATGCATTGCTGTACTGTTATTGTCAGCATAGCCTCGAGGTGCATAATGTTACATTCATGCGGTCATTAACACCCTGTGCAAACAGCTTGTTCTGAGGAAGATCTACAATCTCCTTGGGAAGAGGCTGCTTCCTCCAATTGACACGGCCATTCTTCCGTGTCATCAGGAAAGAACGAGATGGAAACATTGAGTGACTTAGTGATTATTCATTTGCTGAGCAGTCGGTTTGAAAGCTTGTGTAAGAACTAATGACCCATCAAAGCCCACAGTTCCGATTCCACGTCAGCCACGCGCTGATCCACACTGATAATAGGCAAAAATATTTGGTAGATTTTCCCGATAAAACACATAAACACAATGCAGATTCTGGCTTGGAACAGTCCCCAAAGCAATGAGCACTACATGGTAGCAATCCCCACAACATTTTAGAATTATAATATAATATAATTTATAATGGTATTGCTTTATAGTAGTTTATGAGTAAAGCTATTTGTTCCTTTTCTTAAGGGCCCCAGTTGTTGTTTGAACATATTATCTTTGTGATCCTAAATAGTTTGGTGTATTTGTACTGACGTGTATACATTTTATTTGTTATTAGTCACAACACGATGATTATAATAGTTATACCGGTAAGATAAATACCGAGTATATTTCGCATTTAGACACTAATCGCCAGCAGGGGCGCCAGAGAGGGTTGTGAGTTAGGATGAAATCCAAAAAAATGGAAAGTAATTAAGACAACAGTTTAAAGATGAAACTGATTGCCATTGATGACACCCCACAGCACAAAACAAAATGTGTCCTGTGCAGTTAAGTATATGCAATGGGCGGCTAATTCACTGCTCACCGAAGCAATGTTTGGCAGCGGCACCTTTTTGAGTATGGATTTGAACAAGCTACCTTTCAATGACAAGTGTGATTCACTAAATAATAGGTCATCGTTGACCCAACGAAAGTGTTGGAGGTTGCGGGCATCGATCCCGCTACCTCTCGCATGCTAAGCGAGCGCTCTACCAGGCGGCGCGATTGGCGCGCGCACATTGGAATTGCGGCGGCCCGATTGGCCGGGCACATTGGAATACGGCGGCGCGATTGGCCGTCCACATTGGAGCGCGGCGGCGCGACTGGCCGGCCACATTGGAACGCGGCGACGCGATTGGCCGGGAGATTGGAAGATTGGACAGACGAACGTGAGTCAGGTAACCGTTAGGACGTTGGCGGTGCATCTAGGGTTGCCACCCGTCCTTTAAAATACGGAATCGTCCCGTATTTGAGAATGAAATTGCGCGTCCCACCTGGCTCACCTGGCACATAGTGGTTCTGGCGTCCTTTATTTTTCTGCATGAAATGTGGCAACCCTAGGTGCATCTTAAGTCGTGTGGACAACCGAGATACGTTTTCGGTTGTTCAGTTCATCACATTTAGAGCTCGGGCTTTAAATTTGGCTATAATCAATAATGTCTCCAGAAACGTGCAATGTTGGGAAAGGGCAACATATTCCCCAGTAAATAATGTTCCTACGCTTTTGGGGCGATTGATGTTCTGTAGTTATTCTCATATCCTCTGGAGTAAATAATAAATGTTTAAATTTGGATCCCCTTTCCCCTGCGTGCAGCAGAGGCCGATCCTCCGATCTTAGCAGTCATGCTAACCTGTCGCACGTTTTTTTGGCGATAACAAGAAATCAGCACCCAAAATATACACCTTTGCTCAAAAATAACATCATATGCTTATATACCCTCTCATCCATAGGCTTAAACTGTATTTTTTATGTTGCTGTGTCTGTCAGTCTTTGGTTCTGGTTGCTTTAGTGGCTTGTCCTGGTGACTTTTAAACGCAGACTGAGACCTACTTTTATCCATGTGCTGTAATTATCTCGTTTCAGACAGTGGAGTTTAAGTCCCTGGCTCTATGCTTAATGGCAGGGGGAAGAGTTCTTTGTTGCTATGAGGCTGTCTATTGCCAAGATAAGCTGGACGACCTTGAGAATGTTTTTTTTTTCTTTTTTCAGAAACAGCCAATATATGTTTTCTTCTGGTCTTCTTTTTTATCTATATTTAGAGTCAAAAATAATCTCCCAACGGTCTGCTGAACTGTTCTGAAAGTTATACATCTGTTAATTTCTTCTGCAGTAAGAATATATAGCATATTAAAATTAGTAGATGTTTAAGATGAGGAAAACGGTCAACTAGCTTATTCAACAATCTTATCAATCCCCAATCGGTGGACTCATCTATGTAAACATCAGCAGAATGACTACAGTTGATTAAGACTGTCATGAGTAACTATCTGCCTCAACTAACTATTGCTTTGTGTTTTTATATACATAATGTATTCCTTTGTTATGGATTTCCGGTTCCTTACAGAATCATGGAGTTTATCTTCTGAAAATAGTTTGTTTTTTCAACACTCCTCCATTTAAACTTAACTCAGACTGAATGACATGGTCGCGTTTAATTTTCCCTTGTAGGTTTACAACAAGTGATCATTAGTCTTCTGCATTAATAATAAATTATCCTCTTCGAGCATGAGTCCTTAGGGTTACACACTCCTGTTAACCTTTGCTAATATCATGATGTCAGCTATGTAATAGTTTGCCAAAGAGTATCCCATAAGGAGTCTGAGTGCTCTGTACCTGGCGATATATTTAAGAATGGGACTTACTTAATTCTCCCTCAGCCTTGGACCAGGGCTAGGTCTAGCTAAAGGCATAGAACAATGATGACATCTAGTGACGCAGAAAAAAAACTGCCCATAACCTCAGGTTTGGTGTATTTGTACTGACGCGTATACGTTTTATTTATTATTAATCACAACACGATAATTATAATGGTTATGCCGGTAGGATAAATGCCGAGTACATTTACTTTGACATTTAGACACTAATCGCCAGCAGGGGCGCCATAAAGGACAAGTGTGATTCACTAAATATTAGGCCATCACATCAATTACCTTTGTAGTCTAAATAAATGTAATCACCTTGTATATATTGTTAGACAACTGCCACTGTTGTTTGCATCTAGTTTAGAGGACACCAAGAATCTGCATCACTAATATCTGCAATGGTGAGGGCAAAACAGGTAAAACAATACAA
>JAODKL010000095.1:8004917-8020495 GCA_026780765.1 Petrocephalus schoutedeni
CCCCGCCCACACCCCCCCCCCCCCCCCCGACCCCCCCAGCTCATAAATGCATCCAGAGCATCGCCGAAGAATGTAGCAGCCCGCCGACCCGGGAGGGGGGGGATGCCATTCGGCAAACAATGCAGCAGACTTGCATCACTGAGAACGTTTGGCGTGGCAGTGAGAGCTGCAGGCTGGATGGAACCTGGACAAAAGAGAGAGGAAGGGAAGAAGGGAATAGGAGAGGAGGAGGAGGAGGAGGAGGAGTGTGGGACCCGGAAGCAGCGGCCGATCCATCCCAGAGAGCACATGTCACTACAGACTCCCATCGCGGCCTCTGGGGCGCCCCCCCCCCCCCCCCCCCCCTCACTCACTCTGCAGTTTGTTTCCATGCATTATAATCAGATTAAATGTCAAAAATAATAAATATACATATTTAAGAATGGAAAGGTATGGGGTGGGAGGAGAGTGTCCCCAGTGTACAGACCAGATCCACCTGGCCATTTGTACATCGACTCTGGGCTCTGTGAATAAAATATATATATATACAGTATATATAATTATAAATACACATTTGTACGTATGAGTATATATGTGTATTGATTGGCCACACCAATGTATGCATTTCATCCCCCTACATGGCAGTCTGTTCCCAAACCCCTCCTTTCCTTGGTGTACTTTAATATAAGCTCTGTTCATCCTGTTGTCTGAGGGTGAGGCCGCCCCACTGATGAGGAAATCGTCCTGGATCCTCGGAGCACCTTTACGGAAGGTGGTGGGGGCGCAGTTTTCCCACTCCTCGCTCGCTTCGGCCCTCATAAGGACATGCAGGGCCATCTCACCGCTGGGTTGCGAGCCGCACGGTGCCACGTGGGACACTTTCCCGCTCCGGCCCCCATGCGCACGGCTGCGGCACTGTGGGGGCCACTCCTGACTCAGCTTACGCAGCTGCAAAACATCAAATTAACCATTTATTTCTTGTCTTTTTCGCATCCATAAGTACCTGTAAAATGTGCTCATGTGCGTGTTTGTGCCCTACACATACTGTTTAACATGCGCATAACACTCAGCAGTTTAAACTGGTGAGTCACCATCCCTAGAGGGGACTCGTGTCACTGTGGTCTGCGTCCTCAGACGTGTGCCCACGTGTGTGTGCGGGCAGGCGTGTGCACACCCGCGTGCCATTTCCCGCTCTCTCTGGAATATAGTGCCTTTTCTAACCGGTGATTTTGGTGTGTCTGGCCTGCTGAGTGTGCCCCATGGAAGCCCTGTTTTAAAAAACAATCCCCCATCTCTTATTGGCTGCTGTATACATTTTATTTATGCCTTTTGCACTGCCCTCACCACACCCTGTCTTTGGTCAGTCTTTCTTTTTCTGTTAAAAAAAATGAAATTATAAACAAATACTGTGTTTCAGTGTGAGGTCATTTTTGTGCTGCTTTTTGTGTTCTGGTTCATAAGTATTGCATACAGGCGATTAACTTGCAGCATCATGTTTTAATATCTTAATGTATCTGAGGTTCCTCCAATTGCACTCTTAGTCTAGTTGCAGTCTATGCAGTTGTTTGTTCTTGAAAACAGGCCATTGTAGTGTATTGCCACCCGTCCCCCAATCATCACAGGCTTTTATTCGAAGTGAGGGATTTTTTGAAGCATGAAGCAGTCAAACCACTTTATAGACCCTGGGTTTTGAACCAGCGACCTTGTTAAGACAGGCACCGCTTCCAAACGTGCTGAGCCAAACACGGCCTCCCCACAGATGCTCTCATGGCAGGCTCTGCACTCTGCTCTGCGCAGCTCCCATATGTCTCCAGCGGTGGGCAGTCTTCTCAGCAAAGGGCCGCTGTGTATGCAGGTTTTTTGGATAGCCTTTAGGTCTGCAGTTCAAACCCAGGTGTGACAACGATAACTAATTAGTAATCTAATTAGGGAGTTGCAGCGAAAACCCAGCGTACACAGCGGCCCTTTCTGGATAAGACTGGCCAAGACCTCCAGGAACAGCGGATCTCCACTTTACTTGGGTCCATCGGTGGCCCCTTTCCCAGTCCACGTACATCCCAGGAAGTGGATCCCGGAGCTCACCAGCAAGGATGGACGGACAGTTTAGTGGATCGGAAACTAAACGAAAGTGTTTCCTCCAAACTTACCGCAGAACTGTCTCTGCAAAACCTACAGTGCGAGCTTCGCGAGGCTGACGTTTGTAGCAGGGCTGTCATTCAGAGACCCATTCGCACACAATAAGCGGGTATTCAGTCTACCCCTGTGCGTATATGCATGCATACATATATAGATTCGAGCTGTTTTATTAGTTGTGCACAAGTGCACTGGAATTCTTATTTAAACATATTCAGGATGAAAAAAAAGTTCTCACTCTTTCTTCTGGATCGAATCATCACTTAAATTGACAGCAGCATGCCCCTGTGCACCATTACCAGGCTGAAGGACTTTCATGAAAGGACGAACCAGACCGCCAGTGGTCTAATGAAGCTCTGGTGAGGGAGTTTGTACAGCAAGGTCAGAATCACTGGCCTTTCACTGATGCTGCTGATACTGTGGTCGAACGAGTTTATAGCTTGAACCTAGTTTAATCAGTAGCTGAAATTAATTTGCCTGATACTCGCTTCGTCCTGTTTCTGGTTCTTGTAAAGGGTAAGTTGATTGTTCCGAAATATATTGCATCTCTGCTCTCTCACTCCTTCCCGTCTCTCCCGGTCTCAATCTCTTCTGTTTCATGGGAGTGGGACGGTACACACCTTTTCGGAAGTTCCTGGTCTTTGTGGGATGGAGTCGATTGACCCATTCTTCTGGGGTTAATGAGGCATGGTCCCAATGAAAGCCAGGATGCATGTGTGGGTAGGCGGAGCGTGCATTTGGGAAGTTAATGAGTTATTTTAGCTGCGTTTTTGCCTTTGGCTGACCTTGAGCTCATGCTGGTTGATTTTATTCTTCCTGTTCTTACAATGGAAATTCCCTGAGATTTATGCTGTTTACCAGTTTGACCTGTAGTAATTTCTCCATGAACTATAGTAAAGAAATGTAGTACACCTGCACTGTGGGGATGTAGTTATAATAAAGGTACTAATGAGGTTCTCTGAACTTTTTCTCGAAAAGCATGTTCTTGATTCTGACCACTTATTCACACAGAGGGAATTTTCCTGCTTCCAAACAATAACCTAAGTACGCCTACCAGTTATGCTACTGTAGTGTATTACATGCAAAAAAAAAAAAAGTTTACATTTAAGCAAATGCATTACATAAGAAGAGAATAGATCATAGCTCCTGTTATATACATCTGGAACTCTGCCATTTGAATGTCCCTGTTTCCCTCCGTGTGCAAGCGGCCCACCCTGCACTACCCCCGAAGGGAACGTAAGGCAGGCCTTGCAAATAAGGATAAGAGCCGAACAAAGTTAACTAGTTATATAGCTGCGACTAATTTCAAATATGTAATTATGGGGCTTTTCTCTTCTTCCTCAATTTTAGTCACAACTCTTTCCTCGGCTCAGATGGCTTGAAATTCAGATGTGAAATATTTGAACAAACCTTGATAAACCCTGCGAGAAAAAACAAGGTCGATCAGAATAGCAACTGTTTTTTTAAACGTGTGCAATTACAGATTAGTTGATTTAAATGTCTACAACTTTAATTTGATGGAGGTAGGGTTATGTTTCTTATAAGTGAGATAAAATCGGCACAACACCACGTTTTTTGATGACTGTGAATTTCCTCGAGAAAGCCGACGCCAAAAATGTGACCTGCTGACTCAGCCTGAATATTCTCTCGTTATTCCCGCTACCAGTAATCTAGCTCAATAATGTGTTTTGCCACCATATAACTTGTTAGCACATCAAACAGTAATAGAAGCTAATGCAAACGATACAAGATAAAAGAACAAGCCGTTGTGACACGGGGTGACAGTGTGACGCTGGCAAAAGACGCGGAGCGGGAGCGCGCATCGGAGGGGGCGCAGATGGCACTCGGCAGGCGGGGACGCGCTTTTAAGATGACAGACCTTCATCAAAACATAAAGCCATACCGGCCTCTCGAAGGACTTCCGAAACTTACAAAAGATGTCAAACCGGCACATACCACCACCCCTCCAACTGATTAATTTATGCATAATTTATTGGTCATAAACTGTCATTTAAAATCCTCTTTTAAGCTTTTAATATAGTATGTAAATACCAGAAGCCATTAGTAATGGAATTTATCCCGAAGGTCCTCCGTGGACCATCGACTGTGATCCGAAAAGGTGCCTGTCGTCTTTCTATCCATCAGTCAGTCTTCTATAATCGACTATTCACTACAGGACTGAATTAAACTGGACCCAATATGTATAATTAAAAATCACAAAATCTGCTGCGTCCTATGCATACATTATTCGCGCTTTAATTGTTATGCATGTCGTGCATTATTCTTTAAAGTCTGTACGATATGACGGCTTAATCGCCCCCCCCTCCCATGTTTAAATCTCGGAGGAATTACCAAACGGGATCTAGGTACTTGGCATCGTAAGTTGCGTCATCATAAGAAATGCTAACCTTTGCGTTTGTTATTATGCTGATTAAAGTATGAGGATCCATACCAACTTTTGCTTTTAGTTAGGCTAATCTACACGCCATAACGCATTTGATGCCCCAAGTGTAACCGCATGATAGTTTATTATACCGAATGGCGTTCATTGCAGTAGCGTAGCGTCCTTCGCTGCAGCCAGAACTAGACAGAACAGAGTATAGTGGCCATAATGGTGTGCATCTTTCTAACCACGCAAACGAGCAACAAACGATGGCTTATATATATATCAACCATCATTTATATATATTATATATAATATAAATATATATATATATATTCCACATGGCGTGGCGATATGTAGCTGGATGGAGGCTGCCTTGGCCACCTTTCTGCGGAGGGAGGAAGTGATTTAACGGATTAGATGCGACGCGCTTCGGCGGAGACGATGACGGAGAATCGCGCACCAGCTGGCGCCGGGCAGCAAACGCACGCCGCTCAGCTGTTTTCACTCCGGCAAAAATAAGGCTCGCAGATCGCTCGGCCATGCCCCGGCGTCGCCCCGGCTCCCACTGACCGGCTGCAGGCTGTCGTTTGCCTTGTCGGCGGTTCCCTCGAAAGCCCGTTGATCGCAGAGGCGCTAAATTGTCGGCGATTATAGGAGTCCGGTACGCCGCATAACAGGTACGGCGAGTCGGCGAATATACATGGCCCGGGCATCTCGGAGGCGTGATTACTAATCGGTGTCGGGCGTCTGTGCATTCGGGGCACGGTAATGATTCTGCGATCGATGCTGCGCGTTGATGAAGAAGGTGGCGGAGCTAACAGGTGGTCGAGGGAAACGGGGAAGCGAAAGATGGCACCTTAGGGCTTTACCGTCGTGGGTACACATCAGGTGTATTTAATGGGGGGTTTCGGGGCAGAACGTTTTAATCAACCTTCATTTTCGTCTGTTGCCTTAATCCGTGTTTCTGCATGAGTTCAGCAAAAAGTGTTATATGGTCTGTGTGTTTCTTTTCTGGTTTGTTCCGTAAACGTCTTTGGGTATGCACATGTCTTTATGTAGGTGATCGGTGGTATTTGGACGACATGGAGGACTCTGCTAAAGAGTACAAGATCCAGTCCTTTGACAAGGAGACCCAGAATCTCCTGAAAACGTCACTCAAAGGTTAGGGTCGATGAAGCGAAGCCGCAAGGGAGACCAGCAGCACCTGTTTCCAAACACTGAAAAATGTTCGGTGGTGTTTGCTGTTCACAAAAAAAAAATGTTTGTCCTCTCAGGTCTAATTACAGTAATGTGTACGTTTTGTGCCAGAGCCCAGCAAAGTGGATTTAGAGAGGGTTTCCAACATAATCGTGGATCAATCTCTGAGGGACTCCAACTTTAGTAAAGAAGCCGGCCGAATCTGCCACACCATCATTCAGGTGAACGTTCGAATGGAAGCTGAGAAGAGTTGTCTGTAAAGTGTAATATTCTAGTTATTTACCAAGCATGGTTAAATAAATGTGAACGATCTTGCTCACCGGCTCCCCCTGCAGGCAGAGGCTAAGGAGGCCAGTACCGGTGCCTTCCGCCGCCACCTGCTGAACCGACTGCAGCGGGAGTTCACGGCGCGGGAGGGCACTCGCACTCGCTCCGTGCAGGAGTGGGTCCATTTCGTCTCCTTCCTCTGCCAGATCTTTGACTGTCTCAAGGTAACGGCTGCACACACAAACAGTGAAATGTAACTCATTAAGGAAGAGACCCTAATCTCTTATTCACGGCCTGTTAAGTGGCAGCCTTTCCTTTGAAGCGTTAAGTTGCTCTGTAACCTGTAATCGGTGACGCGTTGGCTCAGGTGAACGACGTACCCATGATGGCCCTCGTGCATCCCGTGTACGACTGTCTGTTTCGGCTGGCCCAGCCGGACTCGCTGCAGAACGAGGAGGAGGTGAGCACCTCGCATTCAGCCTGGCTAGTTGTGTGTGGCTGTGGAAGGTCTTCACATCCCTGCATACTTACACACAATCTGTGCTTCCTTGACCCCCCCGGGCTCAGGTCGACTGCTTGGTCCTGCAGCTGCACCGCCTTGGCAGGCAGCTGGAGGCCTTGAGTGTGCAACGCATGGACGAGCTCTTCCACCAGATACGCAACGGCTTCCTGCTGCACGATGGTCTGGGGGCCATGGTCCGGCTATTTCTGCTGGAGATCCTGGAATACCGGGCGGGGGGGTGGAGCCTCAGTGACTCGGCACACCAATACTACTACAGCGAGGGGGCAGACTGAGAGGATGGCTTTGCGGAGTGGGCGGGGCGGGGCGCGGCTTCTTACGGCGCCTCTCAGGTTGAGCCACCGAGGTTGAGGTTTGTGCTGAAGTGGCCGTCCCGATTTGGAGACGGGCTGTGTCGTTAATGAGCCACCTGTCTGCTAAATGTCGCTTGGTGCCAAAGTGGGTGGCGTGCACGGCAGTAGGGCAGTGCGGCGGATGTTAAAGTTTTAAGGATGTTTCTGGTCGTTCCGGCATTGCTGTTTTTTTTTGCTGGACGATAAAGAGGTTTTTCGATTTGGGTTTTTTGCCAAATCGGTACTAGTATCGCAGTGCTGACTTGCATCTGCGGTGACCATTAGGCTAGCTGGGTTAACGGGAGGGTGTAAAACCAGAAGGAACTAATTTCAGGTTTCAGCACTGGCAGATGAGTCAGTGGGAGTGTGGTTCCACTCTTTCGAATGTTTATCCAGTATATTTACAGCAGGGGAGGCACTGTGCTAACAGGCTGACAGCGGCTCCCTGTTGGCAGAAGGGTTTGCATAGGCAGGGGTCAGATTAGTCCCAGGACAGAGAAAATGTCGACTCTTTGGCACATAAATATGACGTTTTCAGTTCCCAGGTTTTCTGATTTAAGAGTGCTAGTTGAGTTAAGTGATGTGTTCTCACCCCTGTAATATGCTATACTTAAAGCCAGCAATTAGAATGAATGGGGAGTTTTGAGTGTGTTTGGTTTTTACTTAATTTGCACTGACTCAGAGCTTCCCATTAACACCGGGTGACTCAATCTTCACATGGCAAAACTTTTTAGTACATTGGTACTGGTAGAGCAGTAAGATACTGCATTAATCACCGTGGAAGTCATTGGGTGTATGCCTATTTAAGAATCTAGACAGTCCTAATGCTCTGTACAGTTTGGCAGAGCCAGTGCTTTTTGCTTGTTTTATGTCAGAATCCCTGCATTGCACTGAAACTTAGGGCATTACTATGTTATTTCCTCAGTGGAACCACATGTTTTGAAGTTTAGCTTATTGTTTTGAAAGCATTCTTGGCTTCTTGTGCTTTGGTTGTGAATTGTTTTATTTATATGTAAACTAAAAGCTACTTCATGGTGTTATTTTGTCGGAATGCAGCGCAGCCATATAGTTATCAGTTGGACTTGAACTTTGACAGTTGTAGTTTGTAGTATCCTATGAAAATTTATTTCAAAACAAGCTGCATACATTTTTGTTTGAAGTAAAAATTTTGGATATCCATCCAAGTAGGTGTATTTTCATAGCTCAGTACATGCCAATGCAGAATCAGTGGGTACTGAGAAGCCTGTGGTAAGAGGGAGATTTCAAATTCATGATTTCTGGTGAGTTCTGCAGATAGGCCAGCATCTACTACTGTCAAATATGTTGTCCACTGTCAGCTTGCTACCACAACTTTTTTTTTTTTCTTTTTCTACTGAGGTTTACCTGATGTATTTGTTACTTGTTAATGGTATTTGATGAGTCTGTAAAATCAGAGCTTCATTAACTAGTTTGAGGAAGACTCGCAGGGTTAAATTAACAGGGAGATGTCAATATTTTCACCAGCAAAATAAGATGCCTAGTTGTCAGCTGTGAGGTTTCGAGAAAGACCGACAGCTAAATCGCACTGTTAAATGAGACTTAAAATCATAAATGTTACACCTTCACAGAGCAGGTTTCACTTCTAAAGTAGTATTTTTATAGGATTGTCTGATAGACTGAACATTTATGCAAAATAAGCAATATGTTATTCAGAAAAGTTCTGTTCATTTTCTTGGCATTCTGAAAAAAAATCAGATGATGCTTGTGAAGACCTTGTTGCTTGCCTTTTCTTTATTTACAACTTTTAGAAATCGTAGATGTTACATTCACATCCCACAAGTGCAAGGAAATAATCTTTTACTGATTTCACACCTATGGAAAATGTGGCGTACCCCACTATACACAAAAGTGGAAATTGGAGTCTTCCAAGGTTGTCCAGGATGAAAGTCCTGATTTGTGAATGTTCTTTGTCTAAGGGAAGACAATCTTTCACAGGAGCTGCAGGACCATCTTATAATGGCCATGTCTCCCCGCGTGGGGGTTCTGGTGATGTCCTTCAAGGTTCTACTACCACCAGCGGTAGTGGGCGAAGGCCCTGTTGGCCTCGGCCATCTTATGGAGCTCATGCTTCTTCTTGATGACGGGGCCCTCGTTGGTGAAGGCGGCCAGCAGCTCCTGCGCCAGCTTCTCGTCCATGAGCGTCCGCCGATGCTTGTTGTCCCGGCACTCGGTGATCAGCCACTTCATGGCAAGGAAGCGTCGCCGGTTGTCTGTGAGAGGGGTGGGCACCTGGCACAGGTCGAGAAAGAGGTCAGTGGCTGACTGAAATGGGCGAAACAGGCAGACGTGGCCATTTTTAAAGGCGATGCTGATGCAATGCTCCGAGGCCACAATGCCACCGCGATTCTGCTACATGTACCAAATGGCACATTTCAGACCAGTCTGCTTATAATAATAACACTTGAGTTTTTTTTGTCTATACCATCTTGCTCTCCATGATACCAATACAAATGTAATTGAGGGCAAGCTTGGCAGCGAAGGGCTGCCACCTGCAGTGGCGGCCATGGAGCTGCGGTTTATAGGCCTACCATTGCAGTGTAAAAAGATCAACAGAGTTACACATTTCACCTCAATGGACACATATGGGAAAATTACCGTATACCTGGTAATATTTGCCCCCTTTCTGGATGCTAACCAGACCAATAACTGGCTTACAATTGGCCAGTGCCTCGTGGAAGATGATATAAGGGTTGCATTCAATATTAGCCTTCTCAGCATCAGGGGTTTTGTGATACTTCTCCACCTGCTTCCTCTTGATGTTCTCGAGTGTCTACGCAGGGGAAGTGGGTGAATATATCAGTCACATGATGATAGCACAGCCCACTACAACATTGACAATTTGTCTCCTCCATACCTGTAACATGATATTCCTGGCTAGAATCTTGTTGCCACCTTTCATCATCATGTTGATAAATTTGCTGTTAAATGATACAGCAGTGGGGGTGTGAACAAACGGCACTTCGTTCATTCAGAAAAGACAAAGGAAAACCAGCATTACACACACAGACACGCACACCATGATACCTAATCATAGGGTCACTGAAGCCGGAGCTGTGAAGTGAGGGTGGTGCGGCTTTGATGGGCCTGACAGCTTTCAGTTCCTGCTCCTTCTTCTGTTCTGCTGTAAGATCTGTTTCTGGCATCTTGTACATTTCCTTCCGTACCTCCGGCTCCAGGTAATAGGGGTTATACCTGCTCCACCTCACCTGAAACAGCCTGGGACATGACCCCTCATATTCATCACTGCATACTGCACACATGAATGCTGCTTAGAATACTGCAAAGTGCATGAAATAAATGAGGGAGGGCAGTAATGTTACGCATGCAGGTCAAATGCCATACACGTATATAGAGGAACTATTCAATGCAATACAATCCAGTCACCGCTCTCTCAAAGACTTTCTTTTTGTAAGTGTAGCTACAATGATCGCTACTGGGCGCGCCCATCGTTTTCATACGTACCCTAAACATACATAGCCTAACACTGGAACCTCAAAGGTTTGGAATCGCCTGTTTTTTTTTGTTTTTTTATACTATACTCTGCATCTCTATTTTCTCGAATGGCTGGCAAATAATCCAAGTGAATGGTACATTTAAAAAAAAACTGCTAAATGAAATCTCGCCTTAATTAACTTGTAATGTAAATTGGAAAAGTCTTGCTACAGATTTTGGAAAGGTCAAACTAGAATCGAGATGATTGAGAGAGAAGCAGCACGGGGTATCTTTGGATGGAATTACTAGCAAGCTACATATCAAATATAAATTTTAATCAATACTCAGGCATTACAAGACAACAGAAATTAAACAGCTACAGTTGCAAGCGAGTTACTGTAGCAATAAGAGTTCTCAGAAAGCATCAATGTGCCAGTGCCATCCTCACTACGACTTTGCCGTCATTTATTTTCCCTGCACTTAAAGAGTGTATTTTTTCCACATATAAACATTCAGTAGATGGACATATATAATATTCATTTAGTAAACATTTTGACAACATTTACTTAAAAACAATAATTTTACCTCGGCGTCCATGGTTTCAATAACGTTGCTGTCAGCGCAGCCATCTTGGTTTTTGAAAGGACCCAAGCGAGGGCTGTCGGAAAAAATTGCCTGATCTTCTGCTCCAATTTGTTACATCGGTAAATTTACTTATTTAATTTAACCATCTACAATTTTGAGTTATTAAAAGACAATAAACGTAGTAGCATTACAGGGGCACATTTCGATATTATTTTTTCTGAGGCTTGCAGATGGGAGCTCGGGTGAATGGAAAACAATCGGTGTCGTCACCGGCGTCGCCATCACGAGGGGGTTCGGCGTTTATCGAATATGGCGGATCCGGAAGGGGAGTCGTTGGAGTCTTGGCTCAGTGAGTACCTGTCACGCAATGGACATTTAATCGCCGTTTCCAGGCCTGCTCTTGTGATGATCGTGAAACGGACGCTGTGCGCTTATACAGATGCGCGAAGCGAGGCTTCACATTGTGTCAGAATCGAGAATGTTTTGATCAAGTTGACAGCTGTGAAATTCAGTTGTCGCTGTTTATGAAGAGCGGCTCGTAACACTTAGTTAGCTTGTTATTTGCTGTTGGCATTACACAATCCTAGCAGTGAGCATGTAAATATCTAAGTTTATACGATTTTTTTAATTGTGCGCAGTGAAGGGAGAGGTCTGAAATACCTGGGATTTAGCTAAGTAACAAGCTTCCCGTGATCGACAGGACGATACGTGGGCATGGTCCCTACCCATCAGTTTAGGAGCTCTGCAGCTCACAACTCAGTTATTTTGACGCTTCACATTTTGACAGTTGAAGTAAATTATAGCTAAGCATGCACTGATTTACCCTGAGAGTTGTTTGGTGAATTGTCTATCTGTATCTGTCTTCAGCACTTGTGAAGTCAGGCGGATTGGACCGGTATTTGCTGTCTCACTAACTCCCTACCTTGGCAAACTCTGTATGGTGCTACCGAAACCGTGCTATAATATAACCACGTTTTAATGTCTTCCCTGTACCAGTTAGGTCACAAGAATGGCATTGATTGTGTGCTAATCGTACCGTAGTGAACATATCTTATTATTTTGTTGTTGTACTCTAACTCAGTGCAAGGGAGTGACACATTCATTGTATGCCCTTTCGTGAAAACAGGCATTGCGTATGCACTAGTCACACCTAAGGTAGACTGTAACACACGATAACATTAGCTGCTTTATGGTTAATGGAATTTAACTGCATATTGAAAGCCCAAATGTAATAATCATATCTGGTTAAAATTTGAACTATGATTATTGGGGAAGTTAGAAACGGGAACTTTTAAAATGACTTTTCTCCACAGATAAAGCCACCAACCCTTCCAACAGGACGGAGGATTGGGAGTACATTATAGGATTCTGTGATCAAATCAATAAAGAGCTAGAAGGGTGCGTATCTTCGGACACTGCAGAGGATGTGATAGCCTGATGGCATAAGAGCTCCTCTCTATTACAAACGTAAAAGAACGTGAGTGAGTGAGTGCGTCTGTTGAATAGCCATTTCTTTAGAATAGATATCTTACTCCTATGAAGTAAGTCATCCATCCATTCATCTTTTTTACATTTTTTCAGCAGAAGGATGCAGGTAACTTTAAGTGATGTTAACAATAATACTATATCTGTTTTATGTTACTGGTATGCATGTTACTGTCATTCCAGGCCACAGATAGCGGTGCGGTTGCTAGCTCATAAAATCCAGTCCCCTCAAGAATGGGAAGCATTGCAAGCCTTGACAGTAAGTGATTAATAAGTTAAAAATGAGTTTTAGCTTTTCTGTCAAATTCTCCAGGCTTTAAAGTGTATCTCACTTTTGCAGGTTTTAGAAGCCTGCATGAAAAACTGCGGCAGAAGGTTTTATAATGAAGTTGGAAAGTTTAGATTTTTAAACGAATTAATCAAAGTAGTCTCCCCTAAGGTAAGCCCCCGTTCTTGTTGCTAAGTGATGGCTGCATCCTCCCGATTCCCCATGTTGTGCATTTGTGAGAGTCATTTTGGGGCGTGTCTCTGTGCTGCCTCAGTATCTAGGTGACAGAGTATCAGAAAAGGTGAAGATAAAGATTATAGAGATGCTGTTTAGCTGGGCTGTAGCCCTGCCTGATGAAGCCAAAATAAATGAAGCCTATCAGATGCTGAAGAGACAAGGTAAGGTTTTTGCCCAAATGCTTGATTCCTCCCAAACGTTTGTTAGCGATATTGGTCATACTGTAGGCTTTTGCTTTCCAGGCATTGTCACCACAGATCCAGAAATTCCTGTAGACAAGACTCTGATCCCATCTCCTCCAGCTCGTCCCAAGAACCCTATATTTGAGAATGAAGAGAAAAGCAAGGTAGGTGAAGGCCAAATGTGCACAGCTGGAGGGTGGATGGGTGCCTGTGAGATGGTGGGGAGAGCTGACAGATACCTGTTTCTGTAGTTACTCGCAGAGCTTCTGAAGAGCAAGAACCCAGAGGACCTGCAAGAGGCCAACCGGCTCATCAAGAACATGGTGAAGGAGGTGAGACCTTGGCCCTGTGTCGTATGGTGTCTCCCAGACACCAGCTGTCCAGCTTGACGGGGCTGCTGTTGCATGAGGCCCTACTCAACCGAGCTGTGGCTGTCCCTCCAGGATGAGGCTCGTATGCAGAAGGTGACCAAGCGTGTCAATACTCTGGAGGAAGTCAACAACAATGTGAAGCTCCTCAATGAGATGCTGTCCCATTTCAACAGGGAAGAGTCGTCTGATGGAGACAAGGAGCTCATCAAGGTGTGATGCTCGCTAGGCTTCCCTGACAGCAGATTTGAAGCATTTTCATGCTGAGCTCCATTCTCAGTCTTAGGGGGCCCTTTAATTAATTCAAGATTCAAAACCGTTGTCATTTGTACAAGTACAAGCGCATTGGAATTCTTACTTGCAGTTCCTCCTTGCGAACTTAGACAGCATCTAACGTAGGGCACACTCAGCTATACATACAATACATAGAATTATATACATTTGGTACAGTAAACATACATGTTTTGCATACAATATACACTATACATACCCATATGTATGTATATCGTTTTCTGTATATTCCCAGTATGAGGTTGCACAGAAAGTTTTTGGACCTTATGAAAAAATGAAATCAAGTGCAAGGTAAAGGCTTTGTATGAACATATTCTTTGTTTGTTTGGAGTTGGTTTTTCTTGTATAGCAACCCAGTAAAAGATATTTGGAAATATTGATGGACAACAAAGTTTGTTACCTGATTAACTGATTTGGAGGATACGCAAATATGGACATAATTGGCTGTCAGTTTAACAAATCGGAGAACCATTTACCAAGGTGCAGTTTTGGTGGCCTGCTCTCATGTACAAAATATATATGGGCCAATAAACCATGCCCCAATATGAAGGGAACTTGGGAAGGCACCAGAAATACTGTTATACTTGCTCTTCAGTCTGAGGAGGGTCATAAAATCCCTGCGAAATATTGGAATTCTTCATGTGGCTGAAAGATTCATAGTCTCTATATAAAGGAAATTAAAGATGTCCCACAGAGCCCCAGGAAACATCTGTTTTTATGGAAGGCTGTGCTGGAGAAAGTCTCTGCTCTCTTAAGGGTATTAATTTAGCCAGATATTACCTTGAGGATTAATTGGCCACTCTTTATCCCATAAATATTCCCAGCAGTCAGGTGTAGTGGTGAGAATGGTTGTGTCCTGGCTTTTGTTTTTCTGGGTTTGGACATGAGTAAATTGGCTTCATAGAGAGCCCGTAAAAACAGAGTCGAGACAAAATATTCTGGAGAACATCCAGTAAGGCCCTCTGTCCATCAAATGGACTTGCGCAAAATTGGGTCCTGTAACATGTCAAAGACCCAAAACATTGCTACAGATCTTATGAAAATGAAAGTCCAAACCTCAGCTCAGCAGAAACGTGGCAAGCCTGAAGCAGGCAGTTCATGTAGGACGTCCGGCAAACTCCAGAGCAGTTGAAGAATAAGCCAACAACAGTAATTATATATTATTCTGTCATGGTTATACTGTAGCTTCTTGAATTCAGATGTTTACTCATGGATGTTTTGACTTCGTTACATAGACACGTTTGCTTGCTTTTCGTGTGACCTTGATTTTTCTCATGTCACTAAATGTTTCGCACCTTTACTGGGCACTGTACCTCAGTGAGTCTTCCTGAACTCACCCGTGTCTTTCACGCGAGCACCAGACAGCGGTGCAGTGAATTGGCATTATTCACTCTTTGGCAGACGCCGGACTGGGAGTGTCAGTATTGCAGTGAAAGCTGGTGGATGTGGTGAGACCTGGGAGTGTCAGTATTGTAGTGAAAGCTGATGGATGTGGTGAGACCCGGGAGTGTCAGTATTGCAGTGAAAGCTGGTGGATGTGGTGAGACCCGGGAGCGTCAGTATTGCAGTGAAAGCTAGTGGGTGTGGTGAGACCTGGGAGTGTCAGTATTGCAGTGAAAGCTGGTGGGTGTGGTGAGACCTGGGAGTGTCAGTATTGCAGTGAAAGCTGGTGGGTGTGGTGAGACCCGGGAGTGTCAGTATTGCAGTGAAAGCTGGCGGATGCGGTGAGATCCGGGAGTGTCAGTATCGCAGTGAAAGCTGGTAGATGTGGTGAGACCCGGGAGTGTCAGTATTGCAGTGAAAGCTGGTGGGTGTGGTGAGACCTGGGAGTGTCAGTATTGCAGTGAAAGCTGGTGGGTGTGGTGAGACCCGGGAGT
>JAODKL010000095.1:8020595-8062443 GCA_026780765.1 Petrocephalus schoutedeni
AAAGCTGGTGGGTGTGGTGAGACCTGGGAGTGTCAGTATTGCAGTGAAAGCTGGTGGGTGTGGTGAGACCCGGGAGTCAGTATTGCAGTGAAAGCTGGTGGGTGTGGTGAGACCTGGGAGTGTCAGTATTGCAGTGAAAGCTGGTGGATGTGGTGAGACCTGGGAGTGTCAGTATTGCAGTGAAAGCTAGTGGGTGTGGTGAGACCTGGGAGTGTCAGTATTGCAGTGAAAGCTGGTGGATGTGGTGAGACCCTGCTCCTGCCCTGCGGCGCAGGCCCTCAGTCCTGATCCTGGACGGTGACGGGATATGCAGAACTTCCAGCTCCCTTTTGACAGCTGGCACATACATTGTTGGGAAAGTCGGCAGAAATAAGTTAGGGGAGTGTTCATTTCAAAAGGGCGGCCATACTTTACACGTAGAAAAACCAGTTTAGTTCCTTGAGTTTTGATGCACTTTATTGGTGCACAGACCCCCTATTTGTTGTGTCAGCAAAGCAATTTGGAAAAGCCATGTGAGATTTGCCAGCTGACCTTCATTTTCTCTCTCCTTGTTTGCAGGAGCTCTATGACCGGTGCGACAAGCTGCGGCGTACCGTCTTCAAGCTGGCCACTGAGACCGAAGACAACGACAGCAGCCTGGGTAAAAAAATCACATAACAGCAAATAGTAAGAGGGGCCTTGAAATTGCCACCACGGTGTGAGTACCGTCACTCACAGCTGGCTTCCTAGCAGTTACCTACAAGCATCTTACCTCTTGTAGGAGACATCCTGCAGGCAAGTGATGATCTGTCCAGGGTTATCAACTCCTACAAGAGGACCGTGGAGGGACAGTCGGTTAACGGAGAGACTGATGTTCTGGGGACAGCACTCACACAAGGTAAGTGCCTCCAGATTAACGTGTAAAAAAAAAAATGAATTGCGTATAGAGACGTTCTGCTGTAAGCAGTGTCTTCTGCCTGGTGCCTTTCGCTTCCTGGGATCGGCTCCAGGCTCAGTGGAACCCTTTGCAAGATAATTGGTCATGGAAGATGGATCAATGAAATGGATAATTGCAGATCTGTTTAACTGCCTGTCCATATGTCAGTGCACCGAGGTGATTCGCACGTTATTGATCTTGCATAGCATAATCGTAATTATCAGGAAGTCCTGCTGCCTATGCAAAACCCCTCCTATCCACTTTCGCTATTAGGAACCGGAGGCCACACCCCTACACAGACGCTGATTGACTTGGCTGGCCTCGACATTCCCACCCCCTCCCCCCCGGAGCCCGTTCCAGCTCCCCTGCATCCAGATCCCACAGCAGATAATCAGCTGCCAGCACCATCCATTCCGGTGCTGCCCCCTCCTCCATGCCGGCCAACTGCATCGCAAGGCTGCCCTGTCAGTCAGACGGAGAGCCCCAGACACACAGCCAGTGGCCAGCCCTCCACGGCACTCTCCCTGCTTGACGAAGAGCTACTGTCCTTAGGTACACGTTTTCTCCCATGTTTTATGGGATTTTTTTTTTCCCTTGTGACGCATAAGCTTTGAGCCTTAAACTACTGAACATAATCAGCAATGTCTGTCTTTTTGACTTTGACAAATTATATTCATGACCCAGCATTTGAAGTACATGCTTCTTATTTACATATTATTGCCAGACTTGGTGAAAAGACATAAATGATCCTCAGTAATTAAATATTTTGTTTTAAATCTGTCATTTGTGTCTGACAGACGGTGCTTATATATTTATTTCTTTAGTTATTTATTGCCTGGTGTGGCCTGCATTTCTGTATCTCAGGTCTGAATGATCCAGTTCCTGCTCTGAATAATCAGACCACGGCTGTGCAGAATGAGGAGGAACTGAACAGCGTGGTCAAGCCGTTACAGGTGATGCGTGTTCGGTGATCTCAACTTTGCTCCCTTGTCTCTCTTCTGCAATCGCACTAAGAGGAACGTGACTCGAAATGTTTCCTCTCCTACTGTGGCCAGGCACCCAGCTCAGGGCTGGATTTCTTTGGCAGTGGTCCTCTTCCAGGACTCATGTTCCCCAGCATGCAAGGGTCCACAGGCCCCACGCAGAGGACACCTGTATGTTACCCAGAAGCCCCCAGGACTTCCTCCTTCCCTTTTCCCAGCACAGTCCAGTCTGGCTCATCCTCCCTCAACCAAGGTCTACAAGACCTTGCCATGCTGGACCTTGGTGACCCAAAGAGGTGTGTGAGGATTTTTAGTGCTGGGGTGTTTCACCTCTCTGTTCTAGGTTGGATATTTTTATATGAGTGCTAACAGGCAGAACATTCATTCTGAACAGGTTATGAGGTAGTTTTTATACTTTGTACTGACCAAGAGTGACCAAAAGATTTATTTAAAGATTTAATTATTCTGCTTTAAGCCATTGGGGTTGCATCTGTTGTACAGTCATTCAGGGACTTAACCTGAATAACTTAAATACATGGCTATATGTATAAGTATATTACATTTTAATATATATATTATGGAAAAAATATAACTGTGATGGTGAGGACTGTACGCTGTATAGATCCTAAAAGTGTTTGATGATGATGAGCAGCAGTTATAATCCAAAAAGTCACACATGATTTTTCACATTGAGGGCGAGGGAGCGAGAGAGTGCCTTGGTCTGCCGAGTCCATATGGACATCAATGTCACACAGCAGTGTTAAGTGCCATGTTCTGTGTCAGCAGCATGCCGGGCCCGCTGAACTCGGCCCCTGTGTTTGGGCCGGTGTCCAGCGCCGGCCTGCCGGCCTCCCCAGCCTTGCCCATCACCGGCTCCAAAGCCTCCTCCCTGGCCCAGACGGTCAGCTCCACTCCAGGGAGCCCGCTGTTCCGCTCCCTCTCTCCGATCCTCCCCCCCAGCCAGGGGAGCCCGTCAAAGGCCTCAGAGGTGTCCCTGGCCAATGTGCACGTCCCCTTAGAGTCTATTAAACCCAGTAAGTCATGGGGCGAGCCTACTAGTGTAAATCGTATGTGTGTGTTTTTTGTTATAATCTCGGAAGTGTGCCAGTGCTGTGGAAAAGGAAACGTTGCTCTTTTGCATGCCTCAGATTCTCTGCGTTTTGATGTAAGAAATCGTGCTCTGGAGCAGAATCGACAGTGAGTGGAGCGCATGTGTGTGTGTGTCCCCAGGCAAAGTGCTCCCCGTGACGGCGTATGACAAGGACGGGGTCCGCGTGCTGCTGCACTTCGCCACCGAGTGCCCGCCGGGCCGGCCCGACGTGCTGGTGCTGGTGGTCTCCATGCTGAACACGGCGCCGCTCCCCGTCCGCAACGTGGTCCTGCAGGCGGCGGTGCCCAAGGTGAGCCTCGCCTGGGGTGCCACGGGTTCTCATCTCTGTTTGTATATGGAGCTGAACGTGCAGTTTCTCAGGGGGGTAAAGGAGTGCCGATTGCTGCCCCAGTGCAGCGACAATAATAGCCTATTATTACTGCCCCCCATTGTTCCTTCTCCCCTTCGTTGTCTCAGTTTTTCTCTCGGGCCATTTCGAAAACGATTTAAGTCTCATCTCGCCAGAACTTGAATGTCAGACGCGTTCGAGCTGTCTGGAGAGTTTTTTTTTTTTTTTTTTTTTTTTTAACGTTGGGCCTCCTGCATCCCTTTCCAGATGCTTCGTGTTTTTAATTTAGATTTCCAGCCGTGAGATGCAGAAGTGAAATATGCAAATAATTCCTACCTCTACTATTCGGGTCATAACTCAAAAAACAAGAACAGCTTGCATTTAGACCTGTTTGAATCCTCGATTATCCACAGCAGATGACTATGCTAATGGGGGAAGGGCCCATGCCGGTTTGTCATCAATAAAGAGGCAAGATGCATCAATCAGACCATCGCAGGATGCTGCTTGCGTTTTGGAAATGGGTGTAAAGAATGTTCTGAGGGGTAGTCCTCCCCGGGGAGAGATACCGGATTTCAAATATTCATTATAGAAAATCAATGATATGCTGTACGCAGTTCAGACAGCCCTTATGATGACTGTTAAATGTTTAATGGAGGGGCTGAACACTCTGCGAGCTTCCCAGTCCTGCTAAACACTCCATGAATGATGACCTGGGGGGGGTTCTTCCTGAATTGATTTTACTAGGCCACCCTACACTGTATATTTTGCATGTACTGTCTTCAGCGCGTCTGTTCTTCTCCTGTTCTGAACAATGGGTCTCCTTAATAGTCTTTTTAACAAACAACAACCAAGAAAAGTCTTTTTAACAAGCAAAATATGCTGTATTCTTTCCTGCTTTTACCATATGTAATGGGTATCTTAAAGTGAAAGCTTGTAACTGAAGTGAATTGATCAAACACATGATTAGGTGTGAAGAACCAAGGTAATGTGAACACACTGAATGGGCTGTAAAAATCTTGTGTGTTCTGTGCACTATTTGTTCTTATTAATAATTTTTTTATTCTGGTAATCTAACCGCATTGTTGCAATCTGACGTTCCTTGCCTCCCACTCTCTCATTTTATTTTTTGCAGTCGATGAAGGTGAAACTGCAGCCCCCCTCAGGGACCGAGCTGGCACCCTTTAACCCTATCCTGCCCCCGGCCTCCATCACTCAGGTGATGCTGCTGGCCAATCCGCTGAAGGTAAGCATTGCACGTACATCGCAATCTTTCCACTGCTCCGCCAGCTAGCAGACACCTGCTGCGTGAAAAGCAATAAATCATGTTGGCTGTGTAGAAAAAAATTGGGAAAAAAAACTCATCAGTTGATTTATGTAGACCAGTGTCTGGTCAGATGTTCTTTCCACGTTCATTGGGTATCTTATAAACATTTTAAATAGCATGATGTCATTTTTAAATAGCATGATGTCATGAAATTGCTGAGTTTGCAGCACATTGGCCAATTAGAATAAGCCCTGTACGTCTACTGAGGTGTGGCCAGGCTGCGGCAGTTGAGTGACTAACCCTAATGTGGTCATTGATTTTTTTTGTTCTTGTCTTTTGTCTTTTTATTTCCTTAATTTCAGGAGAAAGTTCGTCTGCGCTACAAGCTTATGTTTACACTTGGGGATCGGCAGTGCACAGAGGTGGGGGAGGTGGACCAGTTCCCCCCGGTCGAAAAATGGGGGAACCTTTAGTCCCCTGGAAGCAGTCTAAAGGCAGAGCTATGCTCCGCGGTGGAGAAGGGTTGACCGAGTATCCCAGAGTGTACAGGCACTGAGGGGGTCATTGGTTAAGGATGTTTAATCATAGTAGAGAAGTGCTGTTAACATTATGCCAACTGTCATAGCTCAGTCTGGTGTAATGTTTAATTTAGTTGTTTTTAATTTTTCCTTGCAGTTTGTCTAGCTGTTTGGGTCCTTAACTGCTGAGCTTGGGATACAGTGAAAGATTGCACTTTAAGGATACATTCAAAGAAACGTTTCATGAATGAGGGGTCCGGGTGTGCGTGTCTTTGGGTACATCTGGGGAGCAGCCAAGTGGTTAGGGATTGATTTCAGACTGTAAAGAAACTGTTTGCCTAGCATCAAGAAGCCAGAAGACTAAGTGGGGCGTGGGAGGAGTTGCCGCTCAGCAGATCGTTTTGTGAACTGTTGCCTCGGGGGGAAAAGTGTGGCTGGTGAGGGATGCCTCTTCTCCACGGGAGTCTGTCTTCAATACCTCATCGATTCATCAGGCACGTGTGAAGGGAGCAGTCCGACTCACCTAATTCATCTCAGCACATGGCATCATTTTCTGCTTTTCGTTTGTTTGTTTTTGTGCATTCGTTTGGTACTTTGTCTGAGCCTTGCCAGTGACCGTTGCCATTTCAGACTGTGCAGCGATGTCTTGTACTGAAGATGTTTGATGTCTGGGATATCAACGGCCAACCTTTTATTCAGGGTAATTTTTTGTGTGTCTGTCATTATGGATAGTAAGCTTTTTTTTCACACATCTTTCAGTATTTTACTTACAGTGCTGTTGCTGGTACTTGAAAGCACAGGGTCTTTCGGGAACGTGGTGCAGTCAGCTGGGTTAGCAACAGGCCGCTAATGCATGACAGAAGGAAGTTTTTGCAGTGTTTTCATTTAGGTAATGCTTTCTGTTGTGCTTTTTTCACTGTTTGACAAAGCCCTCTTTTAGGTGTTATGGATTGTAATCCCCATCCCAGCCCCCACCACCCCCCAAATATGTTGACATCACTCCTCCAGGACCTCCTCTTCCTTTGTGACTTTGATTGTTGGTAACCAGTACCAGTATTGTTTATTTATTTTTATTTTTTTTATTTTTGGGGGAAAGCTGATATTCTGATGTCAGAGGTGCTCTCCTGTATATTGTTCCATTGAGAGCTTACGTTAATGGGCTCAGTTGAAGATTGACAGCAACCTTACTCACACAGAATATGGCGTTGTTACTGTCGGGCCTTTTGATTGGCTGCCCCTAATGTACGTCTCCTGGTACACTCATCTTTCTACTAAAGCCCATTTCCTTGTCAGCACTGTGAACAGTACCCGATGGAAAGAAAAAAAAAAACGCTCCAAACGTTCATGTACATTGCTGTATTTATTGTCCTTTTAGAGGTTAGAGCTAACGTACATGTATCTTGGCTAACAGAACTTGTATATATTTCATCGTGGACAATGTTTGACTGCATGAAGAATTAAAGTCTTCATTTTAATTGGAATCAGATCTGCTTTGTTTGAGGATCTACTGTGTAGCTAAGATGGAGATAAGGTAAATATGTCACATAAAAAGCAGATCATGTTAGCACTTGGAAATGAGTTCCTAGACAGAAATTCATCCTTGTTACTTCATTTATGCAGGTGATTGGGGGATTCTTATACATTGTCTAGTTAGCAGATATTTCATCACACTGTCTGGCAACTTGCATGCAACTTCACATAATGGCATACAGCGTTGTGTACTTGAATTTAATTTTGATTAATTCATTCCGGCTGTCTCCTCCAGGTTTTGGCGGGGATGGTTTAGCGTTGCAAAATGCAGTGTGACTCTCTTCACTTGGACCTTCCAGCTGTTCTTCACACTAATTGAATGACTTGGGTCAGTGATATTAATGAAAATGATACTTGAAAGGTAACTTCCAGTGTATGAAGGGTGTCCTGTGTCACAAACCGTTGACCTGTTTCTCTTGGGATGGGGCTGCCAAGAAGAAGAGAGGGTGCAGCCATCCAAGCACAATCACTTCTCTCCCTGTGCTCAGTTGCTGGAGTTTGGCCTATAGTTGGCAGATGCGCTGAAATGCTTTCTGAACACAATGCGTTCTATCACTTTGCCGTGTTTGCACAGTTTCTTAAAACAGGCGGAGACCATCTTCACAGCCAGTGAAATCAAATGCAAGATCCCATTGCAATCCAGTTATTAAGGAGCAATGGCTAACACAACAGAGGGGGTTTTATTGTCCTTTGTGCTGCCAGCAGAAGGAAATTCTCAAAGTACTGGAAACCTGCTGTAGGTGTCTGTGTAATGATGAACCCCGGACACCAATTACGCATCAGGTGTTGCCCCACCCAAACCATGTCCCCACCCCCCACCCAGTCATGACCATTGTACCCAGGCTTGCTTATCAGGTACTATTAAGACAGAGCAGTGGGCAGAGTAATCCTGAAGGACGATAACCAGCATGGACCTCTTATCACCTCCACCTCAGCATTTCCAGAGCCTTCAACTCTACCTTAATCTTCAGCTGCTTCTCTGGACCACAGTAAAATGGTAGGCATGAGAGAGATTAGTCCACTGCATGTTGCAAGAAGACAGGAGCTGACTATCATCTGAGGCCATAATGATCTAATGCAAATGTATTTATTCTGTGGCCAAATAAGATCAAATTCACCTACAGAAAAAGCAAACTGTGCCTGAATTTTCTCCTCCAAAACAGTTATACTGTCTTGAGTTCTTCTGAATTTTTTATATTTAAAAACTTAATGAAGCTTTCTGTTGTAAATGTGATCTTGATCATATTCCTTTGCTAGTTTCAGAAATCTAACTTCAATAGAACTTTCAAAGACACCTTATTTCTGCCAAAGTCACTGTTCAAGACTTCATACAGCTTTCCATTTTCCATAACCACTTATCAAGTATAGGGTTGCAATCAGCCAGAAGAGTATGTCCAGAAGCACAGAAAACCCACTCACACATTAAAGGGAATGTAGCGACCCCCATTTTACTCAATGGCACGTCTTTTGATTGTTGAAGGAAACTCATTTGAACACGGGGATTATGCTAACTCCATGCGTGCATGCGCACACACACACACAGGGGAGGCAATCACACCACAAATTCTGGAAGGCCAGACTCATTCAGTACCTTTTCATCTAGGCAGCAATACAGTACTTTGAGAAGTACAATCTCTGAGAAAAATGCTCAGAAAAATTATAGATTATAGATATTTTTCTTGGTATTCATGTCATTTATATTTACATTTTCTCATTTATCTGATGTTTATGCTAAAATAATTCGTTAATACATATGATTAATTTTTAAAAGATTAAAACATTTGTAGGGGGAAGATGTCATACCCCTGTGCTGTTAGACGTATATAAATAATATCCCTTGGAATAAGCTAATACACCGTTGTTATTATTATTATCATGCATCGGTTCTATGACAGCAACAGCTACGTGCAAACTGGTAACGAAATGGGTTTAAAAAAAGAAAATGTTGCAGCAATGCGCGCACACGTAATCTGCGCCTCCCGAAAATGTTACAGAAATACGTGGACGAGCATGCAGTACGTTGCGTCCGGATAACCTAGGTTCCGGTCCAGTGTTCCCTTGACCACAGAGATGCGCAAATAATCATGACCGCGCACGCAAAAATAATCTATACAATAAGATTTGTACGTGCGCGCGCCCGCGAACTCTTTGTGTGGTGGCGTAGAGAAACGCGGAGGAAAAGCCATGGCGGACGAAAAACCCAAGGTGAGTAAAATAAACAGTTAGCTAGTTATATTTCGTTTGAATTGGCTTATTTAGGAGACTACATATATTAAAGTAATACCACGACTTGTAAATTAATTGCATTCGTGTTGATTTTTAGTATTCTTTTATTCTTTAATTAGTGAGCCTGCCGAAAATCCGGAGTTGATGGTAAATGAGGCTGGCGGTTAACTAGCGAGGTACTAGTTGGCTTGCAGAAAGATTGTGTTCGTTTTTTCTAAAAGAATTTTAGGCTTTGCGTGGTAAACTGAAAATGTCACAATATTGTATCCATTTCGATTTTTTCACACGACCACATATGTACTTTTTGATGCGCCGAACTACCTATCTTACCTAACTAGTAGGCCTAGTGAAATTCGAGTGACGTACACCTAGTTAGCTGGCTATGTACTAGTTAGTCAGATAAATTCCTATTGAACTATAAGATTATGCATGTGTATTAAAGCGGTTTAAGTTTATTTGCAGCGGCTCGCGCGCTATTAGCTGGTTATGTCTGAATTAATCTGAATTAACGTGTTTTAAAAACACCAATCGTTTTTGGCGCGTGCTCGTGGTCTTTGACCGCAGAGCACGAGCGTGCTTTTAATTACCAGGCCGTCCGGTAATCGTCTAGTTCTGTGCACTGTCTGGTTATGAAATATGTGTATAAAGCAACCTCCCCTCGGTTAGATAACCACTTTTACTGCGAGTCCCCTGTCACGCTGGTCGTTGTTTTTCTGAGGTTAGTCTGTTAACATAACAAGCAGTGTCGCGCTGACATTGTTTTAAACTGAATATATCACCGCTGGGCAACATTTTGAAGGAAATTCGTCTTTTCAAATGTGTTGATTTTTGTGTGGAAGAGTTCCAAACGACGCGTATCGGCTGGCTTCGACCATGATTCGTTTTGATAATGTCATTTGAAGTCAACGTGCTCGTAAACGTTTTGGAAAGTTTTTAGTTTTTAGGTTTGTATCAGTGTTAAGTGCATGGCTGCCTGATCTGATTTTGCATCTCGGCAGTAAGTCAGCATTGGTGACAGCCTATGAAAGCGGATTCTTTCCGCACAGTGAAAGCAGCTTACGGTCTGTACCCTTGTTATGCCGATTATACTCCAAATCGAGCGCGCCAATGGCAAGCCAAATTCTTTTATTCTTAAAAGCTTACTTAATTCTTACTAGTCAAATTGTAATTCTTGTATTTTACTAGTATGAATTCACAATACAGATCTCTGTAATTCACATTGACTTCCATTGTATTTTCGCCTCACATATCCTAAATTCAATTTTCACTAGTGAAATGTCATATTGTATAACTCTTTAATTCAGTTCTTGCTAGTAAGAACTCCTGTTGTAGATATCTGTAAATATATTTTGACTAGTAAGAATTCCAGGCCCACATATCCATAATTTTATTAGTAAAAATTTTATTTCAGATCTCTACAATTATCTGATCTGAAAGTTACATATCTAAAATGTAATTGTTACTAGTACTGTAACAGTTCTTACTAGTAAAATGTATCATTCTGACTAGTAAGAATTGCATAGTAGATATCTTGAACTCATATTCTTACTAGTAAAAATTGCATTTTTAAAAAAAGTAAAAATTGCATTTTTACTAGTCAGAATGTTTGCCTTACTAGTAGGAATTGCATTTTGATGAGTAAGCCTTATACGAATAAAAGACAATTTGGCTTGCCATACACACGAGTAGATCATGTCCGTGTTTTACTTGCGCAATTTCGCATTTGCGCCCCAGTCCTTTAACCTGTGGTGGGCACTCCAGTTCAGAAACATGGTGTACAAATGCACGTTAGCACCTTTCTACCTTGGTTCAGCAGGTAGAATAGTTGAAGGCGCTTAATTTGAATTACTCATATTAATGTGTAAAGCTGTATATAAGGGCAATATTTTCCGGTAAGGAATGTGGTGCAGAGTACTAGATCTGAACATTGCATTATGCTGTTGCTTGTGGACTTTCTCCAGAGCCAGCACTGTGCTGGAAATCAGCAGATCTGAAGTTCTGACTCATTCCATGAGGCCTCTATTTAAATGTAATACACTTGTTATATGTCTCAGCAAACTGTTGCTCCACAGATACCTATTTATATTTGCTTTGCTTGACAGCTCTCATGAATATTCTGTTCTTACTGTTACTCTCAATCTACTGGTGCTATGCCACCAACTGGCAGGTAACCGGCATAGTAATGTTGGACAGTCAAGAAAAAATATTCCATTTCCCTCATAAAGGTTGTGCAGATATCTGCAATTTTCTTTTTGCCCTAAAGTCTAATAACTAGGAAGTCTCCTTACAAAATAACTAGAAAGCACTTTGAGAAACTTGCTTGTACTGATGTACTATTTTGGAGTAAATAATTTAATAGAAAGATTAAATGTATTTGAGTTTCTCCCTCATTTCAGCTATTTCTATTTGTGACATTTTGTCCTTATCCAATAAGTGGTAAAAAAAGTGAGCTTTTTCCTTTTCTAAATGGCTCCATTGTGTCTGTTATCGAGTTCTGATTCCATGTTTACAGTTTTTGGAAGAATGGCCATGCGTAACTGTGAATCTGTGTTTATCTGGGGAGTTTGAATTCACAAACCGCTGCCTGCCCCTTCCCAGGAAGGAGTGAAGACGGAAAACAACGACCACATCAACCTGAAGGTGGCGGGGCAGGACGGCTCTGTGGTGCAGTTCAAGATCAAGAGACACACGCCACTCAGCAAGTTGATGAAGGCGTACTGCGAGAGACAGGTGACGCTGAGGACCCTCAGCTCCCAGCAGGGCCTTTCCCTGGGGCCTCTCTTTCCCACTCTTTGCTGTCCTGAGGCCTGGTATTGAATAAAGAAAGTATGGGCTAACCAGCAGCAGGCGTACCCGCTTCTTGCCAGCGGCAGTGTGCTTTGTCGTATTTACGTTCCGATGGTGTCTTTTGCCTTTTCATTAATGCTCTGTTCCCTTCCTACATCAGTGTTTGCCTAGCTACAGTCAGTCTTATTTGGTGTTCTATAAAACTGATCTACCATGTCAGGTTTTTGTGCATGTTTATCCCTGGATGCCCCGGAGCAGCTGGGACTGGATGACATCCATCTCTGCTATTTGGGGATGTGTGATAGAAGAAGCCTTTATAATTGAATCAGTTTTATGTTTTTAAGTGTCTCCAAAACAAATTCACATGACACGTAGCGGCGTTATTTCTGGTAGTGGTTGGGGCTGCTGTTTAGCTGTTCTGCTGCCCAATGTAAAACACAACTTTAACAAGACTGCCTCATGTTATCCCATTATCTTTCTGACTACACATGTTCTATATGGTCATTAACCAGCACTCTTTCCCTTCTGGGAGCTCATTATTTCAACTAATGCCATTATGAAATTCCTTCTGTTACCATTTGTCCTGCTTTCCTTTTAATGCATATTTTCATACTTTGCTGGCATTGGTTTGAAAAGATTGTGTTACTCTCCAGTCTTCATTGCTTGCGACCAGTGTAGACTGTTAGGAAAGTTTATCTATGATGACTGCTATGTGACAACACTTTGTTTTGGTTTGTGTGTGATTATGTCCAATGTCCTAACTTGTGTGCAGGGATTAACAATGAGACAGATCCGGTTCCGGTTTGATGGACAGCCGATCAATGAGACGGACACACCTGCACAGGTACTGTAAACTTGGAGATAACCAGGCACTTCCTATCTTTACTTTTGTTAGGATGTTAAACTAAAATGTTAAATGTAAAACTGCAGTTTTGCTCCTTATTTGCAAGCAAAGTAGTTTTTATTGTCCTTAACTTAATCTTTTTTTTTGCATACCGAAACAAGTGTTCACAAATTGCTAGAACTCACCCAAAAATCATTACTTTAATACATATTGCGGAGTCAGTTTTTCCCCAGTCATTTTTCCAGCTGTTTGTATTCACTTCTTATCTGAATGTGCTGCTAAGAGTGGCGTCTCCCATGGTGAAATTTGGCATGCGATAATCAGAAGTTTGCCGGCGTTTATTTCAAATGCATGAGCCAGCACTTGTTACTCCTTGTGGCAGTGTGTACCTGTGAGTCATGATTTTTATTAATTTGTGGCTGACTGTTGCAACTCTCCTTTTCACAGTTGGAAATGGAGGATGAGGATACCATTGACGTTTTTCAGCAGCAAACGGGAGGCCAATATTAGACAGATCGAGTGTCCCCTGGCTTCAGCTCCCCCGGAACCCCTCCTGTCTCCCTCACTCTTTCGCCAGTACTTTTTCCCACACAGACCCCCTCAGTCAGCTCAGAATGACTACCATACAAACCGAGGGATCTCTGTGATACAAACAGTTGTATAGTGTTCTCGTTCTTGCTTTAGCTCCTTTTTGTACGTGATTTTTTTAAATCACCAAAACACACATGTGTAAGTGGTCCATGAAGACTCGAATTATGCAGCGTTCAAGGCCCAGAATTGTGGATGTGTAATGTCTTTTGCAAGATGGGGAAGTCACAGTAAATTATTACATCTCGATCTCGGTGACAATACGGTGTGCTGGTTAGCAGACTTTTTTGTTATGTGTTGCAAAAGATGGATTTTATATCTTTTTTTATATTGTAGTGGTTATGTTTAAAATAAAACATGTCTTAAACATAGTTTGATTTGATCGTTAAAAAGGGAAAAAGGCCCTAATATGCCTTTTAGTCAAGTGAAATATCTGTATTGTTTAAATAAAGAGAAATAAAATGATTTTCATTTTAAAAACGAAGCTTATGTAGAATCCAAGCAAAATGGTGGTTTCTTCCTTAATTTAAAATATCACAAACAGTGTTGTGACTTGGTATGTATAGTTTAGACTTATTTACTTTTCAGGTTAGTGATCGTTAATCTTAGTAGTGTTCCCATTAAACATGTTTAGTCCTTAACATAATGGCCAGTTAGCAATTATGTGCTTTGTTGTCACATGAAATTCCACCTCACTGGTGTAATGAAATACTTCCAGAATTACTCAACTGGGAAGATTCTTGAGGTACTGTAGTGGATACTCTAGTATTTGATGCTCTATAGCAGGGGTGGGCAAACTTATCCACAAAGGGCTGGTGTTTATGCAGGCTTTCGGCATAACCTTTAGGTCAGCAGTTAAAGCACATGTGAGAATTCTTCAGCCAATCAGCCCTCTAATTAGTGATCTAATTAGGGAGTTGCAGCGAAAACCTGCGCACACGCACAACTGCCCACCCCTGCTCTATAGTGCTAGGTATTATTTCGTTGCACTCTGCTTCTCCTAGTTGAGGCCATAACTAGGCCCTGTGCTGCTGAAGCTCAGTACTCTGACAGAGGTAAACTCTTGATTTCCTGTCCTCTTGGAGAAGTGCTCTCATGACTTTGCAAAGGAAGGGTGGCATATGTGTGCTTCCATACTGTAATGCTAATGACAAGCATAATGAATAACTTTAGGCTGTACTTTTCTATGCTCTTTCTCTTGTATGAGTGCTCTAAAGTGGTTATTTATTTATAATATTGGTATTAGGTTTTATGCTGCACTTAGTCCTGATAACTCCAACATAGCATATGTATTTAACTGTAATATCTTAAACATTAACTCTTACCCTTCTCTCCCCCCAAACAAAGGGAGTTGGTTGAAATCGTGGTTGGAGTATTTCCAACGATCAATAAAATCGTAAGTTTATCAACCTTGTTTGGGTCTAGGTAGGGCTGGATGTTACACTTACGTATTTTGCACGTTAAAATATTCCGATGAAAGGCTACATGACCTTACACATTTTGAAGTCGTTGAACGATAGATGATAAAATAGTTCATAGGTCATGTTGGGCAGACAAAATCACCGAAATCAGAGATTGTCTATATCCTAAAGCGCGCACCCGCGCTGTTCCTATCAGACATGTTAAGAAAAAATATTTTACTAGCATTTTTGGAGACAATAGATGCCCTTTCAAGGGTAAGCGTAGTGATGTCGGGGAAGGACCCAGTAGAGGTCTAACGTCTTTTAAATCAACCCGTGCTGTAATTTAACGGTTATTTAGTAGTAAGACAATTTTCCAGCTCTTAAAGATGAGAATTGATTTATTAATGACACAAAATTCTGGACAAATAATTTAACCTATAGAGGTATGTATTGTTCAATTTATAATTTATGGCATCGACTACGGTGAGAAGTATTGTGTTGGGGTTCGGAATTTAAGAATGCAATTTATCGATAACTAGTAGCCCCAGTATTAAATGCGCTATTCGGAGACCATCGCCCCGTTTCAAATAGTGATCAATTAAAAAGCTCCACGGCGACCAGCATCACGCCGCGATGTCAGAGCCGAATCACTGGCGCGGCTCGTGGGTTCGCCGGCCAATCAGAACGCGCGCGGCTCCCTCGCGCCGCCCTCCATGGGTGGGTGTAAGCCCGTGCCCGCTACTCTGCCTCGCGCAGCAGATTGTTCAATTTAGTCAAAGCCGGGTGGAGCCTAGTATGAGTCGCTGAAGCAGAGGGAGGAATTGACTCGCGATCGTCAAAAGGCACGTTTAGTCGCTTCGGCCTGCGCATTCACGGTTGTATTGTAGCAAGTATAGTGGGAAAATGACGACGACCACCACTTTCCAAGGAATGGACCCCGGTTCTAAAAATAGCTCCAGGTAAAGTGAGCGGCGCTGCGCGTCTCGAGCCGTTTAAACAAAAGGAGCGTGGAGGACCGTTATGCGCTCGAGCGCGGCGTGTCGCGCGGACCCACAGCCCGCTGTCGCACGACGGCTGCCACGAAAATCTCTTTATTTTGTGGATGAGGTTTTTTTTGTGTCGGATTCTCGTTTTTCACCCACCGAAAGCCCGCTGTATTATTTGCAGCTGGGCGGGTACTTTTTTTTTTTTACTATTTTTTTTTATGACCATAGTGATTTTTTTTTGCTGGCATGTTGGTGGTGCCCGTACATTACGCTGTTCGAGGTGACTAGGTGGCTGGAGTATTCAGCTCGACGGTCTTTGTTATCGGAAGCTGGCCGTCACTTTCTGGATTTCATTCAGCGACGTATACTAGTTTTCGAGGATTTGCTACGGAGCTGGTGGCTTTATTTCCGGAGGGCTTGCACGGGAAACGCCGAATGTCAGTTATCCCTGTCGTTTTAACTGTTAAATTACAAATATTATACCGTGGTCTAGCAACACCCCCAACCAAGTTCTCGCCTGCCGTATACGAGTAATTAAGTCCAGCTGTCTGGTTTCATGGCTCTGTATGATTGCTGGCTGGCTAGTTAGCTAGCTGGCTATGTCCACATGTTTTACAGGTTTCGTAAAACGCCGCTAGTTGACATTAGGTGAACCGCCTTGTCACCTTTACTTCCTTTAACGGTTCTGTATGAGTGGTCGAACCGGCCTCGCCTGGACTCCAGCATTTTTCATTGTGTGTAGTGTGCGTCTGGTGAAGACTGTGCACAGGCACCCGGTATTTCACACCCGGAAACATAGCTGGTCTTTAACTACATTAGCTGACATCCGCTCACCGGTTCCATCCGCCTTTTAATGTCGTTATTATCACAGATTGTCAGGGATAAGCCCGTGCCTGTGTTTTTTCCGTGTGTTTTAACTAGATGCTTTTCCTGTTGGGTGGGGTCATCTTCCCCAACTTGCCTGTTGTATATCCCTCTGCAGCATAGTGTAAATGCATGAGATCGTCTGCTCAATGGGTTAAGTCGTCTGCTTTAAACATCACAAGCTGCACCCACCGACTGCGATAAACGCAGCTCATTCACCCAATCGTCGTGCTTTTTTTTCTTAATTTACGACCTAGGGCGTGATTTACGTTTGTTTGACTGCAACAGCTGCACGGAGTCATCTGGAAGCAAATGCTTATCTATAAAGTACCAAAAAAATGCGGTGGGGTGGTACGGGAGGGGTCGCGCAGTGGCTCTGCTAACATCCATTTTCTAGCCACAACCGCGGCCGTCCGCAGTGGCAGAAGATCGACTCTCATCCTGTTCAGCCGTAGCTCAGTGATCGCGCACCTCTAGCTTTGTACTTAGCAATTGTTGCTTTTGTTGCTTTTTAGAGGAGGGAAAAAAACCATCGATAGACTGGATTATTTGATGTGTATTCTTGTACAGACGCTCGTTTTATTTTACCGCTTAATGGTGCTATGGAAATGTAACCATAGGATGCAGTCTTGTAGTACAATTACGCGATCAAATTTCCAACATTTTGCTGCTTATATGTATGTTGAGATTGTGTGCTTTCCAGTCTGTCAGCGGGAAAATGGTTGGAGGCCCTTTGAATGGAAAAGAGTGCTTATCTGCCGGCGAAACCTGCCACTGCAGCACACGTATATGTGATTGATAACGTATTGCAGATGCCTTTTTTATATTTCCCCAGCAATGTATGCAACTTCCTATTAAGCATCCGTATCTGGCATAATCAAGTCGGGATATAAAGACTGCCTCCAGAACCGTAACCCTCGTTTTGTTGACTGCATGGTATTATAGTGCCCTGCTTGACATGCTGCAGTCTGCATTTCTTTTGTTGGGTGCCTGTGTCAAATGTCTTGGCCTTACTGAGCTAGCTGAGCTCCCTCCTTCAGGGTGCTACGCCCTCCAGGTGGAGGATCCAACATCTCCTTCGGTACAGATGAGGAAAACCCCCCCGCCCGCAAGAACAAGATGGCCTCCAGCATCTTTGCTGAGCCCGAGGATCCCCATGCTCATCGCAGGAACAATCCACCTGGTAGCTAATTTGAATTCCTGCCAGCATTTCACCTTTTAATAAGTTCATTCAGGTTCTCATGTAAAGTCTTTGCAGGGGTCACCTCTTTGTCTTCTATAGCGATGCCTCCACTTTGCTTGGTCCTAGATTAGTGTTCTGGCATTTTCTGATTTATTATTGCCCTATCCACTTCATGACAATTATTTCACCGTTTTAATGTGGCAAGTAACCTGTTGTGAATTTTGTAGCTGTTTCACGTAAATATGTTTTAAATGTAATTTTAGTCCTTTTAATCACAGGGTAACATTCTGATTTTGGATTTAATATCCAATCTCAATATAGATAATTTGCTGCATTGATATGTGTTTTTTTTTGGGCAAAATGTGAGTGGTGCTTTTTTGAGCATATGCACATGTGGGCATCACCTGACCTAGACTCTGCATGTCTTTAGAGAAACTGCATGGTCTCAGCCTCAGCTTTGTGCATATGCTTCAGTAGAACGGTTGCCACATAGTGAATGCAAGCTGTTTTACTGCTTGTCCAAGGACAGAAGAGCCTTTGTTGGTGCCTGCTTGGTACTGTATATTCACAAATGCCAGTTAACATCACTTGAGTACTTTCTTTCAATATCAATAGGCATCATATCTGGATTTAGTGCCACACCAAACACTCCACCTCAGTACACCCAATATCATTTCATAAATGCCCACATTAGATATATTGTTAATTATATTGCATTTACTGCAGTGATCAGATGTCCCTTGGCATTCCAGTCCAGTTTTCTGATCCTACCACTGTAAATGTGTGCCCTGTCTAGTCTGTTTCACCAGATTTCATCCACATTAGTTTTGCATGGATGTACATTCTATGTGACATCTCTGTAAAATTTAGTAAGATTTTAATTAGTTTAGGCCCTCTTACAAGCAGCATACTTTGGATAGTGGTTGGTGTGATTTCACCTTTGGGTCCTTGAGCAGGGCCCTTAAACTGAAAGGACTGGCTAACCCTCCTTATTCAGTTGTGTGTGGACAAAAGGGTCTGATAAATACACTTAAATGATGGTGTTCTCCGATTTGCTCTGGCTCTTGACTTCTTTTGGAGAATTTAAGCATGTCATTTGGGAAATCTGGCAAATATGCTGACAAACAGATCCCATGTTTTGTGAGGAGTAGGGGGTTTAGTTTTGTTCTTCCCCATTGATCTTCTGGCCATTAATTTTAATGTCGTCATTCCAGGAGGGAAGCCCACTGGTGTTTTGTGTGGAGAGCCATCAGCTCCACTCAGACGATGCCACGCCCAGCCTGTTGGTGGAAACAACTCTGAGGCAGCCTTCACTGAGGTACAGTGTGAAGAGGGGCCCCCTCTTGTCTGATGAAACTGCCTCCTCCCTGAGGGGAGGAATCAAATGGATATGTGCACCTGTTCGAATTTAATAATAAAAATCGCTTCCAGCCGTAGGCAACAGGTTTTAATTCTGTGTGATGTTATTGTAGTTAAATGCTGCATCTTGTCAATGTTTGATATGCAGGTTGTTTTTGGTTTTATTTTATTGCTTATGCACAGGCACTTTTTTTTCGTTCTGTGCAGTATTGCATGTATAGATGTTGCTTTCTAAGGAGGGCGGACTATATTCTGACTGGTGGCTTATTTATATCCATAGGTGGTTCTAGACTGTTTAGGTTTTCAGTCGACTTATTTGTGTTTAAGCCCCCCTGAAAAATAACTCTTCTAAAACCATTTTTCGATTTTGTCCCATATTGTCATATAAGTTTCGGACCCTCTGCTTGGCAAACTTAAATCATGGGGGACCCTGGATCGGTGTTCCGTATTGGGCTGAGCTCCCCTAAGGTTCAAACCCTAGGATCACCCTTGTTTGCATACAAATGTTTTTTATACTCATGCATTAAATGGTCATTGCTTTCTTTTGTAGGATGGAGCCAGTGAAAAGGCAAATGCAGGTGAGTGTCAGTGTTTCCTATGGCATTTTACTGAACTACACCATTTGCCATGGTTAAAGATGATAATGGCTATTCATTGAGTGGGAGGGTGTGTCTTTGGTTTTATGTACAGATCAACTAGCACCACTGTGAGTATCTTGCACAAATAGTCCAGTAGGGGGCAATTGAAATCCCTTTAAGTGAATGCAGGGTTTTCCCTAGGTCAGAATTTCTCAGTCCTGCTCCTGGAGTATCACCTGCCAGAAAGTATTCAGTCAAACCCACTTTGCTTACTAGTACCTTCATTATTAGGGCATTAAGAAACACCTGATGTTAATTAAGGTAAGGCTGGAGTGAAAGCTTCCTGGCATGTGGTACTCTAGGAGCAGGATTGAGAAACACTGCCCTAGGTTTTCAGAGGGCTTAGGTGCTGTCTGAGTAACAGGACTGGTTTGTAGAGAATTTTTAAAAATGCAGCCATTGGATAGGACAGAGAATTTATTGATTATTTTTATTTATAATTTATTCTCATCTTTTGTAACATTCATTTTGATATGTTGCGTAGTAGTTACTGACTGGTAGGGATGTCACAATGTCAGATATTTAGTAGTTGTGCCAATATCAGTGAAATTTTGCAATTCTCAAAACCCAATTCGATTTAATCGTTAAAAAAACAAATTGTGTACTTCAGCATACACTCCTTTAGGGATATCTGCCGATATTTAACCTAACTATTCGAGTAATCATTTTATAATATGCATTGCAATTGGTGTACACACACACGGAAAATGTAGGTACTCCAGTTCAGTTGCATATTTTTGGATGGTGGAAGGAAACCGGATCTGCCGAAAAAGCATATATACACAGGGTGAACATGCAGACCCCACAAATGCAAAGTGGCATTCTGCAGCGGCAGCACTACCCGCTGTGGCACGGTTCTGCCCTGACATAGCATTTCATGCATGTATGCAATTGTCATGTAAGGATTCGTGATAATCTGTTGCATTCAAACCATCAGTAACTTGTGGGGAAGCATTTTTGGTACAGGAAGTCACAGGAAACCAAACTTTGCAAGCGATTTTAATGTTCCTTTTCAGCATCATCTAGTATATGTTAGTTTAGTGTCACTGCTTTTGAATGAGTTGAGTAATAATCATTCATGTCCTTACTGTTAGACTCCAAGAGATCTTTGGCACATTTGTGAGAAATTAAACAAAAATAAGTGAAGCGAGGAAAAGCAAACAAGAACTTGTCACGGAAGGCATTCTGTGGAAGTAGTTTGTATTCCATATGGATAAGATACTGTACAGAAGTACAATGCAAGGTACCACTAACTTATTTGCCAGACTTTGTTGGATAAGTTCTGTTCGACTATATAGTTAATTTTCAACTCCTAAATAATTGCAAAAACTTCAAATAGAGCTGGCCAAAAAGATTTTATTGATTCATTGAAATTTTTGGTTCAGAATGATGTATAAAGTGAAAAGTAGGCATGTAACAATGCATTGAGAATCAGTTAAATATCAGTGTAAATGTATGATGATTCAAATCGGCTGATGTGGAAAATGAATCGCTACTTTAAATTAAAGTAAATTTAAGTAAATTTGAAATTGAGGACAACCTGCCCAGCTTTAAATTGGCGGTGTGGCAGCATTTTGGCTTTTCTGTAATCTCATATGAAAAATGGCATGACAAGACAAAAACGGTGTGCAAACATTGTAAAACACTGAACCTAGAAACGTCTAAATATAGGGTGACCAGATAATCCATGTCATCCCAGACGCTTTAAGCTACTTCAGGTTTATCAAACTACTCCTTTGCTTTGTTAAATGGTTAATTTCTTCTTCTGCTTTGACTGGTTTGTTTCCTTAAGACTCATCCAACTATTTCACATTAACATTTGTGATGCATGCATGAATGTCGGAGACTTACAAATCAGCACGCAGCAAGAACACAGTGCTTAAGTGAAATACATGTTCTTCTATTTGAAATGGAAGTTTACCAATCCTTTCCTAGCTCAAAGTGTCCGGAATAACATGGATTATCTGGTTATTCTATCTATATAAAAACGTCTATTTCCCTGGAGGAAAATTGTGAATTTACAGAGATCTCAGCTTCAGCCTGAGAATTTTTACAAGTAAATTTTCCTTAAAAAAAAAAAAAACATGTAAATTCGAAGCTGCACACGCAAGCATTTATTTTATTTATTTGATGTGATGTTATTTTGATGTGGGATATGTTTTCAAAATCAATATTTTATTTAATTTCAGTTGCACTTCTAAGTAGAGGACATGTTTTGCACAGTTCGAAGAGAGAGCGAGAGAATATTTTTGAGTCGAAATGTGAGAAAATCATATCGTGAACTCAGAATTGTGAATCGCGTTTATCGGTACATCCCTAGTGAAAAGCATAATTCACTTTAAACTAGCTAATTAGCGTGGAGCCCATGAAGTTCCCAAAATGCAGTGGAAACTGCTTATAGTGATAATGTTTCTGAGTGAAATTGATCACTATAAGCAGATGATCATTAACTGAATTACTTTCTCAGGCAGATTACCATCTATTGACATATCTATTACATGGACTTAATGTAATAAAATGGATAGTGTCTCTATTTGCTGAATTTTGCCTTTCAAAATATAGGACGGCTGTTTCAAATGGTTTTACAGTACTGTACAATTTACTGAACTGTGTAAATTAAAATAAGCTACAGTACTGTACATAAAATATAGCTTATTGTAGTTTCACTGCTGCTTCTCTATGGTTCGTTTTTGGCAGGTTCTTGTAAGCCTGTACCAAGCTTTTTGATTCACATATGTGGATGATCACTATAACCTTATCACTATAAGTGATTTCCACTGTGTTATTTATATGCATAAGGTTTTTACTTCAGGAGCTCCATAAATTACAGCAGGGGTGCCCACACTTTTTCAGTTTGTAATCCTCATGTTAAAAGAGAAGTAATCTAAGTATTTATTGTAACCCTAATGTAACAAAGTTTTAAGCAACAGCAGACTGGCCACCCTTTACATCAATCAAGTGGCGAATTCCAAAGTGGGGATGTATCATCGACAAACATCAAACGTGATCAACGTTGCATGATCTACTGGTTGATCATGATCGACGTATTCGGCAACCCAGCATGCTGGACTGCTCTCTAAGCCTCCTTGCCCCCAGAACACGAACACACAGTAGCAAACTGGCAGCACGTGCATCCACAAGTGAGGAGCTCAACTTGAAAACTGGCAGTGTCTACTCAGACGTTTGAAAGTCCATCACAGAACAAACCACTGTGTGCCGTAAAGTTTTTCTACTAAAAGTAGCAGCATAACAAAGTTATTTTAGCATCTTAGACTGAGGCACCTAACAGAGTGGCAAGTTTGTATAGCTCTGTGAGATGCGCAAACTAGCAGCAGCCTCCAAACTCCTGCTCAAAAGCAGGTAACACTAACTCTGGGTAAAATCAAGATAACTGGGCCAAATCACCCAGCCCCAATATGAACTCTTTTCAGTATCGGTCAGCCCTAACACACAATACATACTCAAAAAAAAAAATCATATTTGGTTAGCTATATGGACCGTATTATGTAAAATGATGTGGCTAAGTGACTAGGCTAGGCTTTGTTTTAGTAGCAATTTAATTTTGATCTACAGGAATCATAGAAGGTAAGCTAAATGATTTAAGTCAAAGAGATGACAAAGACAGGTTAAGGATTCTGTGAGGTTAAATGTATACATGTGCAGTTTAAGTTTGCAGTATTTGTTGAATCTGTCAAACCACCAGAATGTCATCTTTTAACATGTTTGCATTGCAGTTGTACTGTGGTGATATTAAAGTTCTGCTTTGGAATACTGGCAGACTGCATTTTCATTCACATTTAATATGAAATACTTCCATGCACATGGTGCTTTTACTAATTCAATACAAATTCTTTATATTTAGTCTTCCTTCAGCCTAATTGTAGAGTAATCAATTAATTTTAAATCCATGCTTCTTAATTGAGTAGTCCACTTTAATCAAGTAATTGTGACAGCTGTACACTCCTTTATTAAACACATTTAAACATTACAAAAGCCAATTCATATTTTCTGTGATTTCTGATATGGTTGGCTGTGTATGTATTTGCTGACTTCATTCTTGCCACTCCTGGTCAACATCCTACTCTGGCTGATACTTTGAAAGAAAGATTGATAACTGAAATATCATAAGCATAGCTTAGTGACTGTAGGAAATGGCAGAGACCGCACACAATGTACTAATACATGCCTCTAAACTTATAGTGCAAGCAGTTGTTTAAATTCTGACATGGTGACAGACTGATATTTAAAACGCTAACGTTATATTTTGATGACAGACAAGTTAGGGCAGAAGCCTATTACTACGAGCTAATGTTACATTAACCTAAACACGGTAGCCTTAGTGATTTTAGCAAAACGTCATAAGGAACATAGTTTGTTACACAGTTGTAAACGGAAGTAACAGTAATGTGTTTCAGAATAAGGAAAAGACTCTGGATGTGTTCTGATTCTGATTGAAACTCATCTGGAATTATTTGTATAGGTCTGGATGCCTGTCTTTTGAGGTGCTTTCCTAAGCAGAAGGGTATCCTTCTTTAGTCTGAAATGTACGAAAGCACAGTTTGCCTATTGGCTTGCAAATCTATTAGTTCATCATGATTGAAACCACAAAGCCTCCATACAAAGTACTTGCATACTCAACTTTTTTTGGAGGTGGAGCTGGTGCTGTTGTTTTTCCATGGCTGGTAGGCATTCTTCTTTTGGCATTTAGTGTCAGACTACAACACTTACAAGTGTATATGCTGCAAACGTCGGGTCCGGAAAAATTGCATCCCCAGTATGTGGTACTGCAGAAAAATGAGCAGTCATGTTTTCTGAATTTTGGTATCGACTTGGGACCGAAAAATATCCGTTCTTGTGGCATCCCTAGTTACTCCAGTGTGCATAGTGTTTGATCGGCTTTTGGGTGCTCCACAAAATTTTCTCAGACCTCAGGCTTTCTATAGTAGGGAAAACACTAGAATGATGGGGTATTTTGAGGCTGCTATAGTCAAATCATTGCTGTGGTCATACCTATAATTTGTAAAATATAGTGTCCTATACAAACAGCCGGTGATTTAAACTCTTGGTTCAGTGAAGACTCCTTAACTTTAGATTAAGACAATCTACTGTGGAGTGTGCTGAAAATTGTCAAACTGTTCATCGACATTATTGATGATTGATTAGATATTTTTCCTTTCTAAGAATTACCAGCATAGGAGATACTAATAATGCACTGTACAATTTGAATCTTTACCAATTGGCACATGCTTTTTCCTCTGACTCAAGTTCAACTATGGGTTATCCCTTTTTTTGGTACACATTTTATTGGTCTTCCTAGGTAAATATTTTATTTCTTTTGGAACATTGTGGAAAATTAAGTCTGCATACATGCCTCCCACAAAGCACTATGAGTGTTGCACTAGTTTAAGGAAGTTTATTTTAAATTGGAACTGTGCCACCTAGTCCCTAATGAAAAGTGTCCTGTCAAACTATGAATTCATAATCTCCAACAGTTGATTCACACGGTTTCAGAACTATAATTGACGTAATTAATGGTAATTCTTTTTTTGTCAAGTTTATTAAAATATGCTACAGTACTGTACATAAAATATAGCTTATTTTGTAGACTCAACATATATTTGCAATAAATGCCCATAATGGTTAATAATGTTATAACTGCTACTAAAACAGCAAAAAGGCAGTGGGCAGTTGTCATGTTTGTGTTCATGTTAAGCTTGAAAAGTTGGTCCAATATCCCAGGGCATCTGTATTATATGTGAGTGTTGACTTGCATCCTGTGGGAAATGGCTAGTTTGCTAGTTAAAGGATCTAGATTGACATATGGGTTGAAAAGGGGAAGTGGCTTTAAAACTTCAACAGAGACCCTATGTTGAGTTGGGTTTTTGGCTGTGTGAACATACAAATTGTGAAACTTCCCACGTAAGAGCCCTGTGTGTCTGTTCAACAATTGTCCTGAGTGTGATGTGCTAAATTGCCATAGTGCTACTGGAATAGCGACCAGTTGCCTTAAGCTGATGGGAAGGCCCTTCACCTTCACACTATTTTGTGACAGTGGAGAACAGTGAGGAGCCAGAGCCTGTCCTCCAGGAAAAGAAGGATGAGGCACCACAGCCCTCTGCAAATGTGGGGTCTGCTGAGGGGCCTGCGAACCGGAGAAACCCCCCCGGCGGCAAGTCCAGTCTCATCTTGGGCTGAGAACTTGCTTTCCTTGAACTCACCTGGATTTATTTTCTTTTTTTAAAGACGTCCCCCCTTGCTTGTCTGTGTGAGCCATGGAATTTTGTCCATTGTTTTGAATTACCCCCCCCCCCCACACACCTTGACAGAAGCACTTTATGTATCTCCTCCATTTCAGCCCACTGTAGTACTTTGGACTTGCTGGAAAAGATGTGATTATAGACAAACATTTCCCTTCATTCTTTCCTGATGTAAATGGTTTGATGCGTGAATTTCTAAAAACAATAAAGATTGATATAAAGCGCTGATCCTTCATTCTCTAAGCTACTTTTATACATTTGCTCCACACGATGGTGCTGTTTAACCAAATTGTTGCCTTTAATATAAATGACGATTGTCTAGGGAATGCTTTTGAAATACGACGCTGAGTTCTGTGCAGTGACTGTGCCGGACAACGCATTCAACGACGTAGGCGGCCGCTTAGGGCGCCGAATTTGCCGTGCAATTTAACACTGTAGAACGGCGCGCTTCACATGCTCCTCGCTTGTCTAGGGCTCCACATTGGCTTCGACTGTCACTGCCTTCCGGTTAACAAATCTAAATGCAACTTAATGTCTGCGGTATAGAGACTCACCATCACTCCACTGAACACGACCGTCGGAAACGTCGCGGATCCCTGCGGAGTCCAGTGTTTGGACGATTTGAAGGTGGTCTCACTCGAAAGGTTGAGCAAGACGAGGAAGATTTTAACGTTATTTTACACTCCATGTGCATTCATTTTGCTTTTTAATTGGGGTAGCTTCTGAGACTGTGAATATGCCAAGGTATATTTATGTTCCCGTATGCTTTATCTAGGGCAGGGGTCTCCAACTCCGGTCCTGGAGAGCTACTGTCCGGTAGGTTTCCTATCCTGCCTGGCTTTTTATGCGCCACACCTGCTCTCAGGTAATACTAGGAACAGGTGTGGATCATCAGAAGTCACGTAGGATAGAAAAATCTACCGGACAGTAGCTGTCCAGGACCGGAGTTGGAGACCCCTGGCCTAGTATTAGATGTGTTTCCCAAATGCATAGTTGCTAACTACGGTACGGTACCTTTATATAATTAAATCCATACAACTGAATGAGTCCAACTATGTTAATTGCTAACAAGAGCTTTTCGAAAACGCACCCATTATCGATGTTCTCTTATATATTACTCCCATCAGCTTTTTAATCGTAGACGAGGCTGAAGTTGGCTCCTTATTCGCAGCTCTTTATTCGGATTTTCCGGTCCACCTTAAATGCTGCGCAACCAATTGCAATTCTGCTCTTGCGTCTCTAGGAGGGCTTATTTACCGAGCCTTACATTGAGAACTTAAGTATTTCGATTCGTATATGTGAGCTATGTTCCCAGGTGGATTTGAAGGTGAAAACAACATTGAGCCAGGCTGGTAACTAGTGAAATCACTTGTAGACATCATATTATGTCTTTCTGACGTGTGTTTTCCTTGGCTCAAAGCATTTAATAAGTTAATACGAATGGAAATACTGGGGTTCTGAACGTAAGCCTCGGTAAATGAGCCCTCCTAGAGGCGCAAGAGCAGAATTGCAATTGGTTGCGCAGCATTTAAGGTGGACCGGAAAATCCGAATAAAAAGCTGCGAATAAAGAGCCAACTTTAGCCTCGTTAATCGTAGGACTTTCTAGCAGGACGGTCATCCGGTCATGGGTCAGTTGCAAACGCCTACTACGTGGTAGATTCGCTTCATTGTGGTCTGGTGTTTGTCAGCTATGTTGACACGCCTGACTTTATAAACATGCGAATGAAACCTTTTGCATATACTGAGGTGGGTTGGGAAAGACGTAGACAAGAGCACGAACTGAAACCGAAAGCATCACCACAGAACAAACAAACCGGGAGTTTCTTAATGACTTTGGGGATTTTTGGGGCAAGCGAGTCCAGAGGTAAGGCACACCAATTGTTCTGTTCCAATGCATAGGCACATTTTCAGCGTAGATTTTTCGGAAAACACGGCTTCCGCCTTAGCGCGCTGCGTGACACTACTCTGGCTTCGTCGCCCTGGCGCTTAGCTTGGAAAGAAATATAAATTAATATAAAACCACGGTTTGCTTACGAGAGGAGAAGGGAGATCTGCGGTCAGACGTCATACTCGCTCTTTTTAGGTTAAATCTTTTGATACCAACGTTAGAAACCGAGGCCACCGAAAATGTGAAGGGGAATATTAGCGCGTTTATTCTCGATCCGGATTACGGGGTGAAAACATTAGAGTTTGCAGATTTTATTATGTAGTGAAATGTATTTCGGGGATAAAATGTGTGAGGCGGCACCTGGGTTAATATCTCAACATTATTTAATTCCGTGCATCATGGAATTCGTCTGTTTCTGTGTTCTGCAGTATTTGATATGGGAAAGGAGATGAAACGTGTTTTCAATGTAACTCGAACAGGTGATTAGATTGCGTTTGAGCAGGGTATTTGTCAGATTATTTTATCTGTTTGTTTATCTGTTGTCGTTTAAAACAGATTCCCGATTTTGCTGTAGTCTTATCACGCACATTTTTTATATAAATAGAATAAAAATGTTTAGTCACCTCGTTTGGTTTCCACTGTTATTTATGCCGCTTCTCCTCACAATTATATAAAATTGTTTTTTTTCAGCACTGAATAGCTGTTCACCAATAAAAAAGACTGGACCCTGATATGGCACGTAATACATATATCTTTTTGGCATTCGTTACTGACTTCACCCTGCTGTTATCTGCAGGTGAGTGGCTGCTGGCCTGTTTTACCAACAGCACTGCAATGAGGCATTCTGGTACATTTAAAAACAAACCCGACAGCTTGTTCTTTTGATATCAACTCTTCTCTTAATTGTAAATATGTATTGTCCTTTTATATTGCTATTGTTCTGCTATTACAAAATCCCCCTTCACTTCAGGCCAGTGAAGTACAATGCACTTGCTGGAAATATCATAATTACAAGGGGGAAAAAAGCTTCTTTCCTGCCAGAAAAATATTGAAACATGAACTCCCAAGTAATATTAAAAAAGTTGCAGATGTAAAGGATTTTAATTTAGCAAAAACTACTTCAGAGTGCTTAGCTGTGTGCTTTGTGCATATCACTGCTGGAAAAAAAATTGGTTGTGTCCTTAAAATCCACAGCGACGGTCCCATTGAAATGCCAGCGTGAGAACCTTGGGATATCAAGCCAAAATTCACTGATCAGTTGTTCAGTGAAGCCAGAGACGTCAGATGTAAACATAGAAGTTGTGCTTTGGAAAAAAGATGGAATCACTGTGTTTCTTTACTACAATAATGAAATAAAAACAGAAAGTCAACGATTTAGCTTTGCTGAGTCGAACTGGGATGCCCAAAACATGAATGTATCGCTGATGGTGAAGGACACCAAGCTTGCAGATGAGGGGCAGTATAAATGTGAGGTGATGACGGACATTGGTGAAGCTGAGAATTACACCAGCCTTAAAGTCAAAGGTGAGAATTCTCAGGCATGCATTGCGAATAATAAAGTGATTTTCATGCATATTATCATACATCCACTCATACTGAAGAAAATTTGATGTTAACCCTTCTGTCGTTGCAATGCACCTTTCAAAGATGTTAATGGTGCCAATATTGCATGTGCAGAATGTACAAGATACTTAAAAATCTCTTAGGGATCAGGACTAACGGCTTTTGTCAATCATTCTTCAGCTAGGTACTCAAAGCCAGTAATGAGCTCCATTCCCGAGAAGGACATACGGGAGGACATGAGGGTACAGATCACCTGTCGGACCTCAGGGGGTTACCCAGCTGGGGAAATTCACTGGTATGACCTATTCGGCACCAACTGGACCCGAAGTGCAAAGACAGACGTGGTGCAGACCAAAGACAAGTTCTTTAACTTGACAAGCAATCTGACAGTTCTGCGAGCCTCGTCCATCTACACTGGATACAAATGTGTGGTGCTCGACAGCAACAGAGAGTGGAAAGAAGAGGCTCAGTACAATCTCACATTTGCCCTGGAGGAAGGTGGGTTAACTCTGTCTTGGGAAGCAGGAAATGTTATATGGCAGAGCTAAAAGGCAAACCATACCAACCTCATAATCTCACTTCTTTCTCTTTTTTTTCCATTTCCTTATATTGTAGTCTGAGTGCATTCTAACTGGAGCCAGCATTGGTAACCTTTGACATTTATAGGTCTTTGGCATTTATTCAATGATTTATCGTCTCCATATGATGTTAGTGTCACGTATATATAAATAGTATAGCCGCCTTCTTTGTGTTACACGGCACGGCACATTTGGCTGCTCCTTCTTTATTTGCTGTCTTCCCTCCCCCGCCCACTACACTTGCTTTACATATGTAAATACATTAAACATTTACTGGTTGTAAGCCACTGTCCTCTTTCTTACTGTACTGTGTGTTGCAGACCCAAAAAATACCCGCCAAGAGGGGGAAAGACGCACTAAGACTCTCACGGCTGTCTTCGTGGTCGCTGGGTCACTGGCCTGTGGGCTGCTGATTCTGATGCTGCTCAGACGAAGGCGTTCTCGGCGTGAGTATAACAGCCCGACCGCGGGTCAGTTTTGCTTCTTGTTCCTGACACGGCTAGTGTAGTGCAGTTTTAGACATCAGTCTAGACTCATCTACTAAGCAACTTCCTGGTTGGCCTGGTACAGAGGGAAATTCCATGAAATGCACGGTTAGGTAGGCAAAGCCACTCCTCCTTGCCTGGTTAGTACCATTAGTCCTGGTTTTTCATGACCCTCAGCCCTCTTTCACACTGATTTTTGTCACGTAAAAGCATAGGCTTTATTTATGAATGAATACGTAACTGCACCTGTCTTTTGGTTAAGTTTTTGATATGTTCTGCACTGATATGCTCTGAAATAATTGTAAACTGACTTAGGATCCTGTAGTCCCAAAACAACGTGATGATATTGTATCAGAGTTCAGCAGGCCCAGAGCCTGTTTCTCATTAGCTGTGCAGCTCCCGGCTCCTATTCTTTTTTAATCGGGGATACTGTTGAGGCTTATATACGCTAATGTAAGATTCTCCACTGACTTCTTCCTCTTCCTTTTAGGTTATTATCAGCAGAATCCAGAGCTGCCTCTAGAAATATACAAGTATGCAACCCCCACCCCCGCACACACACAAATCAACCTGCCTGTTGTGACAGGACTGCGCGACACCACACAACTAGAAGACTGATGTTATGATAAAGTACTAGATGCGGTTCAAAGGGGCAGCTCACCCCAAAAAAGAATAAGGTTTGTTTTAGACAGGCTTTGGTGCTATCTATCCATCTAGGTTGTTCTGCTGGGAGTTGTTTAGTTTTGGAGATATAGGCTGTCGAAATGTTGGGGTTCTTTGGAATATAATTGAACTGAATGGCATTCTTACTGTGGTAATTACTGTGCCAGAAAAATACATTTGAAAAACTCAACGGCAATGTCTTTTACCAGGAATCATTACCCTACTACTCAAGACAATCCACAGACTTTATAGTGAGCAGTTTAATGTAGTTTAATGTTATTTTCTTCTACTGAACTGAGCACACCAATTGTATCACTGTGCAACAGATATTGCCAGGGTGCTACAATACCTCAGAAACCCCCAGCAGAACAACCTAGCAGGATAGATAGCAGTAAAGCCTCTCTAAAACGCTAAAATCTGGTGAACTATCCTCTTATGTTTTGTGCTTGGCATAGCTTACATTAGCAAATAAGTAAAAACCAGGAGTGTGCCCTTTCTGTTCTGCAAAGTTCATGTGACAGCCATGTTTCAGAAACGATCACATTGTTAGTGGTGCAGCAATGTGGAGACCATTATTGATGACCGATATATTTTTGTGTAATATTGCTGATACAAGGCGCGGCATGGTGGTACATTCGAATCCCGCCCCATTTGCATGTGTGTGGAGTTTGCATGTTCTCTCCATGTCGTCGTGGGATTTCCTCTGGGTACTCCGGTTTCCCCCCAGAGTCCAAAAACATGCTGAGGCTAATTGGAGTTATTAGATTACCCATTGGTGTGCATGGTGCGTAGGTGTGCATGTGTGAGTGAATGGTGTGCTCAGCGATGGGCTGGCCCCCTCCTGGGCTGTTCCCCGCCTCGTGCCCGTAGCTTCCAAGATAGGCTCTGGACCCCCCGCGACCCAGAGAGGATAAGCAGGTTGGAAAATGGATGGATTGCTGATACAGATAACTGGCTAACCATGGAGCCACCTGTTGAGGGGGGGGGTTGCTGGTGGTGAAACCTGCTGAGCTTGCTGGCACAGATGAGCAGATTGACCTTACATCATTTTTTATTCTGTCACTTTATTCTGTGACATGTAGCGAGCCTGCGATTTGAGAGCTCTTATAAGTGCGGACAGCCTGCGAAATCTCTCGTCCTATCTTCCAGAGAATAACTGATGATTCAGTGGAGTCATCCTCCAATATTTCAGTAGAGTGTATCTTAGCTGTGGTGGCCTGCAATATCGGCATAGTTTATCAGCAGTATCGACTGTCGTGCATCTCTACCTATTGTTTGTTCCATCGCCCTAAATATGATATGTAATGCAAAATAGTTATAAAGAGAAATATGTTGTCCAAGAACTGCGAGAGAAAACAGAGTCATGAACAGAAACAGAAAAGTCATGATTCATGTCTTAAGCAGAATCATACAGCCCTACTCATCTTTTTACTTTTCTGTTGTAGACATAATGAGGCAAAAACACATGTAATGTTGGTCAGATAATAATAAGTGTAAATGCCAAGGGGACACACAGTGCAGACAGCTGCAAGAGGCCATGCCTAAATCCACTTCATGACCACCTTAAGGTGCCTGCATAAATGTCTCCCAGACCACAATATAACATGATTTCATGCGTCCCAAAATAATTTGATCAATTGCTCAAGCATCAGTTGCTGATTAAAATGACACATCATTAAAGCTGTCCGATTCTGTGTGTAATTGAGTGTTGTGCTTCTCCACAGGGCAGTGGATCAAAAAGGTCCTCATCAGTGCCACGACGTCCCCTACAATGGACTCCTGGAGATTAAGCACAAAGATATTGAAAGTTAGTGGCTTAGTCATTCCAATATCAGGACTCATTTGAATTGATGTAAAGTGAATCTGACTGTAGGCAGGTTAATGCTCTAATCATATCATCTAGCTGTTACCGAATCACAGAAACACACAAAATGCAATTGGTCCTGTTCAGTGAGTTTATTCAAATACTGGATAAAAGTCTTAAACATTTAACTGAAAGCATGTTTTCTCCATTGTACATATAAATTTTATTGTGCATAAATCAGATTGGGGAAAAAAAACCATCAGTTGAAACATTTTTCATTTAAAATATGCACTGTCGGTTTTGTGAAGTTATCTGTGCAATAAATCTTACATTATTTAATACTTTTGTACATTTCATATATCCATGTGATTTTTGTTTCCATTATTCATTTGTGAAATGCAAAGTCAAACAATTTGCTTGATGTCATTTCTTTCCTTGTGTGTAGAAATGCCTGATAATATTTGATAATGTGGAGTTCTCCTTATAGCAGACAATCTGCATCTTTAGTGATTTTACTACTATTCCAGAATGTCAGTGTTCCAGTGGTTTGCTTTTCTTAAAAATGTACATTTGCATCGTCCTTTAAAACGGAGTCTGAGCGTGTGCCGTGTGGATTCAGTGTGCCTTCCGAGGACGGCTTGCAGCTGATCAACTAAATAAATATTGCTCCTGACACAGTTCAGCATTCTTGATTTTTTTTTTTTCCCTCTCCTTTTTGTCCACAAAAGAAAAATCCCTCAGAGCAACTTCTTATCTTATCAGGTTTTGATCTCTTGGCCAATTTTGGCTTGCAGTCAAGTTTCTTGGTATGAACCAAAGAATTTTAAAATCTGTTTTAAGTGAAAATGGCCTGTCAGCATTGTATTGTGGAAGTGTTCAATAATGTGGTTTTGTTGTGGATCACCCAGATGCAGTGCTTCTATTAAATGTTAACGTTTCCTCTTTTTACATCCCCAAGCTCCCTGTCTGGAACTAAATTTAAGAAATTGTTTCTGTAAGCAGTAACTTCAGTTTGTTGAGTAACTTCACTTTAAGTAATGTACCCCTCTCATAATGTTACTTTCACTTTTAGCTCTTCCGATAAGTGAGCTAAGTTTCTTGGATTTTCCCCTGTCAAAATGATACAAAATCATTCATCCATCTTCTGATCACATATGATCTGTTTAACCTTCACACTTGGATCGAACTCTGGAGCCACAACTCCTACAAATTCAGAAATGTGGAATCTAGTGGATAACAATGATAAACTTGGGGCAGTGATTTTTTTTGTGGAGTTTAAATGGATAACAAAATTCCAGGAAACCTAGTGCTGTTCAATAAACTGATATCATTCCTTTAATCATTCAGAAACTGATTCCATTAAAGTTTTCTGTGGTTTAGTAATAAAATAATATAAATAGTTTAGCAATTGAATAAATAAGCATGACATGCAGCGATGATAGCTGACACGTCAACAAATCTTTACTTGCTTTTTGTCACACTGATCAACATAGGTGAATGTTATAGTGTTTCTGTGCTGAATTTAAATACCTAATTGGAATTTCCGGATCATGCCAGGATTTTGAGTGACACACTAACCTTACGCTTTACGTATATTTACTGTATATGTGCATGGTGGAAATGATTTATCTTAATGGTAGAAGTGTATGATTCTCTGCTGTATTTGGCCCCAGGAACATTTCTCTTAAAGATCCAGCAGAAGTCTGTAAGCATACTGGGACTCCACTTGCCTTGAGGTTGGCGCCCCATCCTGAATTGGTCCTTGCCATGTGCCCGTAACCTCCAGGATATGCTCTGGTGTTGATTCTTTTTCTGTAACTGCCTACATAATGTTTGCCAGGCGAATCACTTTAGAAAATCAATGTGTTTTCATAATCTTTAATTCTTACTAAGTAATGTTTAATTTTTGGCAAGCTGTGAACTATACTAGAAATGGGTGATACCACTCATTTTCTTTTGAATCTGATTTGATCCTATACTAAGGCTGCTATCACCAGTACCGACCCTGACATTTTTAAGTGTGCATCAAATGGAAAAGTGCTGAACAATAAGCTGGTCAAGCTGATTGACTTGACGATTTGACAAATTGTCATACAAAAACACAGTAACATTTACACTTGCTTTAGACTGTGGCCTTGCTGCGGTCAGTGCCTGTCCGCATACCCTAACCCAGCGTTTCTCAAACGTCTTTGTCCTGGGGCCCAGTCATGTGAGGCTTTGGTGCTGCAAGGCCCTGCATAGGTCTACGTCCCAAAGCGTGCCCCCCTGGGGCCTGGATGAATGGATAGGTAGATATTATTGTCATTATTAATTTAATGTACGAGGTGTCGTAATTTCGAGTGCATCGTGTCAGTCTGCATTGTTACATGGTCGCTTCCCAAAGAAAGAATCAGGACTTGCTTGCTTTGAAAATGCCATGATTTATTGACAGCTCCTGTGTGCGAATGAATGTTTAGAGTGAATGAGACAAAGGGGGCAAACTGTCGCGGGCGGGGACGCTTAATATTCTAGAGCAGGAGTGCCCACACTATGCTGGCTTGCGAGCTACTTTTACAATGACCAGGTCAAAATGATCTACCTACATTAAACATGCTAAACATATGTTTTATATATATACACGGAGTATACTTTATATATACAGTACATGTTGGCGAACCTTGCATCACTGCATGAAACCTTACAGCACAATGCAATTCAATACATTTATGGCTGGGTCACTTTGTTTGCTAGAGTTTTGCATTAGTTGGCAATACATTTGCATTTTCTGCCGGGTGACGCATTAGAAGAGAAGGGATCTAAGTAGTTGTTTTTGTAACCTAATGTAACAAAGTTTTAAGCAACAGCAGATTGGTCGCCGTGTACGTCAGTCAAGTGGCGAATGCCAAAGGGAGGATAGTTAATAGGCTAACATCTAAAATAATCTTTTTGAATGTCGTGCGATCTACCTGCACTACCTTAGGGATCTACTGGTCGATCCCAATTGAACGATAGCTGCAAGTGCAGTGAGGAACCGACAGGCTGCAGCTTGCTAAGCAAAAGATCCTGCTAAAGAGGGAGGGGAAGGAGGAGAGGGAGAGGAGCCACCAGCAGCAGAGGGAGAAGAGCCACCAGCAGCGGATGGAGCAGAGGGAGAAAAGCCACCAGCAGCGGATGGAGCAGAGGGAGAGGAGCCACCCGGTTCTGGCCCAGCTAGAGAAGGGCAAACAGGACATCTCAGGTAGGAAGTTGACCCTGGTGTAGGCACAATATGGCTGGCCCTCCATTACAGTCCCCATCACAGGTGAGCTGTTAGCAGCTGTACAGAAGGACAGTACCGGTGTGTTCCTCACTCCAGTCCACCCTGCACCAGACCCAGAAGGTTCACGATTTTACCCCTGGGTAGCCTGTATTCAGGCCATGAACTTGGCTTCTGTGTCATCTGACATCTCCGGTTTAGTATTGCCTGAATGTCTGCCATTGTCTGTGCCATTACTCAACCTCCCAAGATGGGTCAAACGTATGTGCTGGAAGATGACAGAATGCTCTGTAATTTGTCATAGAGAAAATTCTTTAGAATGGCTTGTGGGGACTAACCGGTTTTATACACAGCTGGAGGATCAAAGGAGCAGGTGTGGCGATGGGTCGCCACTGTTAGTACTGCGGACACGATGATTGGTAGAGGGGGCTGTGGCTGTGCTGGGGAAAGCGGTTGATTGCAGTTCTGCCTTGCAGTACGTGGCAAATTTAAACAGTGACGGAATTTAATTGTGGAATGTACAAAGATACCTTATTGAGCTGGATAAATATTGGTTAGGTAGGACAAAGGGTAAACTGGGACACCCAGATGTTTGATTTAGGTGCAGCTCCTCTGCTTTCAGTAGAACATTTCTGCATCTGTTATTTGGTTTTTGTTCCCAAGTGTTCTGTTTTCCCTTTTGAGTTTACCCTCCTTGTGATTTTGGTTACTCTTTTCTGTTTATTATCCTAGTGTATTGGTTAGTGTTTTTTAGTTTCAGTGTCTGTAGTGTTCCCAAGGTCTGTGATAGTGACTTCACCTGTGCCTTGTATGTTTTCTAGCACTTGCATTAATTATTCAATTTGCTCGTTGTCCTGAACCATCTCTGGGTGGTTAATTCTTATGTTCTGCACCTGTCCTTGTCAATTCCAGTGTATTTAAGTGCCTGCCTGTGTCTAGTTCATCATTATATGTATTGCATAGTGTATGCTCTGTTTAGTTTCTGTCGTCTTGCTGCATAGGTTTTTGATTTGTGGATCTTTTAGTTATTTATTTAGTGGTTTTTTTCTGGTTTTTGTTGTAACCCCTTGTGGTCTCTTTTCCCCAGTTCTGTTCAACTCCCAATGAACCCCATGGTTTTTGTACCTGAGCTGCAAGTGAGTCCTTATCCTCAGTTCTCTGCCTGCACCATGCCACACTGTCACGTCCATGACAAGGATCATCCCAGAATATCAATATGCACCCTATGGTATAGCCTATGTTGTAGGTGTTTACTCCCACATTCTTATGACAATCATGGTGGTCATATTAATGACATTTTATTATCAATGTTGTTACTGCTGTGGTTATTGTAATTAATGCTCTGCTGTCTGCCTGTGTTTCTTGCTGCCTGTTACGGCTGATCTCTGTGACAGGACAGCAGGCAAGTGTTCAAATAAAGAACAATATAGAGAATAATGAGTTGGTCGGCGCACTCTTAAATCTACGAAAGAGAACTACTTTATTCACGAAGGGTTTGTGGAAACGTGTGCTAATTAACAATCGGTCATAAGTACAAGATAAGGAACTACAGGTCGTTCTCAACTTACGATGGAGATGCGTTCTGGTTATCCCATCGTAACTAGAAAATATCGTAAGTGGAGACAGGCTTTGAAACATGGAAAAATGCAGTAAAAAAATACACGCTTAACTGAGATCTGTTGATAGCTGCTGAGAGTGAGGCATCTCACAAGCGGTAGATGCGTACATCTTGGCAGCATACCAACATATCATACCGCATATGCTGCTACGTTTGGCTGCCGTGCGAAACTTTAAATGTTTTTATAATTTTGTCGTATCTCTATCATCGTAAGATTGAAAATTTGTAAGTCGAACCATTGTACCTCGGGGACCATCTGTTCTTGGCATTACAAAGTTTCCTGGAAAGCCACCCCTGGGCAAAGGTAAACAAAACTAACGTGACAGGATTTGCTGGTTAAAACAAGTCAGCTTTATGGTGTTTCCTTATTTTTCTAATTCACCCACTTGATTTTGATGGCCATTATAATTGAGTTTACCTATGTAGATAGACAGCGCTTGCAGTTCAACGATGCAGACACCATGCAGCCGGTGTGTTCCGGGTCTTACGTGCTTGCCGGTCTCCAGACTGAAATGCATTATTCTGAACCTGCATCAGTTTCCTAGTTTATGATGTGAACTATCAGTTTCTGATTGGGAAATGAACAAATTGATTCAGTGGAGACATAGTCACCTGTACATTTTCGGATGAAATCCATGTCCAGTGTTCATCTATATCAAAAAAATAGGGTGATTGAAGCCCCACTAGATAGGGTCCAGGATCACCTGAAGGCGATTTTGTCTCAGCCTACTTGAGAAAATTAGCATCACAATTAGTTCACACACATCCCCATTCTTACACATATCCACCTGAAGTCTTCAAAGAAAGTGCCTTAACAGGACTGAGTTTGAGGTATTTTATAAATGTCAGTTGTCGTATTTTATTTGTCAGGGAGTTTGTGACCCGCACAAAATATTCAGCCATATTTTTGGTTTAATTTAATGTAACAGTGTTGTTCTTTTACAAAATATCCAGGAAACTGTGATGTAACAAAGTCTTCTGTGGGGGAAAAAAGAAGAAATAAGAGAATAATACTGTGTGTGTTCTCTTACGGGAGGCAGAGTGCTTTCCGTACCTGGAGTGCCTTGATGTAACTGTCACTAGTCACCATTCTGACACAATTGACCATACAAATGGCAGTTTGCTCTGTGTGATTATTTCTCCTATTTTACAGGTTCACTAAGGACATACATTTAATAGTGCATAAAAACTCACTGTTCCGATACTCGTTTGAGAAACAGGTATGCTTGCTGCAGAGACTGATTGAAGCCGGATTTTCTCTTCGGCATGATTCATTTGTGAAACTCACAGTGTGGATTAGCATCCTTGTCTGTTTAGTATGTTTTTCTTCTCAGTTGGAAACGCCTTAAGGCTGCATCCACATTGAGTGGGAGAATAAGAGACCAACTGCATTTGACAAGCAATAGAAGATTTTCCCTTTCTTTTGTGTGATTGTTGGTTTAATTTTTGTCAGCTGAAATATACTTGCTGCACAAACTTTTTTGGACGGGCAATTTGTTAAACCGTTACATATGTTACTTACGTTAAACCGTTACGAATATTTTACTTATTTCTTGGGACACAGGGACCTTCCCAGCCAAATTGGGACATCTGGTCACCTGAGATCTGCATCACCTGATTACTCGGCAGGGTGGAGTACGGTAAGTGAAACTCTGAGCTCATCATGATGAAAAGGTAGATGGCACATTGTAGAATCTGAGGAATTGCATTAATTGGATTAAATAATAGGTATCTTAAACATATGGAACAGGCTACTTGTCAGGGTCCCTCCCGTCCAACTCTCTTGTGTGCCACGCCCCCTCGGTCCCCACGTGCATAATCCTGGTGTCTCCCAGCTGTCTCCAGTCTACGTCTTGTCAGTGGTGTATTTCAGCCCGCGTTCGAGTCAGTGTCCCCAGCCCAGTCAGGGTGAAATAAAGCTCCCGGCCGGGAGATTCCCACAACAGTGCCCAGACATGACACTACTGTTCTGGCTGTAGCCATACCTTCTACACAAGACCCAGAGACTGATAATGATAATAATAATAATACATTTTATTTATGGGCACTTTTCAAGGCACTCAAGGACACCTTACAATCCTATTAATCAACTAATTAATCATCGGTCCTCCCGTTGGCTATGGACCTCCCCCAAACGGAACTTTGTCATGTGTAACTCTGTGGGTCAGGAGGCTGTGCCTGTGAGCGGAAGGGTACCAGTTCAGTTCCCAGGGTGGCCAGAGTGGTTCCCCTGCTGGGCCTTTTCACAAGGCCCTTAACCCCAATTGCACAAGGGACTGGCTGACCCTGTTTTTTCAGTTGCATATCGCCTAGGATGGAAGTGCGTGCTAAATAAATTAATGTATTGTAACTCCAATGTTCCCTGAACTGGGTAACATCATAATCCCCCCCTGTATACTGGAAACTGACAGAATGTCAACGACTAGCAGCTTAACCGCTCCAGAACATTCCCTAATGTTACTGCTGTGCTATTCACACAAACTCGCTAGAACACATTCAACAAATTTGGTAATTCAGACTTGCAATTTACTTCTGCAATTTACTTTTCCCGAAGATCAAGTATTGACCAACAAATAATCATATACCCAGCAAAAAGAGTTAAGCAGAGGAAATCTTAAAAAAGGGAAGCGAGAGCTATATCCCCCATTTCACACACACACACACACACACACACAGCAAGCTTTCAACAGCAACAAACGATCCAAGCAGGCAATTAACAAAAAAATATCAAAAGTAATGTAATGTAGCTCTGGGCTCAAAGGGTGGAGACCAAGATGACATATTGGCAACAGGCATAAACCCAGTTCATTAGTAAGTGCTCTTAATTAGAGCAGAAGTGACTGGGAATAGCTTACGCCTAGGACACATGCAAAGTAATCATGGCATTGTTTCTGAGTGTATTGTATTCATATTATGATTTACTAGGCAAACCAGTTCAACTGCCATTATAATTAAATTGTATGCAGGCTTCAATGTTGCTGTTGATGTAAACATGCCGACTTCTTGTTCTATCGAAAGAGCGGGACTTTCCTGATGGGCTTCTAGATAACCACAAACTATAATTTTGTTTCAACCAGACAGCTTAGTATAAAGAGTCACATTCACAGGGCACTCAACTCAACTGACTGGTTGAAGTAAAATCTTGGTCTGGATGTTTACTTTCTGAGTTTTCCACCTCTGCTGCTAGCCTGTTGTTAGCATGAAATTCGTCTTGGTCTAGTAGTGTGATTATAGTACTTACATGTTTCCTTTCAGGGAATCAAAACTAGTAAAAACCACAAGGCAGAGACATATTTTGCCTCTTGGGGCGCTTTTCCACTGCACCAGGTATTGTACTTTTGGTACTTGAAGAAAGTACCAAAAGTATGATACTTCAAGGTGTTTGTTTACTACTGGTGTAAAAAATGGTATCGCACCAAATGACATCACAATACGAGGTGGGATGTTTTATACTGAATTCCAAAAAAAGCTGTAGTTTATTATAGGGCTGCGCGATGTGCAATATTAATACCAGCATCACATATTATGCACATGCAGTTCTTACATCGCTAGTCAACTAGATTAAGATAAGGCTTTTTCTTACTTTCAGTTCTGCATGGGCATTGTAACAGGGATTTTAAGTTTCGCTAAAACATTTTTACTCTGTCATAGGAAAAAAGTCTTTGCAAGTTTTGCAATTTTAATTATTATTCCTTTTCAAAATTGTCTAGTATATGTTTAAAATCCTTGCATGCATTACCTCAGCTCAAAACAAGTCCCACGACAATAATTTGCTTAAGCAAAAATTTCCATAAACACTATTTTGCTTATGCTTTTTTGAATATCACTACTGAAACAAAGTTCCCTGCAGAAAAAAACACATAGACACAAAACACATAGATTTCTGTGACTTTAAAAATGCCTTTATGCATAAGATGATACTGACATGCAAGACACAGAAAAAATAAACGGATAACCTGTACAAAACAGTGCGAGTTTCAACAAGGGCTGTGCAACTGCTTTGACTGTAAATAGCTAACAGTATTATAATGCAGAAGTACAATAACATCTTCAAGTAAATGTTTCTCTTGAACGTCCAGTTTTATGTATACAGCGGAATTCACGATATCCAAATACAGGAATGCAGGGGCGGATCTACCGGGGTGGCACGGGGTGGCAATTGCCACCCTGAGAAAAAGCCTTGCCACCCCATGTGCCACCCCAGCACTAGTATCTCAGTGTTCTAAA
>JAODKL010000095.1:8072070-8087524 GCA_026780765.1 Petrocephalus schoutedeni
GTGGGGGGCACCAATTAGATATTGAGAGATAAATTACCTCTATAGGTAATTAGTCCACAGGCTGGGACCTCAAGCCATCTGAGCACTTGTGTCAGAAGACCAATACCATCTGGTAGGAGTGGCTTCTGATTGACACGTGATTCGTATAGGCCACACTGCAAGCTCGCTAATCCAGCTGAGGCAGGCTTTCCTGCGACCCATAAGCCGTCTCTGCCCTGCATGCACTCTAAGCCAGGCCAGCATCCTCTAAACCTGGGGCCCCCACTGTGCACTGCTCTGATTTATCTTATATATTATTATTATATATATATTGTGTTTCAGATGCAAATAGCTCTTTTTGAAAGATATCTTTGCAGCCCTGTAGGACAACCATGACAAGGATTTATTTTATTAATTGAAATCGTACCATACTATACTGTCTGGGGTGATTATAATAATACTAGACCAATTACCAATCTACACAAAATATTTATTCAGATTAAGTCATGTCCTCACAGCAATACAAACAATTATAAGCTTTATTCCTTCTGGTAAAAATTATGTCAATATTTTTCAATAGATAAAAATATTTCCTTCTGGTTTTAAATTTAGATGTATCTTCAGTCCCTTACAGGTGTAGACTCAATCTGTCTTAAGACCATGGCGTATGTGGGGTGGGTGGGGGCGGGGGGGGGGGGGGGGGGGGGTGGGGGTGTGATTGGGTGGAGGTCACATGTTTGTGTGCCCTTTTCTCACAGAGCTCTGGCTCCCCCTGCAGGCCAGAGGCATGTGGCATCTCTTAATTTCCCAGGTAGAGTGTGAGCTCTGTGAGGGACTCTCATAGAATAGAACAGATCTTTATTGTCATTGTATTTTAAAATCCTCGAAAAACCGTTTGGTAGCTCTAGGTTTGTCAGCATAGAAAATGACATAATGAATGTAAGCATGAATATGAACAATCATAAATAACATAACAGTGAGGTAGGAAGTACTGGTGCAAAATGACAATAACATAAAGTGCAAATGGAAAACAAGACTGAGAGATGTAATGAGCTTCCAGGTCTTGGGGTCGGGGCTCATTACAGCCAGGGGGGAGCATCCCTTGAAATGCAGCTGGCTTTCTTTTGGCTGGTGGCTGGTGTCAGTGTCTCTGGGGGGGGGGGTGTAATGCTGACTGCGTGCTCTGCCGCCCTCCCCGCCCGCTGCACCCTCGTCCCATCCTGGCTATCCCCGGCCTCATTGCCTGTGCTCCCTGGGATAGGCTCGGGGGTCACCATGCGCCCGTAAAGGGCAAGGTCATGGAAAACGGGGCGTACAGATAGTCACAAATGGTACGACGAGCCTGAGATGTCACCACTGCTATTGACAGGGAAGCCGATGGGGGGCATTAAAGCTCGGTGCAGTCTGAAGGTGTCACATTCTGCATCCCTTTCCTGTCATTTACCCCGGAATCGTCAGCGCCAGTAGAGATGACCAGAGCAGAAGAGGCAGTAGTGCTGTTCACAGGCATTTCACAAGGCTGCTGGGTCACCACATCCATGCACGCTCTCGGTCAGGGCAAGGAAGACCCTTGAGTCTGACATCTTGGCATCCTGGGAATATGTTTGATAGTTAGTGTGTTGCATTTGCAAGACTTCCGATCTGGTCTGCCCAGCAGGAAAGCTTATTTTTCAGGGCAGCAATGACACTGTGTTTACCTCGTTCTTACCCCCTTCTCATCCCACTCACACCAGCCACTGTACTGTTTGCTGTTCACTCCTCTTACCCCACAATGATGCTATTGAAACATTTCTAAGCGCGTGATTCATAAGTCCGCAGCCCCCTCTGGATTTTTTCATAGTTGATCATCCTCAGAGCACATGAAGCACACCCCCCCCCCCCCCCCCCCCCCCACTGTTGACTTATAGCCGCAGAGAGAAAACAGCAGTAGTCTGTAGAGGAGTTCTGACCCTGAGCGTCTTGTGGCTTCTGCACTGAGCTTCTGCGCCGCAGTAAATATCGGGTGTTTTCCTTTGAGAAAAAAAAAAAAAAACTTCCTACATAAGTATTTCTTGGAAACCAAAACACTTACTATTTTCCATCCCTGAGCAGTTAAGAAAAGGAGAGATTCTCGCCTGAATGAACCAAAAGTAAACTGTGCAGTAACTTTTGCTACATTCAAGCTTGTAACTATGACAGAATAATCTGTCACAGGAGAGAAAGGGAATCGCTAAGGAAGCAATTCGCCCGTAAAAATCTGTGGTGGTGTTTGAGTCTGTTAGGACTCAGATTAAGCAGGACCCAGACCCTTTGTACAGTCAGTTTTGAGATATGATCCCCCCAAAGCCACAAGTGGGAAGTCTCAGGGAGACGCCATAGGTCTCCTGCATCCCTCGTGAGGATCTGGGACGGGACACATCTCCCCAGGCTGTGCTCTGCTCTCCCGAGCACTTTGTTCCAGTACTGTTCTCTGTGACATCATCTGCAAAGGATGCCCCCCCAACCGCAGAGTGCCATCTAGCGAGCAGACTTGTGGTTGATTTCTGAAATGGCTTTATCATTTTTTGAACCATGGCACCGAATTTTTCTTTTTTTGGGAAAAACCGTGGGGCCAGACAATGGCAGCGCGCGGGCGGCTCGATTCGCGGGGAGCTCGCTTAGCGCATACGTAACCTGGGGGAGAGCGCCACGTGAAGCGCGTTTCCCTCACAGCGCCCGCGTCTTCGCCGCGGCTGGGCTGTCATGACACACGTGTGTGAGGAATGCGGAGCCCGGAGTCCGCGGCGCGGCTAAGTCACAGCTGGGCCAGCTGGCCCCTCACCCAGGCCGGGGGTGGGGGCTTCAAGATATTCACCGTCACATTCCCTACTGAGCTAGTGCCCCTCGGCCAGCCCGAATTAGAAGCGGGGCCGAGGGTGCCAGCTTATCACTCTATCGACGTGCTCTGCTCTCCTACCTCTTTGACAAACAAGCTCATTGATTAAATCCTTCTGGTGCATGAATATATATTTAAGAACCCAGACTGGGCGTGGGGTCTAGTCCCCGCAGAGGGACAGCTCTTTTACCTTTGGAAGTTGTCTGTCTTTAATCACGTTAGTAATAAGTCAGCAAATGGCAATGGATATAATCAACTTAATCAACTTAACAAAGATAATCAACTAAATAATGCTTTGTTGTCCTCTGGCTTTCTTTCTTTCATTCCTTTGTCTTTCCTTTTCCCTGCTTTGCATTATTCTGACTTAATGATGTTGTAATGTACCACAGCACACCCATGTAAAGCGCCCTGAGGCCACACTGTTGTAAAAGGTGCCATATAAAAGTGAAATAATTTGAATTGAATACAATGCAACAAGCAACTGCTGTCTGAGGTTGGTCGCTGTGGAAAAGTGAGGTTGTTAAAAGTGTGACGTGGGAGGTCTTGGAGGTGACGCCACATAGCAGGAGCAGGGTGTGGGCTCGCGACCCGGGGGGTCCCGTCGGAGTGGCCCGGTGGTCAGCTTCCTCCTGGGGACAGCCAGGTCCTATTGAAGAGGGAACATCCACGTTCCCCGCAGGATTCCGAGTACAGAATGCCAGTTCATGTGCCGATCTCGTTCAGTGGAGGAACTGAGGGCTTTGTTTCGGTCGTGATGTAGAGAGTCGTACGGAGAACGGGGGCGTGGCAGTCATGTGGTCTCTGTGCTGCTTGTCCATGGAGACAGGAGTCTCCAGGCTGAGGAAAGGGGAGCAGAAGCTCCAGCGTCGATTAGCCCACAGTGACCCCCACCCCTCCCCCCCCTCGCCGGCTGGCTGTAGCTCAGGTCTTTAGGAACGGCTCAGAGGTAAATGATATTGTACGGTATTGTACAGTACAATGCTGTATTGTATTTACACGCACCATGCATTCACAGTCAGCCTGCGAGTATTTGACCGATGGGGCCGTTGTGTTTCTTCTAGTAGAAGTTTCAAGTTCGGCCTTACCACAGCAGCAAGCATTTATATCGACAAAACATTTTTATGAATGTTTAAAAAAGTGTGGTTTTATTAATTATTATAAACAAAATCATTCACATTTAGCTTTATAGTATAACATGTTTTGTTAGATTATTAATTGACAGTGATATGTTTTATTGATTACATATATAAAATGTTTACAATTGTTTTAAAACAAGATCTTTTTTTATTATTGTAGAAAATAGCTTACATATACTTTGATAGTATAACCAGCATGCTTTATTAGATTATTAAAGTATATTCACCTCAGTGTAGTAGTGTACGTAGTAAAGGCATTCAAACTGCACACCTCAGTATTTGTTTGTCTATCACATCATCATTACAATATTATCGATGTGTTATCGCACATTGTAGATTATCGTCATATTGTGCGGGCCTCGTGCTAAGGGGAGTTTCCCAGATTCTGGTCCGCCTTGGGTTAGGATGAAGCTCCGTTCAGGCACCATCTCTCCATAGTCCCGTTAGTCGGTAGGATGGGTGCCCAACTCACGAGTGCACGAGTGTAAGTGGAGTGTCCCATTTCAAAGGCCCCTTCTGAAGTGTCCCATTTCAAAGGCTGGTTCAGGAGTGTCCCAGTTTAATGCCCAGCCCCAGCATTGATCTGGCTGTACCACGAGCCCTTTCTGGGGCACCGGTCCCAACCTCGCCAGGTTCACCGGCTTCCAGGAGGCAAACTGGAATCCCAGATATCCCGTGTCATTTTGCTGCGTAGGGTTCACATGGTGCTGTATTGCTCCCCGGTGTGTATCTGCGTGTATGTGTTGTGTAATAGGAGTGTGCTCCCATTCACGCCTTTGGGTCGGGTCAGGCAGAACACGATGGGCCATAAAGGCAGTCCATATTTAGGAGCGCAGTGAGATCATCTGGCAATGCTGGTGGGGCGGGGGGGAGGGGTGACATCAGGCGGCAGAGCTGTGGCGTGCGCAGCATCCTCGCGGGGTCCGTGCAGCTGGCTCGCGTCCGGCCCTGTCTCCGCGGGAACCGCTGTGTCAGATGTGGATGGGCAGATATATTTGGCCTTGGCCTGGGTCCCCGGGAGAAGCCCATAACTGCCTCCCTTGCAGTCTTCCTCTCGCACGCGCACGCACGCGCACACACGCGCAGACATGCGTCACAGACGCCCTGGTTCCTCCAGCGCTGGCTGGCTTCTGTTCCAGCAGCAGGGCTGTTTTAAAATAAACTGTTTACCTGATGTCCGCCTCCAGCACATCCTCCTTCCCCGCCCGGCCCATTCCTGCCTCACGCGTAATGACTTCTCCTGGAAAACGCGCATGGGATTTCAATTCAGTTTAGAGGTTTGCGCCGGGCTCCGGAAGTGCGTCGGCTCGAATCCCGCAGCCACCAGCGTAATCATATCACACTTGGGCCCTTGAGCCAGGACTTTCAACCCTAAAAATGGTGCCACATAATTGGCTGTGATAGTTTATAGACATGGGCAATAAAAGACCGTCATCATCACACTACGCGGTGTTATACAACGGCCTTGCCCCCTGGCCTGCTGGGCTCGGACAGTTGACCGCGGCGGTGTCTCGGAATCAGTGTCCACGCCGAAGCAGAGAGATGTGCCGAGTGCGGTCGCTTTATGCTTGCGAGCTGTTAATCTGGTCCACTGCTCCTCCATTACAGGCCTTCGGTAATGGGGGCGACTTGACGGCGGAGGGCTTGGAAAAAAGGCCCCCGTTTGCTCTTCCTGACAGCGGCGGTAAGCCTGGCGGTGGTGGCGGAAGCCGGCCGGTATGACTCACTGCGCCTCTTGTCATTATTTCCATCCCCGAGTGCCGCTGGCTGTGAGTCGCAGTGAAGGCAGTGAGGCTGGAATACTGTAACTGGATAGCGTTTAGCCCGGGCCTGGGGAATCTTCCTGGCTAAGTAAACTTTAACCTTAGTGGAGTGTAACCAAGGGCCTGCAGGTCAGAGGGCTCCGTCTCTCTCTCCCTCTCTCTCTCTGAAGGGGGCGGGGGGCGGGGGCGATCAGAGGCAGCTACACTGGCTCCTCTGTTAGTCTTCAGTGTGACATGTGAAACCTGAGACTCCTGTGGAGCACTGGAGTCGCAGACCGGTTCCTGAGGTTCGTCTCCGGTTGTTGGTTCCCCACGGGCGCTGAAAGGTACGCGGGGCCTCTTAGTCCGCGTTTCCTGGCCCAAAGGGGACAGTGAGGCCGGATGGGACGGCCGAGGAGGGGCGGGATTCCACTGAGCCTTCTTGAAGAGGGCTTGGCTAGTTATTTTTGGGTTGGGGAGTTCAGGTCACATGGCCCCCGGGGTTTTCATTTCAAAGACACAATGCAGCTTTAGTGTCAAGGCGAAAAAAAAGGGAGGGGGGAGCGTGTTGGGGGTGGAGCGGAGCAGAAAGTCCATATGAGCAGCACATGGCAATGCTGTCATTCTGGATGCATTCATTATCATAACAGATTGAAAAAATTAAAGCGAGCAGAGAGTGGGGAGGAAGAGAGCGAGGGGGAGAGAGAGAGAGAGAGAGAGAGAGAGAGGGAGGGAGTGAGTGAGTGAAAGGGGAAGTCTCCAAAAAAAGGGAGAGGAAAGAAAAAAAAATCAGACGTTACATGTGGCTGTTGGAGGGTGTGATTCAGTTATGGAGGGAGACAAAATCGCAGGTAAGATGTGGTTCTTCTCACGCGGGATGGGCAAAGTCCACATTTGGGGGAGGGGGGGGACTTTAGCACTTGAGGCTGTTGCTCGTTCTTTTCTCTCCTTTCTGTTTCATTGGCTAACTGACAGCCCTCGCTCTCTCGCCGGCAGCAGCCGGTCCGTCTGGGGTTAGTTTGGCCCCGGTCAGCGGCCAGATGCCGGAACGTGGCTGGCAGGAGCTGCGGGAATGGGGGTGCTGCCGGACCACCGCTCGGAGACGCGGGGGGGAACTTGGGACTTGCAAGGCAGAGGGGCTGGGGGGGAGGCTTTTTTTTGTGAACTTTTTGCAGCGTCGTTCATGAGGCTTCTAAGAGCTTCAGGAAGTGAGCTGATCTGACTTTGCTGCTACCTTCCGAGTGTCTCCGGCTGAGCTCACCTGATTGCCCCTGGGAGTGTGCAGCGGCGGCGGGGGTGGCTCCGTGTGGACCCTGCCTCTTCTCGAAGGTCTTTGCTGGGTGCTGTCAGCAGAAACCCAGAGTTACTCGCTCATCCAGGGCCCGGCGTCTGTATGCCCAGGCGGTTGGTGCCCGAATGTGGGGAGCGACTGATGCTCTGCTTTACATGGTTATTATGTCCGGTCAGGCCACCCACCCTCCACAGGCCCGACTGACCCCCCCCCACCAAACGCTGTCCCCCTGTGGGCCCCAGTCTGCGCTGCATCCAGCTGGGACCTCTAATGCATTTTACAGGCTTAGGTTAAACTTCGATCGGGATTGGGGACCACGGAGCGGGGCTGGAGCTGGCGTGTGGGCGGTTGCTGTCTTGGGAATTATAAAAATGTCCCTGGAGAAAACTAAGATCCGTGTGTCATTGTAGGGAATTCCCAGCTGTCCCCTGTAACTGACCCCGCCCTGTGTGAGGGGTCCTCAGGCTGCTGCAGCTGCGCCGGGGCCCGTGGTAGGGCCCGCGCTCCGCTGGTCCTCGACAGAGCATTCCGGGGTGAAGGCACAGTGCCGTTCCTGCAGCTTGCTTTCGGCCGTCTAATCAGATGCCTGCTGGTGTTGGCTGGGAGTGCTGGGGACTTGGAGACAGTGTGTGAAGGACCCCTCAGGCTGTTAGCTGTGTACACTGTGTTAGCTAGCGCCCCCCCCCCATGTCACTCTGCAGCACTCCTCCCATTCTGCAAAGTGACTGACACTTGCAGCCATCACCAAAACCTCGACCACAGACCTGTAGCTTAAGTTGCTGTCTGCTGGGCTTTCGATCAGCAACGCGTGCAGGGGCTGGAGTCAGCTTATCTCTGCATATTCAGGAAAGCGTTCTTTTTGCTAATCACGCGAATTGTGATTTGAAGTTGAGCTCAAGACTGTCTAGAGCTAAAGGAACCTTATCTTGTAGTTTCACAGACGTCCACTCGGTGGTGCTGTTGCTTTGTCAGATTGGTAGAGTGAATGCTCCCTGTAGCCATTGACATAAATGTCCGTTACTTTGATAGTTTTGTTGCTTCGATAGTTTTGTTACTTCGATAGTTTTCCTTTTCATGATTTAAGAGCTTGGAATTGAAGAGCTGGACTTTCAAATGGGCTTGTGCCGCTTTGGATAGACAGGCTCAGCTTCTCTGCAGACCTCCAACTCGGGTTTATAGGGGAAATTGCAGACAGTGCAACTTCCTAGTCATACTCACTTCTTGTTTTGGGCTGGTTTCCATGGTGACACGTTCCCGTTACTCTGAATGTGATGCGACGATTAAGTCCTGACTCATTCCGGCTTTTGTGTCATCTGTACGCCTATACCTTCGTTGACGTTGTAGCTAAATGTCCTTATTTCAGAATGATGCACTATGTGCAGACTTGGCTGCTTTGTATCTTGAGAAAGTGCCAATGCAGAAGCTTAAACAAACTGTTCCTGTTGTGAATCCAAGCCCTCCATTTTTATTCAATTTCATTTTATTATTATTATTCTTTTAAAATCAAATTTTATGTTCATTTGGCAGACGCTTATGTCGAAAGCGACGTGCTGTGTGAGCGTGAATCAGAGAGCATGGTCAGCCAGTGTCCCTGCAGCAACTGAGGTTAAAGACTTTGCTCGAGGACCCAAGAGTGATTTGGTGACTGCCAGCTATAGGATTTGCACTAGTGATGGTGATGACTGTAGGTAATGTAGTGCTCACCTGCCATAATCATATGGCACGTTCCCCTGTAGGTGCTCATCACAGTGCTGTGGAGGGCTCGTAACCTTATGAGGGCAGCAGCATGTGGCATTGACACCTGACAGCAGGAAGTGATGTCACAGGTTAAAAAAGCAACTTGCCATCTGCTATCTGAAGGCACCATCTATTCAGCCGGGCAGAGCTGGTTCTTGGTGTGGGCCCCCCTGAACACTGAGATGAGGAAGAGGTGAGGGGTGTCTGACAGAGACGGCCAAGCTTTGCCACGTCCTGCCGGATAGCAGCGGCTAGTAAACGCATGACAGCGATAACAGGCATAATTACTGAAAGGCCAGTTTGCCAGTGATCTCATTGTCTGCAAAGACTTCCTCAGTGACTTTTCCAGTTGGGCGAGCCTGCAGATGCTATCTGGACCTGAGCAGCCTGTCTCCCGCCAGTATGCTTGCATGATCCATTTTCCACACAACTGCTTGGGGATTTCCTCTGTGAATCTCGTCCTTGCACTTTTACTCCCCCTGATACATGTATATTTTTTTTATTTTGTCTTTCACTTCCACACTTTAAAAGCCATCCCCATGACATACCCTCGGTGTCCCTGGTGAAGGATCATAACCCGTAAGGTGAGATGCAGCACAGATGCAGTACCATGAGTGGGCCTGATGCCACGGGGAGTGGCTACATTGAGCCCCGCCCCCACCCCATTGTCCTATAGGCTGTAGGTGTGCAGGAGGCAGGCTCAGATTAGGACCGACTGCAGTTTTTGCTGAAACATGGATGGTCACAGTCGCAGCTCAACCGAGTGCCAGAGCCTCACTAAAAATAAAAATGGCGATGACTTTTTCTCCAGGAATCTCCTGTAGGCATTTCCCCAGGCAAACCGGCCTGTCTCAGCAGCTTCAGAAGCTCTGTGAAGAGGGCGGGGCTTCCGAACATCTGCGGAATGAATAGGTGGCATGCGAAGCGTTCAGAAAACCACCACATACAAGACCACCAGCTATAGAAATCTATGAGTGTTCTGGTGTTAGATGTTCTGAACACTTCCACCAAACGGAGCGTAAAGTCCAGGCTGGGTAGGAGGGAGCTGAGCGGGCCCTGATCCACCTCTGCGGCTGATTTACGAGGTCACCCATTGTGTGCTTTTGCGGCAGCATGGGAGGTTCCTTCCCTGACATCAGAGACACCGCGGTGGGGCCGAAGGATGCGTAACGAGCCGCCCGGCCGTGCAGAGCGGGGCATTTCCTTAAGACGCACGAGGAGGTCGGGCCGGGGGCAGCATCTGGACAGCGGGCGGGGGCCCCACTAGGGTGAGGGGTAATTACAGGGTTGCTTAAGAGCAAAGGGAAGAGCCGCGTCGGCTGTGTCTCTCTCTTCCGCCCGCGGGACACGTCCGGCCCGGGTGGCCCGCCCTGTCCACTGTCCACAGGGACCACAGGAGCTGTGATGATAAGCACACAGCCTTCTACTCTAGGGGGGCGCCGTTCTGCGGCTCTGTCAAAGAGAGGATCCACAGGGACACGGCCGTGCCAGCTGCTAGAATCACTCGAGACTTAGACTTTAACCTAACCCCCCCCCCCCGCTTGCTGCACCTCTCCTTCCCAGCATGTGATCCTAAGCCAGGGACCTGATAGAGGCGGCGTGACCGAGCACCATCGTGACTCTCCAGCTCCTCACAGCTGTTACTCCGTCCCTTATTTCTGTATATAAGTGCAGTCGGAGACAGTGAGGATTTCAAAATGGCCACCGTCACGGCGATTCTCTGAGAAGAGGTCACTCTCTGCTGATCCATGGCCCTACCCGCCCCCGCCCATGCTGCGGGTGTGAGCCGGCCCGTGAGCGCAAACGTGGGTTTCTGTGCCCGTCATTTGTTTGGCCAACTTAGAAACGAAAAGACGGAGACTCAAATCCGCCCTCTTAGATCACAGGGCCCCAGCAAACAGCACAGCAGCGGAAGCCTTCAGCCGCGCGTGGAAAAGCAACCCCGTGTGTATATATATATATAGAAATATACACACACACACATTATACATATAAATATCAGGGCCGCAGCCTGCTGTTGCACATGTATATATAGATATGTGTGGGTGCCTCTATCTTATAATTAGCTGAAACTCTGCAGGTCAGGCACCTTCCATTTTCATGGTCACATTCTGGGTCAGGTCCTGAGGGAGCAGAAACATGAGAACCGTTTGAAGTTAGCCCTGATTTTTGTTTTTTGGTTTAAAGTGAAATAATGCGGCTGTTCATTTGATCTCGGCATGCTGGCCGGCCCCTGCTGAGGATGTGGGTTTCGGTTTCCCCGGTGTGCCGGCCGGGTTTGGAACCACGGTCCCCCACAGTGTTCTTGCAGAACCCTGCCTGCCTACACACGGATGGTTCTGAAGCACGACCCCTCGGTCTCTCCCTAACATCTCGGACCTCGACCTTGACCTGTCGTTCCCCACGAGGGTGAGTCTGTGGCTCTGGTAATAGCACCAGGCTGCCGCTTATCTGAGGAAGCCCTGGGGGGGCCTTGTGCAGAAATGCTTCTCTTACTCGACTTGTTCCCAGACGGGGGCATTTTTTGTGCTAGAAAATGCTTATTAAAGATGGGAAATGGCAACTGCTGCTGCCTGGCCAGTGTCAGAATAGTGCCTCATCTCACATGTAACCATAGCCTGCTATCCACAATCAGTACTTTTAGCAAATGCTAATAACCAGACACTCCCCGTTTCTGAACTGGGGTCTTGGGTCTTGGAGTCGATCTCCCAGGATTCCTCTGTCTTCCGCAGAGAAAGCTTTCTGACCATTTGTGTGTTTTTCTGAGCCCTGGACTTGCAGGCAGGAACATTGCATCATCAGCGAAATGGATCGTCGGTACTGGTCTGTGAAATACGTGCGTGGCTTGATGGCCGGGGTTAAAGTTTGTGGGAAGCTGCAGTACCTCATTTTCCCCCTCCGCGATTTACAGCCCTGTCACTGGCGGCTGGGAAATCGATGCCGGTAATTCAGCATTGAATGCGTATCGGCCAAAGTGTGGCTGCTGCATGTCATTTGCGTGGCCCTGACATTCATCTGCGGTGTCTGCCTGTAGTACGCATTTAACGGCCTTAATAACACGGCCGCCTCGCTTACAGCGCCATTCTCTCTGGCAGATTGGCCAAAGCATAGCTGGTTGAGTGCTGACGGCATAATAAGTATTGTGGCGATCCAACCCCGCTAATGCGTGGCTTTGAGAAGTGCGCCCTCTACTGTTTGGGCAGATAACACTCCCCAGCGGTCGCCTGGTGTTTTGAGCTGATGCCTGGTGTCTGTAGTGAATCCTCCATTGCTCTTCGGTGGCAATGGGTCTCTGTTAGCATAATCAGCTGACCATAATCAGCATGAATACGAAGTGTGCATATTATTCTAAACCAGCTCTTCTGTGTGACATCACACCCGGCCAGGTTTAGGTGGGCTTAAATCTCCCACGTAGGCCACTGGAGGTGAGTGTTTGTCTTGATCATGTCAGGGGACAGCTCGTCGCTTGGCTCTGCATGTCTTCAGGCTCTGATTGGCTCTGAGGTTAACCTCAGTCAGTGTGACTCTATGGGGGGTGTTGCTGATTGTGCAGTAAATTATGGCGCAGCGCCAGGCTGACGCAGCACGTAGCCTTGCTGTTTTACTGCCGATATATGGCAGGTCAGCTCCCCCCCCAAAGAGGCGTATCGGAGCGTGGGAGTGAGTAACTTTCCAGATAACTAACATGCATCGGGAGGGGATGCGATTCTCATGGTGCAGGACAGGTCACAGTGTGTGAGTCACAAATGGCCTCTTCAGTGAGCTCTTCTGTAGGCCTGCACTCTGACCCACTAGTGCCCCCTAGTGTCCATGCACACTAATTTCCCCATGATGGTTCTGTAGTCCACTGTGACTGAGCTGGTGACACTGCTTCTCTGCTGTCCCCTCATTAATACTAATGCTAAGCATCAGATCTCATTTTATGTTAGTTCTGAGGCATGATCAATGCTGCTGGCCTGCTGATTTTAATGCTATGTGTTTCAAATGACTGGTTAGTAATATGTTGTTCTAAATATTCTGGCTAATGTAGTTACGTTTTGTATTTGTTGTTAGAAACTAGCTGTGTATCTGTCAGCAGCTCTGTAGTTTCTCTAGGCAAAAGCACACACACAAGTTGGCCATTGTACATGGAAGCTCTTCCTCTCGTGTTTGGATGGAGAGCAATAAACCCATAAGTCCTGGCCTTTACCCCCCCCCCCCACACACACACACACACACAAACATTCCTGATAGCAGCCAATCACAGCTCTGCTAGGAGGAAGGCTGGAAGGGAGCTTTCACCTTATGTCGTGACCTTTGGTGTTTGGATGTTCTCTGGGATTCAGGTGGTTGAATGTTTACTTGTGTAGGTGAAGCACAAAGCCATCCACACATCTGACAGCTTCTTGCACGTCTGTGAGATGCAGCTTCCTGCATGCCTGTGACATGTATCTTTTTGCACGTCTGTGAGATGCAGCTTTTTGCACATCTATGAGATGCAGCTACCCGCATGTCTGAGAGTTGTAGCTTTCGGCCCACCTGTGAGATGCCGCTTTTGAGATGCAGCTTCCTGTACATATGCGAGATGCAGCTTCTGAACATCTATACTTCATCTTCATTCATACTTCATACTTCAGCTTTGTTTCAGTCAGGCTGCATAGCCCCCCTCCAACCGGTGGCTGCAGTGTGTCAGTTTCACACTTCTGTCTGCTCACCCGTTGTCATTTTTGGTAATGAACAGTGATAATAAAAAAGGCAGCCGGAGTGCTGTGACTGGGGACGTGCTGCATCCCCGGCGGCGGGTGGCATTTCCATTCAGTCCCACTCTGCGCTCCGCTCTCTGGGGGTCCTGCGGCGGAATCATCCCGGGCCAGGTGGCCAAACTCTCGGAGACTCCTGACCCCCTTCCGTCCTCCCCAAGCCTCCATCCCCCCACACAAATATCAGTAGCCGCGCTAGCCAGGATGGGTGGGGGTGTGGTGTGGTGTGGGACTCCCAAAGCCCATGCGCCCCCAGCCTCTGGCTCTGCGGATGGAGGAAAAAGGAACACGCAATAAAAACAGTGTGTTCAGGAAGGCAGCTCTCAGCACATTGTGCCAGGGGGGTGGGGGCGAGGGGCGTTGCTTTCAGTGACAAATCGCCTGAAGTTCGTACCAGATCCTCTGCTATGGCTTTTCCTCTCCCCCCGAGTGCGCTGGGTGTGGAAGGGGCCCCCGAGGACCTCTCGCTCACCAAGCCTCTACTTCTGCATGTAATTTGCCAGATCTGGAGATGGACATTTGTTTGTTTGCTTTAGGGCCGGCAGTTTAAAAGGGCCGCTGGGCTTTCTCAGAAGGTGGTTTTATTGTGGTCTGTTTCTAAGTATAGTAAACAGTTGTGTTCAGCGCCTAATTAGGACTGAAGCAAGGGTCCCGTAGAAGTGTAGAGATGGGAAAATGTTGGCCTTTTCACACTATCTCCACAAGCTGACCTCTGCAATTTGTCATTTTTAAACACCAGGCCAAAATTTACAGAGAATCTGTGATCGAGTGCAAAAGACTAGCACTTTTTTTTTTAATGGCGTGTGTGACATTCTCCGAGGGACTCTATTAGCTGAGACTCAGTTAAAATATGAAGTGTAAAATACGAGCTGCTGTTTATCTGACGGCTCCTGTCGCTGTTTAACTAGTGTGGCAGTTATGCCCTGTTTACTTGTTTGGAAGAAACATCATGACTGTGGAGGAAAATGACTTTGGACTGATGGGGTCCTACAGGCATTACCATAAACGGCTCTGTCTGCTTTGAGCTCAGATTTAAAGAGTCAAGTAAGTTTAAAAAAAAAAAAAGGCTTAAGAAGTCAGAATGTGCCATTGGCTTGAATCGTAAGTTGGGAGAGTGCAACAGAGCAAGCTGTGTTCAGTTTATCTCTGTGTGAGGACGAGGGCAGTGTGTGCGTGTGCGCGTGCGGACATGTGTGGGCGTGATGGTGACTCTCGCAGCGCTGCAGCTAACGTAGCGAGCCGAGCTGCTGGATGAGCATAGGGGAGGGGGGGGGAAGCGAGAGAAGCCAGAGAGAAAAGGAGGGGGCTGCCGTTTGCCTTCCCCCCGGAGCTCGGCAGCGAGAGGAGCAGGAACGCACCAGCACCACAACTTGGTCCTTTAAGAAAGCAGCGGGCCTGGATCTCTGAGGCACAACTTTTTTTTTTTTTTGTCTCGACTCCTAATTTGGGACTTGTTCGAGACGCGGAGAACAGCTCTGAACCGTTACCTTGATTGGGAAGGGATTTCCTCACTGTGTTATTAAGACAAAAGATGTCCGATTCCACTGTTAATGCTCACTTGGAGGGAATAATATCAGATTTTGAAGGTCAGTCTTTTTACGTTGTACTTTCTATTTTTTGCTTTTTTTTGCTTTTCTCTGTGTTTTATCTCCTAACCCTCACAAACTTTTATCTCCTGTAGAAGCACTACAGTAAGGCTTTTACTTAAGACGGGGTGCTGTGGGTCTTCATGAAAAGTCTGCTTTCAACCTCTAAAAATCCAAACCTGAATTTTAAGAATAAATTCTTTCCGCTTCTCTTTCTCTCTCTCTCCTTGCTTTCCTTTGTCACGGCCGGACGGGTTTGGTCCGGGGAGCCTGCGGGTGCCACCCCTGTCCAGTGCGGGACGGCCCATGCCGATAGCAGCACGGGGCAGGAAAGCCTCCTGGCACAAACAGACACGCAGAGGGGCCCGTTTAGCGGGGGGGGGGGGGGGG
>JAODKL010000095.1:8123127-8154411 GCA_026780765.1 Petrocephalus schoutedeni
CCCATATTATGTCATTCTATTCTGACAGCTTTTATCAAACTTAAATTAAATGACCCTGGCCAAAACCATGCCATTTAACTTCCCATCACTCTGACTCCGGTATTGTCTTCCTATAAATTGGAGAGCAAACGCTGTATTGATCTGCAGCTGAACTTGAAATGACCTGGGCAGCCGCCTCGTTGTTTATGGCCTTAAGTGTCTTTTCTTTCCTTGACATTTTCTATCTTCCTCACACGACACCACCCCCTCCTTTTTCATTTATTTATTTATCTTCCCTTCTTCCCCCCCCCCCTTTTCTTAAATTTGTCTAGATAAATGAGCAGAACATCCGATACCAGGAGCTCCTGGGCCATGGGAATGGCGGAACGGTCTACAAGTGAGTTTCTGGCCCTTTATAACTTGGCTGTGGGGCATTTTGGCCTCAGATTTCTGGTATTTTTTGCCCCCCCCCTTAAGCATGTGTGTGTGTAGATTTAAATAAGTTTGTCCTCTCTGATTTCTTGCATAAGAAACAATCAGGATTCGTGTGGTTAAACTCAAGAAGCATGTACTTGCAGAATTAGCCCCGCACTGCATAGATAGGCTCTGGTACTGAAACACACGGATGCACACAGAGCCCCGGACCCTTCACGTCCCCTTTCTGTCCGGGCTGGAACCCCCTGCCTGCTGTGCGTCTGACCATGTTTTATTTATGTATTGCGATCCGAAGGTTGGGAGAGGAATACAGTATCGATTTTGAAGTTGAGGAATGAGAACGATTCCCAGCGTGCGGCTCCGGACAGCGCCGCGGCGGCCCGTTTCTGTTACGGGGATGATGTATTATCAGCGCTCGGCTAATGCGACAGGGTGCCGCAGGTCGTCGCGCGGCCAGCCGCTCTGCCCGGCTCTGCTTCCACCTTGCTCGGCCATTATTGAAATACTTTATTGAGACTGAAGTATTGATCACTTCTCAGACTAACCTTGGCATAACGGGGAGGCCGTCATTTTTTCAAGGAGCTGTGCTAAATGTTAAAAATGAAATCCACTTCATTTTAGCGGCGTTTAATTTATTTATTTATTGTAAAAAAAAAAAAAAAAAGGCATCCGCCTGCACATTCACCGCGGAGAGTGAGTTTCATTAATGGCCCCTCTCTTTTATGACAAAATAATTATGGTTGAGGAAAGGCACCTGCCCGTTCTGCCGGCGAGGGAGAACGTTCCGCACAGCTGAGGAAGCCAATATTGAAACACAGGCAACTTCTCAGACAATTGAACCCAGCAGAAAATCTGCGTGCTCCCGCTCTCACGGTGGCAAGTGAAAACATGCTGATTTCTCAACCTGTCACTTTGTTAAATTATTCATTATCTGTATTATTATTATTATTATTATTATTTGATTGCTTGTATACTTAAAGAACAACTTAGGAGGGGGGCTTTTGATCTTGAATATTTAATCAAGGTTGTGTTAAAGTGGGGGTTTGCATCTTAAGACAAAAAAAGTGCCATAAAGTGTTCTTCTGAACAAGGACACCGACCTTTTGTCTAAACAGTCTTAAGAGGAGCACTGACAACGTAGCCTGACAAAGAAAGAGGAAATGGTCCAACCGTAGACCTCGGGTCTCAAAGTACCTTAATTTCACCAAAGACCAGTGTAACTGCTCAGAAGATGAATTAAGTCAAATGTAATTGGCTGATTGGTCTGGTGGACGAGAGCCATACAACCTACTGGATCGTGGGATCAGATCAGGGTAAGTCTAGTTATGTCACGAGTCAGATTCTATGCCTTTACTGACCCCTGAAAAGAAGCCTCATGCTAAGTTGTGTGTTCTGAGCGCGTCCAGCACATGCCGTCTGCTTCTGTGACATCGACTGTGGCTGTGGTGGAGCCTTGGGGTGGGGCCTGAGGTAGTGGGGGGGGGTGTCAGAGGGTCACAGGATAACAGCTGGGAGAAATGTACATGCATAGCAATGCAGGAGGCAAGCTGACTGGGAAATGGGTGTGTTGGGGGGGGGGGGGGAGGGGCGCGGGGAGAAGGCCTGCCTCTGCGGTAATTTGTTTTGTCCTCCGCCACTTTCATCCTAAACACTTCTTCGAATGTAAAACACAAAGCGCTTTGACCGGCAAGCCTGCGCGGAGTTATTTGTGTAGAGCGAGGCACCAGGGGTATTGCCTTAAATTGCTTTTCCTGGAAAATAATTCAGCTGGTCTTGTGGGGCTTACGCCCGGGTCCCTTGCCACCGTGTTGTTCAGCGGGGCCCGTTCGAACCCTTCTGAGAGAGGCGCACGGACACTCCACGCTTGGAGAGAGCTGGCCAGCTAGTGAGCGAACTAGCGAGCCAACCGCAGCTCTTGCCACTTAGACACTTAGCAGCATGTGACCAAGACTGGCTGATGTATACAGTCATATGAATGTATAAAATCCTCTGCTTGCATCAAGTATAATACTCACTATCATTGTAATATAAACAAAATAAATGTTTATGATTAAAGTTAGTAGGCTATATATACAGTATATAACAAATAAATATTATTAATATTTTAGTTAAAATGAGATTGAACTTTTATGAACGTTGCCCCCCTGCTGTGCCCCCCTCGGCCCGGAAAATGGCTTCACACTAGATCTGGCCCTCTTAACCTCTCACCTCCTTTATGACCCCAGGCTGTCTGCGCTCAATTGGCAAAAACAGACGCCTCTTTCTGTCCTGAGTGGTGATACATCAACAGCAGGCTGGAGTCGCGGGGGGGCTTTAGGGCTGGGGAGGCGGAGCATAAATGAGCTGCAGTGGAACAGCCCGGCCAGGCCTGCTTGATGGAACTGGTCAATTAAAGTGCATGCATTTACATTCGGTAATTTCCACTAAATTGCCACAAGGGTTTTTTTTTTTTTTAAGGCTTTGCAACCTGTGTTCCCATTGATTTCCCCCCCCCCCATCCCCCCCATTGATCTTTGGGCTTGAAGCTGATAAATTTCCACTTGTTAGTTACAGTAATTTTGCAAACGACTGTATAAAGCAATATTGAAGAGTGCATTTAGCTGCCGATTAAATGCAGAGTTATTTAAAGCTACCTGCTTAATGTTAGTTTTTTGACTCTGGACTGCATGAGCTCGGCTCTGTTGTGTTTTCCCAGTTTACCGTGGTACGCCAGCAGCCTGTCACTCTGAAAGGCATTCCTTAAGGCACGCTGGCAGCCACCTTTGGCGGCTTACAGGTCTGCCATAGACCCTGCATTACTTATTAGTCGCCATATCGAAAGCAGGTTTGCCTCCAGGACCAGTTTCTGGTACTTTAGAGGCTGGGCTTCCATATTCACACCGCATGGTGTTCCACCATTAACGTTTGTTTATGGAGGACGACGCCGTTAAGGTCGTGTACTGGCAACCTGGCGATGCAGCCCTGACTCTCTCGTCGTCACGCGGATGATGCGTTCCGAGAAAGTGGGGGCACGATCTCTCCTCACGGAAAGGGATATGGCCGTCCGCTGTAGGTGAGCGAGCGCCCCGGCATCTGGGCGGGGGGGGGGCTCCACAGCCTGTAACACAAGCAGCCTGTTTCTAAATGTAGCCATGATTGTCAGCCGCCGGCCGGCCCGGAGTGAGCCATGAATAGTGCATGGAGGAGCTTTCATTACACCACAGGCTTGAGTGTAAATAAGATACAGGGGACTCGGGCACATTTAGAGGGGTCAGCATGGCCCTGGATGGAAAGAGCCGTTTGCCTAACCTCGCCCCAGTCTTAGTCCTGTCACTGTAACTCATTCACCCTGGCCGGGGGGGCGCAGCACATGTGTGTGTGTATGTGTGTGTGTGTGTGTGTATGTAGGGTTAGGGGGGTGCTGGATGAGCATCACACCTAGCACGTACTGTCATTGGCCGAGGAATACTGGACTATCTTACCTTCTTTCTGAATGCCAGCAGGGTTGGGGGTTCGAATTCCCAAGCAGTGGGGAGATGGACGGAATGTGGTTCCAGTCATCGCGTTTCCTGACGATTGAATGAGGAAAGCAACCAGTAGGGGGCCGAGGGCAGGTCCGTGTGGCCGCGCTCTCGGAGAGGGCTCGCCGGCCAGTGCCGCGGGCACCCGGCAAATGCGCCTCATTATCGCCGGTGATGATGATGTCCCAGTCAAAATGACAGTCGGACGGTTGTTTTCCATTATGTCGGGAGACTGTTAATTTGAAGTGGGAAAACATCCTGCGATGGCAAACAGAAGCCTAATTGCGTCCCTGACGATATATGAGGAGCGGCGTGATCAGTATTTAACGTCAGACACCGTAAGGCCTCCTTTTTCAATTAACAGCTCACTCTTGTCTTAATTAAGAAATACCAGTCTTGCTTAACCGGTATTGATTGAGGTTAAAGGAAGAGTAAGCCATCAAAACTAAAAAGTGGAAAAGCGGCCCTTAAGTACAGTGAGTGGAAAGAAAAGCAAATGCCGTCAAGGAGACGGAGAGGCCCCGGGTCCGAGGAGCATCGTTGTGGATTCAGTTTTATTTGCGCATATTAATGCTGCTTGAAAAATAAAAGGGTTCGTGCTCATTTTCAGGACCGGCTCGTATGTGTCGCAGGCAGACACCGGTAACAGGACGTGCTCTTAAAGGCGCTGGTCATTAATTAAAGCAGTCAGCCGGTTTAGACACGGCGGCGATGTAACTCCACCCGCCCTCTACGTGACGTCATTGGCCCTGCGGGGCCCGGGACCTGTCCGAAACAAGCCGTGCCCCCCTCCTTGTCCGCTCAGGGTGCTGCTCCTTTGTTTCTCCTGCCCCACACCCTCGTTGTGCATCTGTCCCGTCCGGGTGATTAAATGGTAGGCGGCCATTGTCAGGGGGTTTCCGGGAACCAGACCGCGACGCCATGCCCTTTGCCGGAAACCCAATCCGCCGGTATGAATTATCGAGCATCATAATTTAATCATCGTGGCTTCACTTCTAATCCACCTGCAATCCAAAACCTCGCCGGGGCAGGAAAATAAGAGCGAGCCTCCTCTGACAGGCTAATTAAAACGGTGAATGGAACGGCGCCGAAGGGCCCGCCCCCGCCTCCCCGCCCCCCCCCCGCACCTTTCTGTCCCCTGTAGTTGGGCGCCAGGTTCCTCCACATCGCTTCTCGGCATTCATTTCCTGTAATTCCGGACACGCCGTCCCGTGCTCGCTTTCCCAGACGTTACCCCCTCCCCCCCACAATATTTCTTCTTCACACGAATAATCAGTATTCTCATTTTCACGTTTATCCAGAGCGCGTTTGACCGCGTACTCTTCTGTCCTCTACACCTGACCTTCCTCTGACCCCCCCCCACCCCACGCAGCCTGAGACCTCTGGACGTGGAGTTCATGCAGCGCCTCAGCAAGGTGGTGAACATCGTCCCCGTCATCGCCAAAGCGGACACGCTTACGCTCGAGGAGCGGGACTTCTTCAAGCAGAAGGTGAGCACTGCTCGGATTCAGGGCTCCCTTGGGCCGGTCCGGCCGGGAATTAAATCTATTCACCTACCTGGCTCGGCAGACCTCACTGCACTCCACTAACATCAAGGCCTGCTTTGTCAGGACGCTACCGCAGAGCCTGGGTCCCAGGCGCCAACTGCTAGCCTGTATGGGGGGGGGGAAGTAATGGCTGGCGCACACTTCCTGTTTGCAGGTTTCGGTCACTTGGCCGTGTTGTGCACTTCCTGTTTATGGACTCTAAGGCAGAGAGTGAAATTGAGCTGTATTCTATTTTCCCTCTCAGATGAGATGGGGGTCTCTGAAAGCAGAGGTCACTTACCTCCCACCCTGGCATCCATCTTTGTGGCATTATATTATGTATTCAGACTGGAACCATTTGGGGCACTGGGCCACTGTGCCGTCTGTTTCTGACCAATGGGGGGAAGCGATAAATGGCTTAATGAGATGGAAGCTCGGGGATTGTAACAAGGGCTGTTATTGGCTGACTTGGCTTACCAGTAGCCCCACTGTGTCACATGAGGTTTAGGAGCATTAAAACCTGTAACCTACTGGCAGCTCTGCTCTCTGCCGGCCTTTTCACTGGGTCTTAGCAGGATTATCATTTAAGTCATGTGGGGATTTGGTTTACATCCCTGCCTATTGCGGGGTATATATCTGAAGAGTTCCGTCGACGCGAACGGCCATTCTGCATCCCGCTTATGAATCCGTGTCCCTGCTTAGATACGGGAAGAGCTGCGAGCCAACGGGATCGACGTGTACCCGCAGAAGGAGTTTGACGAGGACGCGGAAGACAGGGCGACCAACGAGAGGATCAGAGTGAGTGCTTAGGGGTCCGTCGCCGTGACAGCGGGCCGCCAGCCCACCCCAAACCCTCTCTGTTGTTTTAACTTTGATGGCTCGATGTTAGAATTTAACGATCGCATTAATCTGGGGTACTTCGGAAATAATGACATTCTTAAGTGGTACTTTTAATGCCTGTACAATAATGTGTGTGGTTTTTGTTAAAAGTAAAACCTACTAAAGACACATTAGGGGATTAGCTATGGAGTGTTTATTTGGGGAGTGGGGGTGTTAGGGTGAGGGGGCCGGGCTGGGATGTCCCGTACTCCTCTTTTTGACCAGGATCATGGTGGCCGTCGGCTATGGGGTGTCTCCATTCCTCTCTCAGGAGATGATTCCCTTTGCGGTGGTGGGGAGCGACCAGGAGTACCAGGTCAACGGGAGGCGGATCCTGGGACGGAAAACAAAGTGGGGCACCATAGAAGGTTAGACCCCCCCCCCCCCTTCCCGGGACTGTGGGAATGCAAAGTCAGCACACTCCGCTTCCGCAGTGCATCAGGCAGCTTAGACACCTTTGTTACAGATCAGTGTGAGATCACCTGCAAACGGTCGCAGTCGTGCAGCGGGAAGCTGGAATCCGAGTCGCGGAGCGAAAGGCGGCGCGACGGCGTGTTTGTGCCCGTAGCCGGTCGGGGCTCAGATGGTGCCGCGCTGCTTTCGGTAACGGCTGACACAGTCTCCCGAAGGCTATTCGTGGGTGTGCTAGCTGGGAGCAAAAGGGAGCACCAGCAAGCGTGTTGTGACCATATGCCGGGGTTGTGACTGCGGCCAAGTGGTGCAGTCAGGCCCCGGAGAGAGCGAGAGAGAGAGTGTTACGGAGAGGGGGTGCGCGACACACACACACACACACACACATCCACGTCCTCACAACAGCACAATAACTCCTTTCTATCCTGGGCAGGCGTTCTGCTCGCAATGTTGCCCAATGCGTTTGCTTGGCTGCCATAAATCACCAAGCCACAAAGAGCGTAGTGTCTGTGGTCTCGGGAATGGTGCGGAGGGCTGGACGCAAGGGCCTGAGGTTCCCCCGCCCCTCCAAAGCCTCGCTTCCTTTACTCCTGCCCCAGCTAGTGGCTACTTGGGGGCTCAAAGTCTCGGGGGGCACTTAAGGATACCTGGGGTTTCTCCCCCCGCCCGCCGAAGCCCTGGGCGTGAAGGTGGCGGCTCGCCGGTCCGATACGCGGGCACGTCATCCCCGCCTGGCGTGAAACCCGGTTAAACGCCACAGCCCCCTGCCCTTCAGTGGAATTTAACTCTCTGCCCACTCTGAAAGCAAACAGCGCCTGCAGTTTTCCCTGCTCGGTGGACACGCTTTTCTCATGTCATGTGCCGGATCGCCGCTTGCTTTTAGTTTGGAAATGGCTGCATAATGATGTAAGTCCTGATCTGTCTGGGTGTTCGCCGGAGGAATTATATCTCCCTGCTGGCTTGGGAAACATCTGGGCTTCCCCCAGAATGAGCCAGACTCCGTGGCCTTGGAAAGACGCCTGGCCTGACCTGCTCCGCATGCCGCCAACGTTAACCCCAAAGAGGGGTAGAATACGATGATGCTAGTGCTAGGTGAAGATGCGGCAGACTGCTGTGAAAACACTGCCCCCTGGTGGCAAGATGTGAGTGGTGCGTTCTCACAATTCCCATATTACTGACAATGAAAATTCTGCTCATTCTCAAAGGATCTTCAAGGTTTTGTTCAGTGCCGGATACATTAGTCTGCACAAGGCCCTGGACATTCTTACTCATGTACAGTTAAGCTTCACAATTCTCCCCTGTCCCCTGGAAAACCAATGGTATCATTTTGGAAATGGCCTTGTACAGGAGCACATTACATTTATTGTATTTAGCAGAATTCCCAGTTACCCGGTATGCAGTACTGGAGCAGTAGCTACACAACACCTTTCAAACAAAGCAAGAAGCCAATAAGACTGCTATGTAATTATATAATTAACTTGGTAAAATGGCACTTTAAAAGGTGTATGATATCAAACGTGATATATTGTCACTTATGTGATTGGCGCTGCCTGTGGCGTCCGTGTCCCTGTGACACGAGTGTCACATCGCAGGCCTTTCACACCCACGCTCTCTCTCTCTCCGCAGTTGAGAACACGGCACACTGTGAGTTTGCGTTTCTGCGCGACCTGCTAATTAGGTAAGAGCTCTCACCTTGCTTGCCAGTGTGGCTGTGCTGACTGCCCATCGTGACCCTGTGCTGGGTAAGCAGCAATGGGTGGATGGATGGATGGATGGATGGATGGGCTTACTTTGGACACTTCACTATTTCCTCTGGGGTTATTAAATGTTTTAAAGGTGTGTGATGTACTCAATAAGAGCTTTCTGGGTCCTACTGTGTGGTCAGGGGTTGCAGTGTATCTCCTCAGGGGACCACTAGGGGACGCCGCTTGCTGACAGCCTTAGTGTTCATCCGCGACTCTGTTGACCCGTCTCGTCTCCATCCCCTCCTGCAGGACCCACATGCAGAACATCAAGGACATCACCAGCAGCATCCATTACGAAGGGTATCGCGTTCGCAGGCTCAATGAGAGCAACGCGCAGAGCAGCGCACAGAGCAACGGCATCGCCGAGCATGACGTGTCGTCCAATGAAATGTAGATGTCTGCCACCGCCCCCCCCCCCCCACTGACCACCCTGTCACTTACCCCGTGTGACCCCACTCCCACGTCCAGTCTCACCTCACTGTCCTGGCTGTCTGCACACCACGTCAGTGTCCACTTCAGTTTTGCCCCCCCATCCCGTGCCCTCTGATTCGCTCCTTAGACACAGCACCTTACAATTCTACACTGCTACCCCTTTAAAGGGCATCGTGTTTCGGACCCCATTCGGCTGTTAAGCCTGTGTTTAAATGGCCCCTGCTGTACAGCTACCCGTTCCACTTCGGGTCCGTTCCCGTGGCTGAGGCCCACCAGCAGGGGGCAGGGTAGACCGCGGGAGCTGCGGGGCCATAGGGGCGTTGCCAGTGACGACGGCAGTACGCCGCTTTCATACAGGCTGTAGTGATGGGCGCAGTACTCCCCCATGATTTGGTAGGTGCCACATTAACCTTTGGGAATGGGGCATCTGTCATACGGTTAACAATAAGTCTGGAAACCCCGTCATTTACAACCCGCCCGGGAAGCGGATGACGCAGTTTCAGAGACAAGCTGAATCTCCTGGGAGCTGGAGTAGGGGGGTCTTTAGTAGACGGGTGTGTCAGTATAGAGATTTGTTGTTTTCAGTCTTCTTGTTATTTTGTTTTTTTGCTGCCGTTTAACAAGCACATGGCCCACCGGGACCCCAGGCAGCATGCAGAAGGATGGGCGGGTTGCGATCCCAGTCAGCGACAGCAGGGTGTAGCGACACGCCCCTCTTTCTGTGATACTTCATTTTAATGAAACCCTGCATCCTCATGCCAAATGGTTTTGTATGCTGCTTTTGACCCTGACCTTTGTTACCGTTACATCTATCATTGTTATTTCTATTGTTATTTTTTTGGGGGGGGGCTTGTAAGGAATCCTGATTTGTCCATTTCCTGTGTTTTCTGTGCCTTATGTAGAGCAAATTCATGGTTGTCTTGTTCTAAAGAGAACAGGTATGGGATTGATATGGATAAAATATTTATGTGTATCAAAGGATTAGTATATACTCCTAAAATGGAGTTGGTGGCACCACAAGTTAATACTGATGTCTCCCCTCCCGACCCCTAGCAGGAAGAGACTTGACTGGGTGGTGTCAGTATTTCGGTCTAATTCCCTTTATTTATTGGCTCTCCGAGTCTCCAGCAGCTTTCCCATTGGTTGGAGAGCAGCCAATCAAAACAATCTGTTTTGGAGCCTGCCTATTAGCTGCCTTGTGGCGGGTCCGCTTCCAAAGCCCGTTCTCCCACATTGGCACTCGCCTGTTTTTGCGCAGGCCCAGATTTGTGTTTTTTTTTTTTTTTTGGACTTGTGGGCCCTTGACCCCCTGAAAATGCTTCCGGGTTTAGGCCGTGTTTGGCCGTGCAAAGACCATGTGCCACGATTCCTGCCTCGGGGGTGTCCGTAGGCATGCCGCCTCGGGTGAGCGCTCCCCAAGGAGCACCAGCTGAAGGCAGGAGGGTGGCGCTCCTTAGGTGGGACAAAGATGGAGGAGCTCTGTGCTGTTTACACCTGTGCTGTTTTGTTATAATCAGCCCTTTCTCCCAACTCCTTTGAGGACTTTTTTTGTTATATCTCCCCACCCCACTGCTTTGTCCGCTGATGATCTAATTGTAAAGACTTTCTTCCTAATAATCGACAGCTGAACTTAATGAAAGTAAGATTTTGTTTGTGCTACACAAGACCTAAGAAGGAATGTTTTATGTCATTTGTGTCTGCAAACTGAAATGTATTAAAGAAGCAATAAACTTATTCACATCCTTTGCCGCATGTTCCTTGTATCCAGATCAATGGTTTTTGTTACATTGTTTAATGACTTTATTGCTAATTTTAGTCGGGCTTCCTAGTCACTTGGCATTTGGATCTTCTTAAAACTCTGACGTTATGGGAACTGTGAACCCATTTCTCAACAGAAACAACATGTGTGTGTTATTCCCCAACCACGAGTTCCAGGATTTAGTTTTGCCCAGTTAACCTACAGCAAACAGAAACCACATGACCTGGGGCTTGTATCGCAGACCTGGATTTCTTGCTTGGCTGGATAACTTGTCAGATTTAAGGTACCCCAGTACAAATGGACTTTATCTTCATTCACTTACATTGAGCCCAGACTACTTTAAATCCACAAAGTTATCCAGCTAAGCAAAAACTTCTGCTTTTGTGATGCAGGCCCCTGTTCACATTTTGATGGTTGCTGGGTAACCGCAGTTTGAATATCCCCGCATTGTAGCCTTCAGGGCTCTGGTTGGGGAACTGCGTCAGGGCCATTTTTAAATATGGGCCTTTTGAGAAGGAAGCATAATTTTACCAAATTCTCCAGCTATAAAAAATGGTGAAGTTGGTCATTTGCTAGATGTAGTACTGTGCAAAAGTCAAAGACTATGTTTAAAGCTTCATCTGGGTAATAAGTGTATTGGTCAGAACAAAAGCACAGTTTATCATGCGAACTTAACATGAGTGCAAATGAACAGTAACACAATAAAAATTTCTTCGGTTCTCCAAAAAGTTACTGATATCTTTGGCGGCTAGAAAAACTCTGCTTCAGTTCCCAAACCTCTCCTCAGGGACACCCAGCCTTTCCATGTGTTCGTTAAATAATCGAGCTGATGGTGAAATTTAACTTTGTTAAATAACTCAATGAGGTATTGATTATCCATACAAGGTGTGCTTCTGGTTGAGTCAAAAAAATACACGGATGTGTTGGATAGTTGCTGTAAGTCCTGGGGTGATTTTGGCAGAGGTGTTCAAATGGCCAAAAACACTTTGACAGTTTTACAGCTACATGATCATTCAAACATTTTTTTTCTGACCGCCTACAACATTTGCACAATATTGTATGCGTCAGTAAACTGTTAAATGGTGTTTGTAAGATGGCCTCCTGGCTGGGAGAGGTGAATCCAGAGGGCCCACAATTCCAGTCCTGGAGGCGTAGAATCCACAGTACAGTACACGTACTAAATGTAGCAATTAGCTGATTACAATGTGTTTGAGCAGATAAATCTGCACACAAATCCCCCCCCCCCCCACCCCACCCCAGTACCGGAGTGCAGGAACTCTGCTGTACTGTAGGAGGAGGCCAGCTCGCTTGCTGCAGATTTGGTCACTGGTTTTTTGAACTGCACTGGTACTAGTAACCCAAACAGGCTGATTTGCTTTGCGTGGTGAGGTTCCTGAAAAAGTAGGTCCACATTCCCATGGCACTATAGGTCATGTGATATGTCTGGGAAAAACAATCTCCCCAGTATCTCAAGGAAGTTGTCTGCCTTTGAGAGAGCTTGGTCTGGTCTACAGCTGAAGAAGCCTGCGATGTCCTCAGCGGTGATACGTCACTGAGTTTAGAGAGTGCCCTCTTGTGCCCTGCGATTATGACAGGCTGCCACATGAACAGGTGAATATTTTTTAACCACTACGCCCCCTTGCTGCTGCTTCCTGCAATTGCGGAGCTCTCGAGTGTAATGTTCAGCCACAGGGGAAGCTGTCCTTTTCCTGTAACTTTGGTCGAGCCTACCCTCACATATTTCCTTCCTTCAGCTGTACCCATGAATGCAGCCACCGCCTTGTCTTGGGGGAAGCCTCTCTGGGAACAGCAGTACAAAAAAAAAAAATGTGGCTGCACTGAATGGTAAGAGGAGGTTATTCTGAGGCTTTGTCCACTGTCACTCCGCTACTCCTTCCACAAGCTGCATTTGCTCTCCGTTCTTGGGGAAATGAATAAATGATGTGTGCCCTCCCATGCACGTCTGAGTTCCCCCTGTGTGTGAATGAAGACATTTTTACTGTACCGTATAATGCAGGGCGGCGAGGTGGCCCAGTCATTATAATCAGAATGGATTCTTATTTGTCGAGTAGGTCAGATGGCTGAGGAATTTCTTTCAGCATGGTGGTTGTATTTACTGCTGGAAACAAAGAAAGCACAATAATAGTGAGTATATAATGCCCTATCCGATGAGCATGTCAGTGTCGCACAGAAAGTGCATATGCATCAGAATAACAGTGATTAGCCTACAGACTCACCAGTCTATGGTTCATATTGGATGTATAATTCCACAAGTGGGTTTTCACACAACGTATTTGAAATGGAATTATGAATACCTATTAAATAAAGAGGATTTTTCACCACGTATTAATGCTATGGCATTGGACTTATTGTGCTCTTGCTGCGATTCCAGCCAGCTTAATTGTTTAAGGTAGTAGTTTATTACCTGTATCAAATATATGTCTTATGGATGTAATGTGTTGGGTAAAATAGCTGCAGGTTCCAAATGTGCTTTGGGCCATGACATCGGCAATCCTTTGGTAATGTCTGAGCAGGCATAACCAATCATCCTAGATTTATCAATCCTAAAACCTGTTTTTGTTATTTTTGTTGGCCATGGCTCTGCTGTTAGGATAGTGCTAGAAACAGTGTGGTTTGCCGCATAACACCCTGTGGTTGGGGCATGGTTTCTAAATGGATACTGGGCAGGACCCTCTTGGGAGATGGCAGGAGAGAGAGCTCCCAGCTCTGTAATTAACACCTTCTGCTGGAGTGGAGGCACCAGGCTGACACTTAGGCCCTAACCTGCTGGGAATAAGATGTCAGGTCTACAGTGACCTTCACATGGTATTAAGCCTGGCACCGTTTATGCTGTTGGCCGTTGTGCGACGCACGCCACTTTGCTGACTTTCTCAAATTTCTTTGGTGTTACTGATTCTTTCTCAATAGGTGATATTGGACTCTTGGCCAATGTTTAGTGTAAAGTTGCTTAAAGCCCTTTAGACAAACAAAATACTGTGTTCGGTCATTAAGGCCATTCTGTGTCATTTGAAATTAAGTTTTAGGCTGATTTTCAATTATATTAAAATAGAACAAGCGTAAGTTAGACGATCAAGGGTGTTTTGTGTATCCATGTGGTATCCATGATGGTATCCATGACCTGTTGACAGACACTACAGTGCAAAATGACCATGGTGTTGTTTTGCAGAAGCCGACATGCCTGTCCATGTGTAAACAAAGTATTATCTCCTGCAATCCCCATGGCTTCGACTTCTCTGCCCCTCCATCAGTTTGTGAACCCCCCCCCCACCTGAATTCCCAGGCTGAAGTGGAGTAGCTTGCATGCTTTCTGCATCAGCAGGGAAACGTCCAGCGTGAAAAGCGTTTGACTTTAAATGGGACCGTCGCTTGAGTACCTCTGGGCATCTTGCATGCTCCCCGCCTCCTCACCATTTTGAAAAGGGCGGCTCCCTTCCAAAATGGCGTCGTCCGCTCTCTCACCTTTGCGACAGCAGACAGATGGCAATCGCCCCTCTGCTCGTCAGCACCCCTCCCGAGCCCTGCCTCCAATTCGCACGCTCTGTCTGCAGCCTGCGGGCTGAGAGATGCTCATTGCTCTTTCCGTATCCCTTAGAGACGGGAAACGGGGGGTGCGGGGGGGGTAACTCTGCGACCGCACACCTTCCACTCCATTCCTGATCGCATCAGATTTGGCATCCAGTCATAACAAAGTCAATTTGCCCGTCTGTGGGATTTGTTTTGAGACAAAGTCCTCAGGTCTCCGAAGGCATCCATGAAGGATGGCGTAAGGTGGCCAATCACCACACACTAGCGTTCTGACTCACCCCATAGCCGCACTCGCTTCCCTGGCTCCTCCCACCTAAGGCGATGGATGAAGGCTCTCCTTTTTCCGGGAAAAGCGGCTCTGTCCGTTTCTCGGGGTTTTGCGCTTGCCGCGGTAGTGGTGAAGTGCCATCTCCCTTAGACGAGAGCTGGCTGGAGCGTCGATTTGATGCTGATTAAGTGATTATGAGGACGGTGAAGGTGTGACAGAAGCCCTTAGCGAGGCTGAAGCACTCGCTCATTCACAATGGGCAGCGCTAGATAATAGCAACCTGGGGCGAATTATGTCTAGAAAGAGACCTGGGTTAATATAATATGATTCAAGGGCTTATAGATATTTTGCTAGGGACTCCATGCCTAAAGGTATAATGTCAGTTCTATTCGAACCAGCCACTTCATTAACCGTCACGCCACCTACTGTTCATGTGTTAGGTGCCACCAGAAGCCCAGAAAGCTTTGCGGCAGGCAGAGTGGATTCTGCTTGATCGTGTGTGTCACATGACCGTGCCGTCGAGGGCTGCATCGGTGTTCTCTGCAGATCTCCGCTGCATCTGTCAGTCAGGCGTCATGGCGTCACTCTGACCCTCCCCTGCGGAACTCTGCGGAATCATCCAGAATCCCCCCCTCCCCTCCGCCAGAGCAATTCAGGCACCGAGTCCCACCCAACTCATCTGCATTACGGTAATTTGTAGCTAATTAGCGGTGCCTCGTGAAAAGGCTCATTCTGAGCTTTGAACGAATGGCTCCTGGTTTTATTCTGGTGCCTCGAGTCCCTGTTGTGCCGCCCTCTCCCAGAATTCTCTGCGTCTGCCCACCTTGGTGCCTGCCTGCTCCCCACTTGCGTGCGTGCCTTTGTTCTTCTCCTTTTTGTCTCCTCTGCCTCTCCCCCTCCCACGCTGGGCCCCACACCTCCTGGCTGCGTGCCAAGTGCTCAGCAGCGGTGGGGGGGGGGAGGCAGAGGGGTTGCTGGGCTGGAGCCATCGTACCATCCATATGCAAATTATCCTTGTTTTGATTAAAAGCTAGCTGCTAATTCAATTACATTTGATGATATAAAAAAGGGGGGCAGGCTGGGTGCCGTTTTGTTTATAAACTAATTTTCCTTGCTGCAGTGGAGGGCTTTGAAGGATCAAACAAAGGGCCGATGGAATTGCTTTGATGGGAAATGGTGGTCCGCAGGCTGGCACTGGCTTAAATGCATGGCTGGTCCTATGCGCAGAAACCTGCAGCTGTCTGTGGCAGGATACAGAGGTTCAACCGTCTGCCCTGAGCCAGACAGACAAGGCAGCCAGCCAGCCAGAAGACGAGGGCTGCTCCCTGGCACACGCATTTGGAGTCCCCCCCCCACCCCCCACCGAGCCCCAGGAGTCACTCTGGAGCCAGTATGGAGATAAGTTGGCAGCTGCCACTTGCTAACACCAAGCTATGCTAACACCACACACCACACTAGTCTAACGTCACGCTATGCTAACACCACACTACACGCTATGCTAAAGGAGCATGTTTCAGTGGGAGTATGCAAAGCTCAAGAACGAGAATCAAAGATGGTAATCACCATCCACCACCAAACACTGGTACTTCTGGCCTTGGCATTCACAAACTGCTTTAAATGTTTACATCTTTTTAGATGTACGACCCTCTGTCTCTGGAGTCTAGGGTCAAAATAAATAAAAAATAAGAGCATGAATGGTGCAGCTATAACACACATAAATTTAGGTTTGAGTTTTTGGGGGGGGGGGGCTGGGTTCAGTTAAGGATCTCGGATCCTCGGAGGTGGAGTGTGTGATATATGAGCAGGCGTGTGAACTGGTGAAAGCTGGCATGCTGCCCGGCCCTGTGACATGTGTTTGTGGTGGGACAGGGTGGGCTGAGGGCTCAGGAGGTGGGGGGGGGGGCAGGGGGGATGTGTTTAATTAATCACAGCGGAGCGGGGGGCTAATCCCAGACAGCGAGGGGGCGTGAGACCTAGACTGGGTAGGAGGGGCTGGGTCTGGGTGTGTGGGGGGGTGGGGGGCGTGGTCGGGAGCTGCTGAGGTGAGGAGGGTAATTTCGGGATTTCAAACAAGCGTGGGGGCGACAGCATCATTCTTTCACTAACTAGTTGTTTCTCCTTGAGTTTAATTAACCAGCACTTACAGAAATTCAATCAAAAGCACAAACATTTATAGCTGAATAACATCATTTTTTTCTGCATGCAAAGGAACCCACTTAATAATCACAGTCTCTGTAACACAACCCCTTTTGTTATTAGAGAAAATTAAATTTATGCAAAACATCATTGATTACAATATTAATCACGAGTAAATGTTGGCTCGCGCAATTGCCAAGGTGTCTGCCTGTACTGTCATTTCCTCTGTGTCCTCACTCATGTAAAACCCATGTAGGACCCTTTCTGCCACAGGTTTGACACAAGCTGCCTAGGCCGAAAATCACAAATGAGTGTTGGGTCAAAGACCCCAACAAATGGGTCTGGCAATAATGCCCACTGGGTATATAAATGGGTCCTTAGAGAGAGGCAAGTTATTTTTCCAGTGTGAAATAAGAGAATCAGTGCCTGAATTTGTGTATGATACATTCAAAGGGGTCAGTTGATCCAGATGCATCTACTGCATGATTCCTATTGTAACTGTTTCATTTGAGATCTATGGATCATTCCAGAACAAAAGAAGTGTTTTGTTGTAGCTCAATATGTGTTGACCTTTGACAAATTTTGAGCTTTGTCTAATCTAATATAATCTAATCTAAATGATATGCTATGTATTACAATTACTGTATAGCTATATATAATGTATAACTTACTGAAAGGTGTACTTTTCTTTGGCATGCTGTCCACGTCATTTATTAGTTTTACTTTTGAAAGTAAGAAGTCTCGAAGTGAAAGTTGATTCTCACTGATTATTGCAAACATTTCCAGCTCTGAAGACCTGCATTTTTAAAACACTCTGGCCAAGTTCAGCATCGCTGCCCCCCTGTGTTAGCATGTGGAACCACATGCCTCAGTTTCTGCTGATTCCTGTTCGCCAGGTAACAGTTAATTATCAGGTGTCTCTTGAGTCTGGATAGTCACTCTCCCCTACTCAGTCGCCTTCCTCCTCATGCTTTTCACTCGTGTTGACAGTTTACTTTCTTAAAATGGAAATCACAAGTTAAGCTCACCTTATTTACATTTATATGATCAGATTTTTCCCCCTTATGGATTCTATGCAAATTTGCCCTTTGCCTAGACCTACAATTGGCCTCCAGGAGGAAAATGACTAAGTTCTGATTTCTTGGCCTCATGAATTTGGTAATAACACATTTTTTAAACCCTGCTTGCTGAAGCTGTTTCTGATATTTTCACACACTTTAATGCCGCTCCAGACGATTGTAATATGGAAGGACACAGGCATGTCACCGGGGCCCTGCTTAAGAGGGGTGCCTGGCCCCATACGCACCGAGCAGCCAGCTTCTCTCAAGGCTCCGTCTTGCTTCCCCTCTCTGGCCTGCCTCATGCCAGTGTTTGTAGTTTTGGTTCTGTTTGGTTTGGATTTTGGTTTGCCTTTTCCTCTCAGCTCCATTGGCCCATCCACACTCCAGTCTCCCCTCCATCTGGTCAGTGTCTCCAATCATTGATCTGCTCCATGTGACCCCCTGTCTGACAAACACAGGGGATATTGACCCAGCTGTTTGGGCCTGCATGGTCGCATTGACTATTGCACGTCCCGCCTAATTGGCTGTCCTGCTACATCATAACAAAGTGTGGCAGTTTATTCAGAGCTCTGCTGCAGGAGTCCTCACCCATAACAAGCGTTCTGCTCACATCACTCCAGTTAGTTACACTGATTACCAGTTCTGCCCAGTATCAAATTCAAAGCCTATTAATTGCTACTGGCCTTAAATGCAGTGCATGGCCCTGCAACCATTGCCCCAGTGACCTCCTGCCCCTATCCCGCTCCCTCTCACCCTCTCCGGTCACCTAGCTGTAATGCGTTCCTTGTCCCTCACACCAGGCTCCTCACTCCTCTCGGCGTCAGTCTCTCCATGGCTGTGATTCACTTACCTCTTTTATATCTGATTTAAAAACTGTCCTGTTCAATGAACACTTCTCTCCCCGTACTGCTTGATTTTTTCTCCTCTACTTCTCCTTGTAAAGCAACCTTGGGTTTCTGGAAGCTATATAAATGTAACATTATCATATTGTTATTACTATTATGGTCTGCTTTGGGATGTCTTTGTATTTGGGTGTTGTCCAGTCTTACAACAATAACACCAGTTGCTTTTAGACAAATTGATTCTATTTTAATACTTTTTTTTCCCCCACATAGCCATTTGTGGTGCTCGGATTCCCCCCAAGCTGCATGCGTATTTACAGGCCACCTCCTGGGCAGAGAAGACGGACTCCAGGAAAAGCTTCTGCCTCGCGGTGTCCCGGCAAGCGGCACAGTTCAAAGCGGAAGGGGCTGTTTGCCGGTCAGCCGGAATGAAAGAGAATTTAAAGGCTGTCTGATGAATCCCGTCAGGTCTCGTTTGGCCTGACAGCCGCTGGCTGCCTGCGCTTCGCTGAAGCGTGACTCCGGGGCGATGGTAAATGGGCATCAGATTTTCGATTGGGGTTTCGGGGGGGGGGGGGCTGAGAGACACCATCTGGTCCAAGGGAAGGGAAATAGCAGTAGGGGAAATTACTTTCTGGCAGCATATTGCCAATGCCAGTCTATATTCCTCGGGAAGGGTGCGGGCAGAGGGGGGGTAAGGGGGGGTGATTGGGGCCATTACCGCTCTGTCGGGGGCCCCGTCAGACAGAATGCTGATGCGGAACACTTAAGTGACACTCTAAGCGAGGCCTAATAATATAATCAGGTGATAAGAAATTAATTTTCCCCTCTGCTGCACTTTGACTGGGCCGTTGATACTCTGGGAAGTTCTGGCGTGGGATTTTGGCTCCCCGTGGCCCCCCTGGTGTCCTCCTGTCCCCACTACAGCCGCTGTCCCGTGGCCAATCCTCCCCACCTCTCTGCGCGCCCCCCGCTGGCAGCCTCCAGTATTTGCAGCCCTCCCGATCCCCGAGTCTTGTCGCGGATCCTGGGGATCAAGGCTGCAGGCGACTCTGCAGACTTTACCTCCAAAATGGGCCTTTGTTTTCAGCAGCTCCCGCAAACAGCTCGGTCACGGAGATAGGGCCGCTCATAAACAGGTGAGCCATCTGATGCGTGGTTGTTTAGTGTGACCCATTATTCAGCATCAAGGCTCCCAGAAAAATGACTCCAGCTTCAAGGCTTATTTGCTATTTCTGTTTGCTGGGTCCCGCTCGGGCCGGATCACCGCTGTTAATTATGTGCCGGGAGTCCATCGTCGCCTCTCATATTTACCTCCCCTCCAAGTCCATCCCAGTCTGGCAGAGAGGGGTAATTAATTACCACCGCGCACACGCTTGGGCGGCGTTCTGGCCGCCACCGCCCGCCAAGCCCATCCGTCTCCGTGCCGCGCCGGTCGCCCGCATTCGTTATCCGCCGCCACCGTTTATAAGATGGGAACCCGCCGCTGCCGCAATATGCAAAAAGGTAAAAATGCACGTTGCCCTGGCAACAGCAGGGTGATTTCCGGGCTCTGATGGAAATCAATGTCACGCGGCCGACTCCTCCGTCCTCAGGAAAATTAGAAACGGGGGGGGTGAGGGGTAAGAAAAAAGGGACAAAGAGGAATGCAGCTGAGGCGGTTCAATCAGGCTCCAACTCTCCTGGGGGCTCAGCGTCCCCCTTCGAACCCGACACACTTACACACTTTCGGCTGTCATAAAAGGACCTGCCTTATTCACAGGCAGAGGGGAGCAAAGTTGTCCTGGATGGTTTCGGACTCTCCTCCTTTAAGCAGGCATTGGGGGGTCCTGTGCCTTTCACAAATGGGCAGCTGGATGGCGGAGGGGGGGGGGCACCTGACAGGCCAGGCAGGCAGCTGGCAGTGGATGCCACATTACGAGTCGCATGTTTCTTTGGTTTCCATACTGCCGTAAGAGGACTATCAGGGCTGAGTGCGATGATGGTCCAATTAAAATTTAAAGAGAATCGAGTGATTTAGCAGGTGATTATCTCAGCAGGTACTCTGGTAGGGATTAGATTGCTTGGAAAGAGCGACGCTTTTTGTTTTATAAACATGCGGTTTCCCTGAGTAACACCACAGTGCTGCCCCCACGGTGAGCACCGGATGCTTGCTGGCCTTGGGGCGCTGGCAGTTTCCTATGCTTTACTGCAGTTGGCACGGAAACGGGCACAATACTGGAGATGCTGGGCGAGGGGGCAGCAATGGGCACAGAGGCCCATCCGCCCTGGGACCCTGCACTGTTCCTTTGACTCGCCGCCATTGTCAGGAAGCCTCGCCTTGATCTCTGGTTGGAGGTGGTCCATCTGGGGTCGACAGCCCGGTGTCTCCACACCAATTCTGCCCCCAGCATCAGGGCTGATTTACACTCTGCTTGGAATGGATGGCAGGGGTAACTAAACACCTAGAGGAAGAAAGTGTCGGCAGTGTGACTGATGATTGGGGAGCTTCAACACTCGTCTCCACCTCCCTGGTAATCAAATGGTAGTGCAATGCTGTCAAACAACACGGGCAATTTGATAAGGGGCCCTTTCGCCTTTTTTTTGTTGCTGTCCCTGAGAGGGGGGAGGCCATGTGATTGGGGGGGGGCTTCATTATAAAGAAGGTCACCGCCAAAGCACCCACACGAGCGATGCTGTTTGGTAGCACCCAGACTCATGAGTGCGCACACAATGGGAGCACTTTGGTGCTGTTACCTAACTCAGGAGCAGTCCCTTCCAGTTCCTCTGGGGGCAGTATAGAGCAAGTAGAGGTTAGGGGGCTATGTTATGTGTACTTCAGGGAGGTGGGATGGAGTGGCATGAATTGGGATTCAGTGTGAGGTACAGCAGTGTGATCATGTGCCCACCCCCCCACCCCCCCAAAGCTAGCCTTTAAGGGGATGTGATCTGCAAACCACCTGGGACTCAAGCTTGCTGCCTATGTGTGTGTAGTGGACATTTGCAAAGGACTGAAGGGGTTCTGCAATGTGAACAGTGGCCTCTCCAGACTGGGGCATTTGGAAAGGTGTCCCTTATCTGAATGGTACATTATGTGAAAACTGATATCCATCTGGAAAATCACTAGCGTGTGACTCAAAGAACCAAACCAGAAATACCTCCATTGTTCTTAAGTGAATGTAGTGAATCATAAAATGATCCCACATCTGTTTAAAGAAATGTCTTTAGTCATATTTAAAAACTCATAATTCTGTTTCCAAGGATTTCTTAGAATTCTGCCATTTCCACATTATCATGGAAAATACTGAGACGGTAAAACACATAATCGACAATCTACACTTTCCTATGCTTTTCCTATAGCTGTCCCAGTTAGATTCTGCTGAAAGCAGGTCTTCTGTCACACTATAAACCCTCATTGCGATCTTTATCTACCTGTCATCAGAACAAGTCGTGCATCCGGTACTAGTAATAGCTCACAGTGAACAGTGCTTCCAGTAATTGATTTTTTTCAGAGATTAAATAATGTTTTGTCCTTTTGCTGCAGAGTTTGACAGTAATAGCTAATTTGTCACTAAGAAGTCTGATTTCCTGTCTGCGTGGCTGTAATGTTATTGATAAACATATCATGCTACCTGGCAATTTTAATGAAGGACTGATTTGATTAATATGCGGGGGCCGTGGCCGTGATGTATGTTGAGGTTTTAATTAAATGCGTGCAGACGTGTATCGTTCATGTATATCTAGTTACTCTTTTTCCTCTGGGGTCATGAATATGTAATTTTGTCAAGCCTGCCTCTGGTGGCAAAGACAGGTAATTGCATTGGCAGTTTGCTGCACCAAAGGTCTAAACAGACAATAGCAGGAAAAGCAGACGAGACTGCCCGGAAAATACGTACATATCACAAATAAAAAATCCAGAACAACCACCCCTCCCTCCAAAATACTATCCATGAAAGAATATGATTAAGTCTATTAAATATGATGGCTTCTTTCTCAGTAGATGCCAATTGGTGGGGTGTCCTCCTATCAAATGATTATAATTTGTTGCAGTTAATGTTAACACACAGTTTTATCTAAAGCAGCTGACGGACAGCAGCTGTTTATCCGGCTATGTATTGCACTGGTACCGGTCAGGTTAAGTAATACAGTAGAGCCTATCCTGGGACTTGAACTGACAACCTACAGCCTTCAATCAGTCGCCCTGGCTGACCTGCAGCAGCCCGTGTGGAAATGATAGCAGCTACTATGGACATCCTATTGGTGGTGGAAGAGAGACTGAGCCCAAGCTTAGTCTGCCTCGTACCCCCACAGCTGGCCAAGCCCAAAGGCTTCTGGGAAGCCATATTTACCTGTCATTTAAACAGGAATAGGAGACATGCAGGCTTAGGGTTAGACGAGGGGTTTACAGTCGTCTCATCATTATTAAAAAATGAAACGATGCACATATTGAATTTAAAATTCGAATTTCCTGCCAGGACAGTATATTAGGAATTGGAAAAATAGCAAATCAGATGATACGGGAGGCCTAGATGCCAGAGCGTGAACAGATAATCCTTACGCAAACAGTGTACATGTATATATGTCTAAGTGTAAGCCTACTGCTCAGCCTCAACAATATCATGTAGGACAAACATAAAGCGGTACTGGGTGGGCGAGGCACGCGCTGTGTTCGTTTCTCGGTACACAAACAGCAGGCGTTTCCTTTCTTCCTGAGCTGTGTGCTAAGCCACGTAGACTTTTCTCCATGGCTCCGCTGCTCCAATGTCCCTCGCTTTTTCCATGCGCCTTTGTCTGGCCAATCCCCAGAGAGCATTCTGGAAGCCGCCCGGAGGGACCACGCAGAGAGCTAACCTGCCCGGCTATTGTCCGTAACGTGAGAGCTCTACCTTCTGCGGTATGTTTGTCTGATCGGATTTGTTTGCTCGGTCATGTTTGGCTTTTGGGGAAATGGACGCGGGACGCACTGAGCAGATGTGGTTCCCTTTATCCAGTGGTGTGAATGATTCATTGCCCATTTCCAGCAAGCCCAAATGCATAAATCAGTAAGAATGCTGCCGGGCGCCGCGCGGCGACCCTGAGCTGTGCTTCGTCTCACGCCACCTGACATTCCTCTGTTCATTTCAGGTAGCTTCATTTCTGTGGCTCTGCTCCTCGTCTCCGGATGCTATTGGGACCGACTCGTTTTGCTCAAAAGCCGCGCCGGTAATGAGAGCATCTTGTCGTTTTTCTTTTTGAGCATTTTTCTTCATTCGAGAGGGATTCCTGAGAAACCTGATCACTGCATCCCTCAGATTCCTTGTCTGAATGTCCACCCCCCCCCCCTCCTCCCCGTCACACACACAAAATACCGATTTAAGTGTCACAGATAGTAACCAATCCCGGGCTGTTCTGATTTGATATTTGGTGCCGCGTTCCATACCAAACAATTTGGGCTACAGGTGTAGGGGGCAAAGCCTGTCACACACATATTTGTATTCCTATCTTAGTGAGGACTGCCCATTCACTTCCATGGGAAAAACTCAAATCCCACGACACTTGTAATACAAAATACGTTGGTGGTTTTTACTTTTTTGATTACATTCGCAGATTTTTATAAAATTAAGTTGAAGTAAAGTTGAAGTAGTGAGGACCGAAAAAATGACCTAGTCACCTTTGGTCCTCACAAGTATAGTGAAAAGTTTAGCAAAGTATAGCAAAACCCATACACGCACAACACATGCACGCACGGACAAAAACGGTCTGTTGGCCCCTTGCCTGCATGGACACGTGCCAATGCCGGCGTCCATGTGGTTCACGCGGATCCGCTCTGCTCACCTACTCGCACATCCCGGAACGGGGTGACCTTAGAAGCCAAGCGAAAGTGATAATAGAGGGAACAAGTGAGACATAATGGTGAAGGAGAGATGCCCTGGGGGTGCAGAGAGAGCGACGGCGAAGGAGAGACTCACTAGGGGTGCAGAGAGAGCAATGGCTAAGGAGAGATGCCCTGGGGGTGCAGTGAGAGTGATGGCTAAGGAGAGATGCCCTGGGGGTGCAGAGAGAGCGATGGGGAAGGAGAGACGCCCTGGGGGTGCAGAGAGAGTGATGGCTAAGGAGAGATGCCCTGGGGGTGCAGTGAGAGTGATGGCTAAGGAGAGATGCCCTGGGGGTGCAGTGAGAGTGATGGCTAAGGAGAGATGCCCTGGGGGTGTAGAGGTATCCGGCTAGTTCCTCACCATCATTCCTTACATCTTTGACATTTTCAATTATGTCTTTCACACATGGCTAAGCTCCTGTTTTCACCCCCCCCCTGCTCCTTCGTTTTTCTCCACCTCTATTCTATTTTCTTTTTAACTATATGGTCCTGCCGTCTGTTTGCTGTGCCATTTAATATGTAGGGGTCGGGTCACCTAGGAGCAGCCATCGCCCCCCCGACGGAGGAGGGGGGAAGATGGGAACAGTGGTGCGGATCGGGGGGGGGGGAACAATGGGCGAGCGACCGTGTTGTCGAAGGCAACACCCCCTCCCATAGGAGCATGTATGTGGGGGGAGGCAGGCACCTGGTGGGACGCGGGGCATATGTGCCGTTAGCTGAATGGCTTGTTTCGTGCTGCCCCGCATGTAGCTCGCTGTTTTACCAACATGGATATCGACGTGTGTGTGTTGCTGGGTCTCCGTCTGAGCAAGAGATGGCTGCAAAAATGTGTGATTGCAGGCAGATGCGTGTGTGCGTGTGCTTCTGGGTGTGACTACTCACGTGTCACTTTGGTAATCCTTGAAAGTATTCAGTCATCTTTGGGAATCTATAAGTTGCAGAGAGTAGGGCCTCATTGCCTAACTGTGAAGGCTTGGTGTCAGCATTGATAGGGATCAAATCAATCCCCTAAACACACCCACAGTATTAGGTAGGGACATGTCCCGACTGTCCATACCAATATTTATGCCTTTGGTCATTCCCGTTTGTTTTTTCCTGATTTTTACCTCGGTATCACCTTCATCTAGAGTTCTATGTGCTGCAGCTTTCCATCCAATCAGGTCACAGATGACTGCCTGGCGACTTCCACTCACTACGGTGCAGTGGCTCTGCTCTCTCTCCACTCAGCGAACCATTGCCTGGTGGGGCGGGAGAGTTGCGTGCTGATTGGTGCATCATCGTGGCTCCTGGCTGTGAGGAACTCTTGGGTGCTGCAAGGGTCAACATGACTGGTAATTGCCGGCAGTCGGGAATCCTGGACAGATGAAACCCTTGCTTGGATCGCTGGTCGCCATCCTCCCGTGCTAATTTCTCTAAACCCTTACCATGCATCTGGTATACAGCAGAGACAGATGGACAAAATTAGTTATTATAATGAGGGGGGGGGTCTCTCCCCAATACAGGAAACAGCCCTCAGAAAGATTTAGAGGTCAGGTGGGAAAACAGAGTGTGTTCTGTTGTTTTACATCTACTCAGCTAAATCATCACACTGTCTATTTACAACAACATCATTACCATTTGAAACAAACGTGTACTTCTGTTTCATAATCAGGCCAGCGTGGGTGGGTTGTTTCTGTAGGTAAGTCCTTAGCATGTTAATTAACTCCCCAAAATATAGCAAGTGTTGAACTTATTAAAATAACACTTGAGAGTGTTTAATATTGCCTTCAATAATCAGCACAATTGCAAAAGCAAAAGCAAGTCGGGAAAATCCTGTTCAGAGAAGCGGACGGTTGCATGTGTATGTGTGCAGGAGGAAGGATTATAGTATTTGCGTACCACAAGCTGTCCATTATAGTGCTTACTTTATTTAAGAAAGACCAATTGTGTAAATTTTCACCTGTAACAGAAAAGCAATATAAAAATGCAATCGTTCATTATTGACTGTAGCAGGGTGTTGTAATGAGATACCCTGACAGGTGCTTACTGCCACGGGGAGAGAAACCTCAAAACTAAGTGGCCTTGCAAGGGCACTGAAGACTGTAGCATCTATTTACTCACTTCATTCCTCCAAGCCATTCCACTGCATTGTGCATAATTACCATGCTGGGTTTCTCCTCCAAAATGTGTAAAACGCTCTGCTAAATGACTGTGGAGGAGTACGTGTTTCAGATGCTGTGGGTGAGTCCTTAATCTTGCCTTTCTGAAGCGTCCCCTGGCCGGATGAGCACAGCCTTTGTCGTCATGTAGATGGCACGGGCCACTGATCCCACCATGACTAAGAACGGGAACTCCGAGGTATCTCATCAAGGGAGATCGCCAGAATTCCAGAATTCCTGCGCCATAGCCAGATAACACTGCACTGGGGACTAAGATTAAGATGGAACGTGTTCTTGGATTAGATCAAGATCAAGTTATTGTAGAATTTCTTTTTTTTTCATTTACAACAAGACGGCAAATATGTCCTGTGTTTTAGTGTTGGCATGAGAACCATGCATATGGTGGAGAAAAACAGCTGAGCTGAAGATGTGCCTTTAAGAGATGTGCGGGGGGAGGGGGGCTGAAAAATAAGTAAATTATTGAGTGGGGATAGTGAGATTCGTGTTGCAGGAATTGTTTGCCTTCAGCTCGGCTGTGGTGGGGGAGAAGTTTTAATATCTCTAAATCAGCAGCACTATATTGAAAGTGTCACCTAATTGGAAATGATTTAGAGCGCTCTGCCGCCTGGCAATCACATATAAATTCACTCCTGACAGCCCTTACAAAGTCGCTCTATTTCTACTCTAGAGTCATTTGCATGGGAGCCTTGGAGATTATAAACCAGGCAAATGATATGGTGTGTTGCACAAGGTGATTTCGCCCCCACCTCTCCGCACCGCGGTGGCCCTCCCCCCCCTGGGAGGAACGGCAGCGCCGTCACAGCTGACAACCTGTGAGGCATTTCTCTGGATTTTTCATTTGGTGAACTTTGGAGGCTTTGGACCCTCTGTGTGGGCCAAGGGCTGGAGCCATCTGATGATATTCGGTGGGATCCTTCTGGGGCACTGTGCGCGTGGGTTGTGTGGTCCATACACTCACCTATGGAGCTGTATTACCAACACACGCTGGTGCTAAACACTCCTAAACAGCCTTATCGCATAAAGTCACTTCTGTGAGGAACGCTCTGCCTCTTCTGATCTTTAGCTATAACCATTTGCCGAGTCTTTCCTCCGGGTCAGCCGGGGCTGATCGATGCCGACCACTGAATGCTGAGAGCGTTCCTGTTTGTGGAGATTTGTTACACGCGCTGCAAATTGCCAGTTGCAGCGTGCGCATAAAAATTAATGTGGTATACAGAAGGAGCACACCAGCCGATGTTCTGTAATTAGCAAGGAGCGGGACGAGGCTCGGGTAGGCGACTGTGGGCGAGGCAGCATGTGCGTGATGGTCTTTTTGTGTGGGATGAATGTCCTGTCAGAAGTCTAAATCACTCGGGGCTCTGGAGACGGGGCCTTGGAATCAGGCCATCTTATAACACCACTCCTCAAAGCATTCAGCCTATACGTGTCTCAGGAGTGCCTTCAATCCTACCTGCTTCCAGTCCTGAGGAGAACACGGTACAGAATCTCCTGGTACTCCTTTGCCTCAGTACGTGTTCCTCTAGGCGGCCATGCCTGGTAAACAGGAGGACACGCACAGCAAAGACACCAGACTGAAACTTATTAAATTAAAAATAAAACCAGCTCAGATTCGGATGGCGAGGACAGCCTGAATTAATAGGGTAATTTCTAATTTAAGTATTAATTAGTTTATTTCACAGTGATGTACCTTTTGGCCCTCTGGTGGTGAAGATCCTCCCATGCACTCAGCCTTACAGTGGAGAGGAACAAATGGTGCCTTGGTTATATATATATATATATATATATATATATATATATAAAAAAATCACCACTAATTCTTGTCTCAGGCCTATTAGAGGGAGACAGGGGAACTTTGGTGCTGTTCTGTCCTGCCTAGGACACCTTCACATTCTAAGATATATATATATTTTTTTACAATTCCAATTAGCAGTTGTAGATCGTTAGCTCAGTGAAGTCACCCATGAAAGGAATATCTGAAATGGCAAAAAGTCAAGAGAAACAGGAGCTGGTAGCTCCAGTGACCCTGCAAATGAATCGTGGCGGGAAGCGGCAAGTGAACAAAGATCAGAAGATATGTTACCGCACTGAGAATCTCACCCAAGCGGCCTGTTCGCCGAGCGGCGGGGAACAGGGAATCAGCCTGCCGTCACTGTCGGTTTTAATGATTAAACTCGGGTCTGTCTACCTTTGTGTTCCTGTACCATCATGCCTGTTTATTTGTGCTGTATGCACATTCTTGCCAGTGGAGTGGAGCCTTAAAGAGGCCTTAACTGCATGGTTTGACCAAGACCACACCCAGCTTGCTTTGAGTATCTGCAGTCTGTTGTCTCTAGACTATGTTAGGTATCAGCAATGAAAACCTTGAGTCACTCAGTCAGAATCATCCATCTGTACCTCTTCCAGAACTGCTTATCCAATACAGGTTCTTGGTGCGTCTGGAGCCTATCCCAGGATGCATCCGGCAGGTGACATCCTGTATGGCAGGGGTGAGGAACCTGATTCATGGAGGGCCGTGTGGGTGCAGGTTTTTTGGCATGACCTCTCATTCAGCCAATAATAAAGCATTGGTTCTCAGCTCCAGTGCTGGGGACCCACTCTTATTGGCTGATTGAAAGGTCATCCCAAAAACTCGCACCCATACCGGCCCTCCATGGATCAGGGTCCCACCCCTGCTGTACAGGATGCCAGTCTGTTGTAGAGTACTATCTCACAAACATGATCACACGCTAATACCATTTACTCAGAATCACTATACTAAAGGGTCAGCTGTAAATATATTAATAAAAAATATTACAGCATAAAGTTAATACATGTTCATGGAGTAAAAGCATGTGTTGCGGAGAGATTAATGATGGCAGTAAAAGAATAAATATATTTCCATAGGTCTTGGCTGCTATATTATAGGTCATGCCCATGTTCATTAATCCTGCATCTTGCAGGTTGCAGGTGTAGGTACAGGGTCATGGGGAGCACAGAGGGTGGACCCCCCCAATGCTATTTTTAATTGTGGGTTTGGCAAGTTTCCTTGAGCATAGGGAGTATGACTTTTTTTCCAAGTCCTCTGGGTTTTGTTCAACCCTTCTGTCCTTCCCCCTAACATGTGGTAGACCTTCATCCCACAACCAGTCAGATTTGAAAGTGAAGTGATTAATTGTCATTGTTGACACACCACAGTGCACAATGCACAATAACAAGATGTGTCCTCTGCAAATAACCCATATGTGACACTGTGACATAGCAGTGGGCAGCTAATCTCCGATTCACAATATTCATCAAAATTCAACAACATATACTTGGCACAGCAATGAAATATGAGAGTGAACTTTTTTTAACTTTAATAACTCATCCAAAATTTTCAAGGATTGTTTCTATAAACAAAGGTTAGGCAAGAAGAATCTGACGTGCCGTTTGTAAAATACAGTGTCCCGCGCGCGCGTCGCTGCATGACACTGTATACAGTGCAGACACACGCAGCGCCCCTCGTGACCTGCGCCCTGACTGACTGTTCGGCGTCCGTTCGTCACAGGGACAGGATACCATCGCCGGTGTAACTGGAGAAACAAGTGGATTAGGACTTATCAGGGACAGGCAATACCCTATGATGGATGACACCCGTCATTGTGGCTCGGAAGCATTTTTCATTGCGGAGTGAAATAAAATATAGGCGGGGGTTGTCACCGAGACCGCCGGTGCGGGAGGAGTGTGTTTGAGGTTGCCGTAATAAGAGTTCCCTCTCCTCCTAATGGAATTGTGCCGGTCCTGTCCAGACCATCTCCCCCCCAGGCCACAAAAGCGGGATGATGGAGATGTGTACCACCCCGCAGGAGACTCGCCGCTATTGCTGCAACGGCCCCATATTTAATTAAACGCCTTCTACGCGCCATGTGTCGGGAGCGCGCACGCGTACGCGCGTGCTCGCTCTCGGTGACAACAGCTCCTCTCCGGGAAGAGCTGCCGACGGCGCCACGGATCTCAGATTAAGACACCGTGCTTCAAAGCGAAGTACCGCCAGGCAAACCTAGAGATGCCCCCCCCCCTCGTTCGCTGTGCACGGTAGCTTATTAAGTATCTAGTCCTTGATTAATTAGACACCCCCTGGATTACGGGCACTGACTTTCCGTAGGTCTGGAACACGGGGCTCCTAATTGCTGGGAGTTGGTTTAAATGCTAACACTAATACTGCCCTGCCAGCTTTGTTCAGAACGCACGGAGCAGTCAGGTTCATTAGAATGAGCAGTATGTTACATAAAATGCAAATCTATATTTGCACTTTCGCTTGTATGCAACAATGCTTCAGTCTCCCATTGAAAGGAAGGACCCTCTTACAATAATCATGTGTAATCACAGGAGATGGTCTCCTCAGCCCCTCTCGAGCTGGCCTCTTACGGCACTTAAATCGTCTCCAAGCCGGCTGAAAGTTAAGCACAGACCTCCCACCCGATCCACCGCACCAGCCTGCAAAACGGCTGTATGCTGCATCTTCAAAGCATGAAGGTAGTCCGTTTTATTGTCGTTTTATCGCGCCTCTCGTTTCTTTTGCAGCTTTGATGTTGCTATTTTGCAGAATCCTCCACAGGTTGTGCGAACACTGTAAGCATGCCCATCTTTCAGAACCCTATTAGCAATATTAATCATAAGATCTAAATTTACTCTACATTTAAGGGACAGAAAATCCTCTTATTGGCATGCATGTGGGGGGCGGCACGGTGGCGCAGTGGGTAGCGCTGCCGCCTCACACCTCTGGGACCGGGGTTCGAATCCGGCCCAGTTCCA
>JAODKL010000095.1:8187945-8208966 GCA_026780765.1 Petrocephalus schoutedeni
GAGCGGCCTGGCCTGCCTGCCCCCCCTCCCCCCCCCCCGCCCGCCCAGCCCCCGTAAGGTGATGGAAGCAGCCGTGCTGGTCCCAGAGGAGCACGCCTCAGGGATTATATGGCGCGCCTGCATGAAAGATTCATGACGGTCAGGCAAGTATGTGTGCCCAGACTGGGAAATAAGGGGACTGGGGAGAATGGGGGGGGGACTGTCTATGCTTTCTGAGCACAGAGAGAGAGAAGGGAGGGGTTAGGGAGAGGGAAGGAGGGAGAGAGACGGACACGTGGGGAACTGCAAGGACTGAGATTACAGGCAGGCCCCCTTTGACCTTGGCTGGCAGCACCATCCCGTGCCCTGACCCCCCACTAGCCTCCTCCTGACGTCACTCAGTTTCTCCCCCGCATACATACCAGATCTGTATGGCCCAGGTCCCCCTCACAAGCTCCCGGACCACGATGGGGCTCTTTGGGTTCCACTTAAAGAATAGGGAAATTCCCACAAGCATGAGGGCCCTGACATTAAGGGGCCCCTTGGGCCCCCGTGGCCAAGCCGTGGCGGCGGCCTGCCCGTGTTCCGAGTAGGGTGAGCGCGTCCCATGTCACGCCAGGGTGCTCCACAGCGGCTCCGTAGCATTCCTTCCCTGTAAAGCCCTGACTGCTCTTTTTAACAGCCCCTCTTCAAGCCTGCACCCCCTCCCCCCCCCCGCCAACCTACCGCTTCCCCGCTCACAGCTGTGGTGAGGCAGCCGGACTCTGTCATCGGCCCCTCTTTTTTTGGGGGGGGGGTGTCTGGAAGATCGATGGTGGGTCGGTGAGGAAGGTGAGGGTTAGTGAACGCAGTGTGGCGGGAAGAGGGACACCACGACGGGAGGTATGACAAGGTCTGGGAGACCGAGGGGCCGTGGGCCCGGTGGGGGTGTCTGTAAATGAGTCCCTTTGCCGCACGTCTCTGCAGGGGAATCAGCACTAAGGGGCGCTACCCTGTCACGTACCTGGGCGGCAGACCCACAGAACGTACTCCAGCTCTGTGGCAGCATCGGTGCATTTAATGCGCGGCGAGTGGCAGCGCGTCTGCGTGCCTGCGAGACACGCCCCCATTCTGGGCCCCCGAAACACATCACAGTCAGTTTGATTACATTTCAGATTAAAACAGCGGCCGAGAGCCTATCTCCAGGAGTGAATTATGCACCCCTCGTACCCCCACCCAGCGGGGGGGGGGGGGGCTGCATTCCCGCCGCTCATGTGACCTTGGGGGGGTCACGCAAGGAGAGCTGCATTAATCAACATGTCGTGGGGGTGTATGTGGAGAAGGAGCGCTGGTCCTAGACGCGGCCCCGGCCCGGACACCCATCCTCCGCGGGACGTGCTCCTCCCCTCTTTGCCTGGTCTCAGCACCGGCACTGAATTAACTCGCACCCGCCTCCCACTAATATCCTCCAAAATATCACTTGTCGCCCCCGGCTACAGCGCTTTCATTTACTGGGAGCGCGAGAAAAAAAGGAAGGAAAAAAAAAAAAAGGAAAATGAATTGCCGGCTCTGGGATTATCTCCACTCCTGCTGCCTCTACTGCAAGCGCGTGCGCGCGTGTATGTGTGTGTGTGTGTGTGTGCGCATGTGTGCTCGTGTGTGTCTGTCTGTCTGCCAGCACGCCGTGGCCCTAAGGCCACAAATTGTCTCAATGCATTACTGTTCCTTTTGATTATTCGTTGTCCTCTAGATACCAAACTCTTGTCTCTTTTTACAGCACAGCGGAGTCAAGGAATCTTCGCCCTGCATGTGAGCGTCGGTGTGCCCGGTCTCGGGGTGGGCCCATGCCTCCCGCTTCCTGCCTGCACTCCCATCACCTGTTTCCTTCAGGTGGCACTCCATAAATGGCTGCACGGCTGTGAGCTCTCGGAGGCCCTTCCGCCATCCGCTGCGCGGTTAAATGCCGGGAAGATCTGCATTGGCAGATTCTATGTGGCCGCGGGCTTTTCCGAGATCGCTGTATTGATCCTGTCCTGCTGTGCGGGGTGGGGGGGGGTCGATTCGTCTAGGTTAACCTGGGGAAACAGCACTGCGCTGATGAGAGTATTGATTGCCCAGGGATCAACCGAAGGCCAAAGGATGCTGTTGCTGCTCACGCTGGCTGCCCATTGGTTGTTATTCCGAATCACAATTAAGTGGTATGCAAAGACCGAAATCCTCCCAGGTTAATATAGAAGCCCCACATCTCTGCATGAAAGTGGACATTAGTGGTGTAAAGGCGCTTCAATGCTGATTTGCCAGTTACTCTGGAAAGCCCCTGTTTGCCTTATTTTTAGATCTCTTTCAAACAGGAGTACAAGGCTAAGGTTCTGTTCAAGCTGTCCGCCCACCATGGCAGACAGCCACAGCGGGTCACCCCCATTTGGACTGCACCCCCTTTTGTTCCCCACCGTTCTCGGAGGCTGACGGCCTTGGAATGACGCTTGGCCTGCTTAATTATTCATCCGCCCGCAATCGGTTTAGGTCTGAGCGTGTGATGAGTGTCATTTACCAGTCAGTTCCCAAAACACAAATAAAAATACAGGCAACTATAATCTTATGCTCATTGTGTAACTTAGGGTGACAAAGGATATGTGATTTTAAATGCTGCTCAGTTCAAACGAGTGGCTCCATATTTAAACGAGTGGCCCTATAATTATTTAATATTTAAATAACAGGCATCAAGGACAATGGGATATTAAAGCAAGCACCGTGCCGTTATTCTCAAAGGGTAGAGGATAAAAGGAGGACAGACTGATATAGGAATTCAGAGCCGATTAAGTCATTCGTATCACTTAAAAATGCAGCGAGTGGGGGGGGGGGGAAAGGTTCCGGAACGCGCTCTGCGGAATCCCGCCTGGAGCAAATGGCATGAGCGAATTGGCAGCATGAAAAGGAGGTGCTTTGCGAAGTTGGGGAGTAAATCTGACGGCGCAGCCGTGTCACACTCGTCGTCGCCGCCTCGCACTGTTTCTATGACGACCTCCGTGTTGCACATCTAAGGGAGGATGAGGGAGAGGATCCCCGGCGCTGGCTTCCTTGTCCCTGAAAGTCTAATTGCCACCTTAGGGAAAGGGTGGAATATATATTTGCACATCATGTTTTGGATGTGGAGGGACTCTGCTTTCCGCAGTCTATTCAGACCAGATGAGTGCAGCACCCTTCCGAGATCGCTCCAGCCTCCACTTACCCGACACTTTTCTGTGCTAATTTACAGACCCCACAAAATCTGGCAGCCCTCACGCCTGGCAGTTGAATGCTCCATCTGGTTGTTGCCGGGCTGCTGTTCCCTAAAACCTGGATTCAGTGTCACCCCGTGACCCTTCAATTTGGGGCCAATTCCACATATTCCACTGATGCTCAGAATCGTTGAATTTTAACCAGTTTGTGAAGGAACGTATTCTGACCTTGATGAATATGCATCTCTGCAATTAACACCATAGGAACCTTTCCCATTAGATGTTTTTTTGTAGGGCACCTGTGAGCCTCTTCATCTCCACTGAGAAACGGATGGGAAAGGTTAAGAGCAGAATGATCCCTTTATGATCAACCCATAACTATGCTTTTTGTGCTGCAGTAACTTATTGACGTTTCTGATGTCAACAGAGCAGAGAGGATGCCAAGTAAAGTCTTCTGAAATGCATCTTAAATCCCATCAAAGCCTTATATGCTTGCCTTCTTAAGTACTTGTCCCCAGGCTGCATAGTTGCTCTTACACAACTGATGCAAAACCTGTTTCACACACTTCCATCAAATCAATTGACGCGGGCTCCTGGCTATTAGTAGGCTTGTGTCATTCCAGAAGGTTTCGTACTCAGCCGCGTGTAGAGGAGTACATTTTCACTCTTGAGTAGATTATGTGTAATCCTTCTCCAACTTAGACTATGGACCAGCGCAAGAAAATAGTTCTCTGTCCCATTCCCATGTACGCTCGGTTCCAATTTATGTGTCAGGCGGAGACTCAAACGAAACATGACTACCTTGTGTATGGTTATTCCGGCCATGAATTTGTATTCTTGAATTTTATTCTTCATCCATTTTCATGACAGTAAAATTTACAGCATCGTTCTGGAATGTTCCGAAAGACAGTGCAGTACGCTCCACGTATTGCACCTGTGTGTGAGTGTGTGTGTGTGTGTGTGTCACAGCATGAGGCCAGCCAGCGCGTGAACCTTTCCCCACAAGATCTCGGGGGGAGGCCTGAAATGAGAAGCATATGCGGAAACGGGCCTGATTAAATGGGAAGTAGAACACAAGGCGGGCCGGTGCCGAGCCCGTCCAGGCAGGTCCGACTGAGCGGCTGCCAGCACCGGTGCCTGGGTTTCCTCTTATCTGAATGTCAGCCCGAGCTTCTCGGTGCCTCTGCTCCACCACCGCTGACCTCAAAAAAGCAATTAAGGGAAGAGGCGCATTAAAGAGCCGGCATGCAGGGAAGCGAGGGGGCGGGGCTGTGCCCGGCGAGGCGTGGTGGCCTGCCTTTTCTTCCCGTCCTTCGCTCTCTCAGGTCCGCTGCTTGCGGCATGGCTTGGTCTGCCTTCGGCGCAGCCGTCCGCAGGGGCTCCCCCCAGCCGCTCTCCATAGTTCTGTTTTTATATTTAAAAAACACAATGGCTCCCTCCCAGCACTATTTTAGACCAGAACCCCTGGAAGCTGCCCCTACTGCTTCCAGCACTGCATTGCAAGACCCAGAGCGGCACTCGGCCCAGGTGTTTGTTTGTCACCCAGCGGGCTGGTTGCAGATGCTCACAAGGCAGGAATCCCTATAACCAGTGTTATCACAGGCTCATCTGCGTGACTGATCGCATGACTCAATGGCGCATGCAAAGACAACTGCCACTGGCACAGAAGCTACCTGGAGGTGCAGTATACGCTTATGCTGCATTCATTCACATATTAATTATTATCATTAAACGACCGGCCGGCCGACCGACAGACAGACAGACTTATTTATCTCAAAGGAAACTGCTGGTATTTACTCTGTAATACTAATCATGGTAAAATGTGGTAAATAGAATGAATCTTTTTAAGGAATGCTAATGCTGAAAAAAGCTAGTGCTGATCTCCATGAAAAAAAGCCTAAATAACACAGATTTAGGCAACAAAGGTTCCGGAAGGATCTAAATGAGAGAAATTTATTATGAGGATTATGAGGATTCAGATAGCAAAAGCCTGCGTTTAGGAATCACCCAGGACATATGGGGTGTAGTGCAGTTATTCCTTGAACAACAAGTGGGATTTTGTAATTCTGGGAGCGAAGGAAAGAATATCCTTTCACACAAGGGACTAGGTGAAAGGCGGACGAGATTCTGAGATGCACCCTTTGGGACAGATTAGGGCCACAGAGGCCTTAATGAAGTGCAGGGAATGAGAAGGACCTGTAAGTTTGATGGTTCTTTTTATTTTGGGGTCTGGTATGCCAGAACCATTGTTTTGGGCTTTTTGTGGGCTCTAACTGGCAGCCAGTGAAGATAGACTACAAGCAGTGGAGTGTGTTTCAAAAATAAAAAAAACGATACAGGGCCTTGCGGTATAAGCTGACCCAGGAGCAGGTTGTCGTTGTATCAGTGAGAGGTGACTGTGGCTTGGCATAGACAGAATTGTGTGGTATGGACAAGTCCATCCATTGAGGCAGGGAGGCAAGAAATCTGCAGAATTTTTATTGATGCGTCTTTTTTTTCAGCAGATCAACATGTTATATACAGAAAGCTGCCCAGCAACCCAAAGCCAAAATAAAACTATTAATACATTTCAAGAGTCAAGAATGTTTATTGTCATGTGTACAAGTACAATGTATAGAGTACATTGAAATTCTTACTTGAATGTCCTCTTAGCGGTCTAGGCAATTACAAACAGTGCAAAATTACACGATACATTTCCGGCTATGTTGCTTATTCCTAATTCAGTGACACACTCGTCGCTTCCTGTGTTTCAGGGTTTGTCTCCACTTACTCTTCAGAGGTCATCGGATGTCTTTTGGGGTACAGACCATTATCTCACTTTCAGAATTATCCATGGGGACGCCAGCCCCTAAAGAATACACGGAGCTTACCTAGCAACTTGCTCCGCTACACATTTTGTTGACATCTTGTTTGCAATTAAAGTTCAGGTTTCAAACTTGTTGAAATTCTGCTGAAAGTACAAAATGCTACAAATAGATTTAATCACATCTGTTGAGTTAATGATTCAAGCTTTTTATTCATGTATTTTTTAAGGCATGGTAATGTATGAGCTGCTATTTTAGTGAAAAGGATATCAACAAAGCCATCTGTAGGATTCTCATAAAAACATGGCAAGATTCTTTCTGTAAGGAACCCTCAGTGTTTTATGTACATAGTGGCTATTAGATTAATAGTAGCTGTGCACACATTTTAACTTCTGCCTGTCATTAATCAAGACATACTTGAGGTTTGCTGTTGTCTTTGTAATCTGCATTGAGTTCTGGCTTGGTTATGTTTGGGAATCTGCTACGGGTGTGGTCACGGGCGTGTATGGTGCCGCTCTTAGATTGTGATGTCCACAGGCTTTCCTCTCTTTTTACCTTTTGAATGGTTGTTTGCAGCTTCTCATTCATTTGGCTGCATTACCATGAGAAAGCAAGTGCCTCAATAAAGTGGGGCCCTGGGACTAGCTAAGGTCAACAAGGGAGCCAAGCTATGGGGGTGACAGTAAGCTGACATGGTGAGCAGACAATCAGGCCTGTAGCAAAGTCCCATTCCTGTACAGTACCAAGATTATAAGTTCTGCTCACCAGTAACAATTTGTCTGAGGAAAACATTAACCGGAAGTTACCTAAAAAAATAGACTGCAAATTTAACATTTAAACAATTCTCCCTGTTTAATTCAAACCGACGACAGTACAATTTAAATAATACTGTATTAATTTACTTATTTCGGTCATTTGTATAATTTGAAATGTAGAGTTACTAAGGAAAAATGGCCAGCGGGGAACGTGATATATTTCTAATCGTTGGCTTTGGGTGGTTTTTCGGAGATAAATAACACAACATCTGTGACACCCTGAAGCTGGGATAATTGCACCACCGTAAATTTGTCAGTGAGCTTTGCTTTCTATCGCATTGAACTGTGTCCAAAACTGGTAGTAAAACTTGGCTTTCACTGCAAACACAGGAACTTCCCCGAGTCTAACTATTTACTATGCCTCATTTGCATTTTACTCGCTTTAGTTTGTATAAGAAAAAAGTGCTTTCCCTTTGGATTTACCTTACATGTCGTTGCTTATTTAAGCTAATTGTGAGTAAAGTTGCACAACTGCATGATGAATTGGTTTAAATAACATACACAATTATCTGGGACTTTACTGTCCTACATAGAAAATTAGAAGCAGAGAGGACCTTCCGTTTTGCTAGACTCTGCAAAGCACTGAAATATGTAAAACATTTACGTAACCATAATGGCGTTATTGGTTAGTGAATAATAATTGGTGAACCATAGTTGTAGCATGAAATCCCTTAATGCAAAGAACTATTGCTGTTATTTTCCACTCGGCGGCTATTGCCGCACACACCCCCTCTATAATGAGTTAAAGGATTTTTTTTTTGTAAATGCACCGGTTATTTGCACAAGCACATGGGTTAGTTAGAACTGTGCCACCCACTGAACATGCTCAGCATTGCAATTGCATTGGACGACAGAAGGTTGGAGGACCGGGAGGGACTTCCTGTGTTTCAAAATGTTTCTGAAAATTCAATGAAATATACAAAACATGTCAAGTTGAACGCTTTCCGTTTCAATTTACCAAGGGCACCGTAAACAAGATTGCGGTTTAAGCAGCTTAATACACCACGAAGCATCTTAGGTAAAATACCACACCAGGGACAGATAAAGCAGCGATACGAACAGTCAGAGGTTTTCACAAATAAAGGATGCACAGTTGGTGGACAGCTTAATTACCACGCTGAGTGTGTAGTCAACGACTGCAAAAATATATTTATGTGAGAATAGGTAAAACAGACTGAATCATGAAAAACATCTGATGGCAGACAAGTTATTGCATCCGCTCATAACACCACCACTTTCCAGTCCATATTAAAGTTACTTATTCTTCAAGCCGTGGCCGATCATTAAAATATTACTATTGAGCGTATTGATAAGTAGCAGTACGTGACGAAGAGAAGGGAAAATGGCCCACGTAGCTATACGTATAAGCAAACTGGCAACCATTTATGTCTAAGACCGGCCGCGCTGAATCGCTCTACAGCACCGGTTAAGCGAGAGTGCGCGGACGCGCGCGCTCCATATTGCGGCTTCCAAGCGTGCACGTCCGCACGGCCGATAAAAAAGCTCGCGCCGCCTCGCTATAGGCTGACCCGTCCGGCGTTGCCATGGAGACTGCTGGGCGGAGTTGGAGCTCGCGGAGCCCCCCCCCCCTTTTTTTAGAGGCACTTGTTTGTCGGCCGCGGTCACGTGACGCGCGGATGGGGCACGGGGGGCACTTCCTGTTTTATTTCGGCTCAGAGTCGGGCGGCTGTTGTCAGTTTCAACAAAATGGCTGCGTGAGCGCCGTCGGCGGAGAGCCCAGCGAGCACCGTAACAGCACCGCGACAGCAGCGCTAGCTGGCCGTTTGCATGGAGACCCGGCGAGCGCTTTCCTCTCCAACAATCGGACGTCGGAAGAAGCCCCTTACTCGGATCTGAACTGCGTTTGCATAGCTTAGCTAGCTGACGATTATCATGTTTTAGTTAGTTGGCGAGCCAAGTGAATGCCTGTTTTTTTGCACTTTAAAATAGCTTGCTCGGTTTGCAGACGTACACTTATAAAACGCTTAAACCGCTTGCTTTTCATTCAAGATTATCCAGCTAACTAGTTGCTGCTTAGCTAGCTGTCCGGCATAGCCGGTCATGCCAATTTTCGTTGTTTACAACAGCTAGCTTGCTTGCTGGCTGGCTGGCTGGTTAAAATAACAGCTAAATATCTCAGATACGGTTCTTCTCCTGGTTTTGTGCATTGGCGCTTTGTTTTCACTTTGCAGCTTTTATCTTTTGGCGGAGACCCGCATTTCGGAGGATCGTTCCTGTTCCAGCTCCTTCAGAACCGTACCGATTAGGTGTTTAATGCAGCTAAACCTCGGAGGATGCTTGAGTTTAGATGGACTGGGGATCGTAGGTGCGCCTGACTACATAAATGTGCAGTGTCTCTCATTAGCCACGCTTAAGAGGAGAAGAGGCTTTCCTGCCTGTATTTTTTTTTCTCTCATGCAACGATCCCGTGCTGACAGCTGCCAAAGCTCAACGTGTGACCATTAAGGTAAGCTTATGTGCTGCATAGACGAACATCGGTTGCAGAAGGCTTCCGCTGATTTGCTGTAAATGCATTTATTTTGGCACTGCATAAGTCTCTCTGCAAAGGCAAGACGCAAATGGATCCATGCCGTGCATGTCCCTCGCCAGCGGGATTTACCCGTAGTGTTTGCACCAGTGCGTCTTAGTGGTATTAGAATGATTTGCGGCTTAAAGCCGATTATGAGTCGATATTCGTCTCCCCGAGTTTATATGCAAGGCACGCCAATCTAAGGAATGGCACATGTGCGCTTTTAAGGATGCGCCGTCGGCGTGGCGTTTGTCGATCTGAATGAGTTTTTATTTGGCAAACAGTGTTTATAATTATGAGCTTCGTCACATTGGAGCCGTTTTAATGCCGGCCGAGCGCACCCCCCCCCCCCCCCCCCCCCCCCCCCCCCCCCCCCCCAAACGGCCCCGCCGTGTCCTTTCTGTCACATATTTATTAATAACCGCGGGTGATCACTAATAATATGCGTGCACATGCCGTTTTGCGGATTTCAGCCGTGTCGTGGAAAAAATAGCCGCGGGAATCTTTAAAAGTTGGGCTCCTTTCCCCGGGATAACGGCGAGGCTGAGCTCCCTGCCTTTGATGTGCAGATGCGCTGCCCACAGCTCGGTTAGACAGGGCTGTGATTGCTGGCGAATGGCCGCCAGTGCCGTTAAGTTTAATAGTAAATGTTTGCTATTTCGGTGGCTCTGTCAGTCATTTTCAAAAGGCCGGGGAGTCGGGAAGATGCCTGCCTGCAAGATGCATGAGGCAGACGAATGCTTTCTTCTGTGCGGATTTCTTTCGACAAAAGGGGCCGAAGTCACCGTCAGAGATGTCATTCCTCCCGTGGGTCCCGAGCAGATGCTGGCTCCCTGGCTCGGCTGTCAGGTCGCCTTTAGAGATCGGTATACAGAGAAACAGTGATTTTGTTTTGTCCTGAATATGTGTCTTGACGAAGGGTAATTTATAGAGAACAAGCAAGTTAAGTATTAAACATACTGTGTGGGTCATGCTCAGGTAATTTATAGCAGTAATTTAGAGAATATTTCCATTATCATTCATAATACAGACACCTTTTCCAAGTTGGCTTGCGTTATTTTCGAATTTCATTCGCTTCCAGCACAAGATGTAATGGGGTAAAGGTGATATGAAGATTTCGATTGCATTTCTGCTCCCCTGTGAGTTTTTTTTTTTTTTAATACTGCCCATGGGCACATGGCTGTAGTGTTGACGTCTCCCTGCCTGCTTTAATTGAAGTGCGTCATTTTATACTTTAATTTCTTCCTTTCCCCTTGACATCTCGGTCGCTGCTTCCTTATCTTTATTGTTATTACTCGCCAGCGGGGTGATGAGACTTGTTAAGATAAGGCGGAGAAGGCTAACGCAGCAGCAGGGAGTGTGACGTTAATGTCAGGCTGGAGACCTGCATGGGCTGTCCCAAAGAAGCGCAGCTGTCGGTCATTTCTTTTTTCTCATCTGGTCAAGGGTCCCCGGTTATCACCCAGGCCTGTGTGGAGGAAGCTTTGTACTTCCTGAAATCAGAATAAGTGTCGCTTTTTGGGCCAATTGGTCTCTCCAGACAGTGGGTGCATCCAAAATTGCATACTTGTTTGCTGCGTAGTAGGCAAAATATAGTAGGCGAAATGAGCAGTATGTCTGAATCCTCAGTATGGATGAGACAGTAGGTGACCCGGTACCCGGGTGACATACCACATTCTGCAGATTTTCTGAAGTGTTCATCCGATGGACACTACGCTATACCATAATGCAACAGGAGTTATAACCAGAGATGAAGAACTTTCGCAGGAGTCACGCTGCATTATTTGTAAGCATAATAGACCAGATGGCAACCGTAGTGTGTCAAGGTGCATGCATACTGCTCTCATGCACACATACAGTACATACTACGTTAATGGTCGGAAGGAGGTTTCTAATAAAATTCAGTATGTACTGTGTAAGTATGCAATTTTGGATGCACCTGGTATTTGAGCCCTTTGCACCTTCAATGCTTGTTTTGCTGCATTGATGAAGGTTGGGTATGTTTATTAACCTCTGAATATCTGTGAAGCTCACAGCAGATGAAGTGCAGCATTTAGAAAGATGTGCTCAAATAGGTTAAAAGGCCTGAAACAACTTTTTTCCAAGCACTTGTATATTGGTGTGACATTATGTTTGAATGTGGGACCAGTTTTTTGGGAATGAAATCTGGGGGGTGTTCAACAGACTAAGATTTCTTCATTAGCTGGATAACTTAAGCCAAGTGTATGACTTGTCCATTCGGAATGTCACTTGCCTCCCTTCCTATTGGACAGTGTTCACATTAGGCTTAAGTTATCCAGCTAAATGGGAAATCCTGCTTTGTGGAATAGCTTTTTGGTGGCGGTCTTTCTGGATCACCCCATATGGTATATTGCAGAAAGGTAGCGGTTTGTGCCCCGCACTCCAAGGAAAACTGAATTCCTTTTTTCAGAATGTATAGACCCGTCTTAGCTTTTCATCACATTTGGATTATATAAGTTTAAAATATCAAGGTCAATATAAGTTCAAGTATATGTTTATATCTAAGTTTATAGTTTAAGTATAAGTTTATATCTCCATGTCCGACCCCAGCTCATCCCTGCCGACTGAGCAAATGTGGAAATGATTGTGATGATCATCGTAGGCTATTGAAGTCTGGATTTTCTTTCTTGATGGATGAAGCCCAATTGGTATTATTATTGTGGCAGGAGGTCTGAGAGCTTTCATAGTCCAGCTTGAATCGCGTCATGGCTCGAACCCTTATACGGTTTATTTTCGCTTCCTTGTAAATGTTATCAATTCATTTGTGAAGGAGCTGTTCTGACCGGAGAACTGATACTTGTCAGCGGCATTGAAGCCGATAGTCGTTGTCCTCACGTGGCGGGCCGCGGCAAGCCGCTCCTTGCTCCCTCAGCGGGGACTGAAATCCATCCTTAATGAAAGGCTGCGGTACGTTCCGGAGACATATACCCACTCCATAGATGAAACCTTGAACATCACCCTTTCACAGTGTGCCATCTGTGTGGAGTGGGTCGACTCCTCTGATGTAATAGGCTGAAATCTGGGGGGGGGGTAGTTTCCGTGAGGGTGGGGGAGCAGAGGCATTGTGTGTTTTGGAAGCGATCCAGGGGAATATCCAGTATCAGGGTGGGGGTGTCTATGCCTCTACCAATAGCTGGAATAGATGCTGGAGAGAGAGAGGGCCGCTGATGTGGGCGGAGCTCGGCATGACCTCTCTGCTCCTCTACTGTGTTCTGGTTTTACTTCCTGGACTTGGCCAGTCTGTTTTCCTCCCGATGCATGTGAGCCATAATGGAAGGACCTAGTCATCAATTAGCCGCGTGGCATCGATTCAGCCTAACTTCCCTGGTGCTCCAATAACAGGAGAGTGTGGATAATTAAGTAGATAATGCTGGATGGGGCGTGGGATGTTTTCTTTGCATCTTTGTGGTCTGTGGGCTGGGAAGATGCTGTTTAAAACACGTGGTCAATAAAAGTGAATAATTTCATTAAAATGTTTGTGCTGTATATGTTATCTGGCTGTGTTTTCTAGGTCATGTAAGACTTGTAACTCCACTGAAGTGACTAGAGGGATGATCATTTGAGATCTATTTCAGTCATTGATTTTTGAATGGACCTAGATATTTTGGGAGTTTAGTCTTTTTTTTTCCCCCACTCTGCTGAAATTGTTCTTGTTCCATGGTAGCGATTTCGTGCTGCTCGTGGAGAGCATCGATTGCCGGCGGGCACGACGTGCAGAGGAGCGTGACCAGCCGATCGGTTTACTGATACCGGCCCGGGCTAATGGCCCTTTACAGAGTGTGCTGATGGAACCGGTGCTCTTCGGGGACAATCATCAGCCGATTATCTCCATTCGTAGCATGTGAAATTAGGGCCGCGCGATAACGCATTGCGATGTGCTCGTGATTATATGGTGCATGCACAATAATCACCAGGGTTTTCGATGACGGGCAAAACATTTGGCCGGCTACCAGCTTTTCGGTATTATACAGGATGCTTAACTACAATATTAATATGCTTACCAAATTGTGAGCATAAGTAAACGTTGGTATAGTACTGAAAATTGTATCTATTTATTTTTTATTAATATTTAGGTGATTATTGTGTGTCTGCCATATAATCAGCAGTGTACCGCGATGCCCTATGTGAAATCAAAGACTGAAAGTTTCACGTTCCTAATTAAAATAGTTTGTAAACCAAGGTGCTGGAAATGCAAAAATCTGTTTTTCTTTTCAGGTGATGCTGTGGTTAATGGGTGGTGGTTAAGCCTCTGTTGTCTTCCATGCATCAAACCCATTATCTATTACTGTAAACGGTTTATGTTAGTGATCAAATGAACTGATGAATTATCTTTAAATGTCATAAATGTATGCTACTGGTAATGTGATGATGTACCAGTGTTCTGTGCATTGTATTTTGAAAGTTATCTGAGTACCTGATGGTTTGATTTCAGTGTACTTCTCTGGATTTGGCCAGGAAAGGTAATTTACCCAGTGAAATTTGCACTGGAATTAGGGGAATGTTTGACTGAGGTTGTACTGTATTTTAACTTGAAATTTTAAGTGTTTAATACGTTTCTGACTAATGGTAGATATGTCAAATTCCCCCTTTGAATTGGCTGATATGAAATGTACAATCCATAATGACACTTTGTAATGTAATATCCTTGAGTATTATCATTTTATTAAGTTCCTGCTCTTGGTAGTGGGCAGATGAGGAACATATTAGTAGACTTATCTGTGCTAACTCAGCCCTGTCACTGGCTGTATCACACCAGAGAATTAAAGGCGCTGTCTAAAGTGTGTGTGTGTGTGTGTGTGTGTGTGTGTGTATATACAGGTTTTGCTGGACCAAAGGACCTCACAAGTATAGCAAATCTTCAAAAAATCAATTTTTTTATGGTCCTCACTACTTTAGACTTCAATTTTATAAAAATCTGTGAATGCAACCAAAAAAGTAAAAATGCCAAAAGTCTCGTATTTTGTTTGGTTACGCAGGGTTAAGGGTTGCGCTGGGTAGGGGTTAAGGGTGTCATGATTACTATTAGTGTTTTTCCCATAGAAGTGAATGGGTGGTCCTCACTAAGATAGGAATACAAGTGTGTGTGTGTGAGAGAGAGGGAGAGAGAGCGAGCCAGGAATACCCGTCGGAATGGCAGTTTGTCCAGTACAGGGTAGTTTCCAGCTCTAAAATGTCAGATTTGAAGTGCTTGCTGCTTTAAGAGATTCTCTCCGATCTCTAATGCCTTTTGTCTGCTCCCCTTACAATACACACTGGGCATTCATGTTGACAGCTGTCATTGCCATCAATGCTGTATATTGGGTTCAGTTTGAAATGCCATAAATATTTATCCCCAGTTATTTTTTAAGCTGCATCAGCATCTCTAAAACCAGAATACAAACGCATCTAAGCTTTTCCCGACCCCACCCCTCATTTCTGTTGCTAATTACAAATGGTCGGATTGAGCCAGCTGTATTTTTGTGGACAGTGTTATAAATCACTGGACCCAAAATATATTCCGGATTCGCAGATCAGGCCTCACTGCCCCCCCCCCCCACTCCACCCCCCCAGCTAAGCCTGGTAACTCGATACGTTTGTTGCTTTTTTTTCTTCTTTCCAAAATCTGGTCAAACAAATGCTGCGGATCGCAGGCCTGCGGGAGGAAGAGGCGGCTGTGTAAGTGGCAACACGAGGTGCTGTGTGTTCTCCTCGCAGGTCTGTCTCGGGCTGAGGATCCGCGCGGAAGAGGCCTCTGGCTTGTGAGTGCCGGAGGTTAAACTAGGAAAAATCATAAATGTTTATGACTGTTCATTGTGGTTAGTGATGAAATAACCACCCATTTAAAACTGGATTGGCCACAAACAATTGTTGTGAATTACTATACACATTAAATCGTTTAAATATTTTGTCTGCAGAGGAATGGTAGCCTATGCTGGTGAGTTTTTAGTTTTTGTCTGTTAGCGGGAAAATAAGCCCTTTCAGTTGCCTCTTTTGCGCTGATGGCTCTTCGCGACACTATCAGCTGCACGGCAGGCTGGGCAGCCTGGCCAGCACGTCTGTGGCGAGCCTAGTGAAGCCGACGGAGAGGTCCTTGTAGAATGAATCGCCGGGCGCGGGGTACAGGAGAGGCCCATCATGATCTTTTTACCGTGTCACGATATATCGTGAAGTGTCAGGTGATTTCCGACCGTTCAGCTGGAATGTGGGTGTTCCTCTTCCTGCTGAGAGACTGGGGGCTGTGGTCCGCTGTTGGTGGCCGTTAGTGGATCGGAGCGAAATTCTGGCAGAAACCGTCGCTTTTGCCCCGTGGCGGTAATTGTTTCAGATGCCTGGGTTACTCGTGCTCCCGGTGTGAAGGTCCCAGGTGAAGCAAGCGGTGACTGGGGTGACTTTGACCGGCGCGGCTTCGGGGACTCGGTGCCGACTTGGCTAATTGATAGGGTCGTCTTTGGGAAGAATCGCCGATAAGCTGCGGTTTTGTGCGTATGCAAATGCCTGCATTCACGCAGCGCCGCGGTCTTAAAATGACAAGCTCGTGCCGTTTATTTGCATTTACGGCGTGCCGTGTGCTGCGTGTCTCATTCGACCTTCAAACAAAGGTCCTCGAAGGGGTGAATGAATTATAATTGTGCAAAGGGGAATGTCCTCAGTCTGATGTTTTTTTTTTTTTTTAATCCTGTGCAAATACATGCTTGACGACACCTATACAATGTGTCATGATCTGTGCAGAATCCTGGATTATCCGTACATAGACGTCAGTGGCAGGGAGTTTCCGGAAACGGGATCCGTGCCTTATGCTTCTGGCTGTTTTATCTATAAGTTTATTACACGAGGAAATAAGTGAATGTCATTTTGGCAGCGACGTGTATTTTAGCCTTATGAAGCTTTACCCTAGATGTGATTTGACACCCGATGCCCGGAGCCAAAGCCATCAGGAGAATCGTTGCCTTTTTGGTATTGTGGGATCAGGTGATTCAGTGAACATTCTTTCTTTTTTTTCTTTCTTTCATAAATTTAAATAATAAAAAAGCGTATTTGAATGGTGCATTGTGGGTCCTGCCAACTCTGATCTGGACCTCCAGGGGCTTCAGCGTACTCTCCCCCCCCCCCCCCCCCCCCCATCATCCGTGCTGTGGCTGGTCAGAAGCTCGCAGGGTGCTACGTGCTCGGCTCCTTTAGCGACACCACTGTCTCTGGCTCGTTGCCCGGAGCGTCTAGCTCTGCGCGGAGCCCCTCGGCCTGACTCCGCCCCCCGCCAGTACATATTGACGTGTTCGTTGCCATTTCTCTGCGCCCTCTGCACGTCTTTGTTCATGCTGGCCAGGGTTCCCAACCGCCATTCCAGCGGTTCTTTGGGCCTGTGCTGCCGTCCGTTTTATTGCTCGATGTGCCCCTACTCTCCCGTGGCACAAGCCAATCAGCATCTCTCATATTCGTTTATTTTTTTTGTGCGACCGCCTGCAGCGCTCCTCATTGGATGGCTCTCTCTAGCCCTGCGCTGTGGTTCGCCTCACTGACGGGGGGGATCCAGTTGTTTCACAGATCCTCTCTCCCGAGTTTATACGTGAATCAGTCGACAAGCCTGGTGGACGTTCGATCCATGGTGATGCAGTGTGATATGTCAGTGCTGCAGTGCGTTATATAACTAAAAGGGTCTGAAAGCACTGCTCTCGCCACTGCGCTGTCGCTGAGCCACTTGGCTCTCATGCATGCATCCGGTCTGAAGTGCCATCCCCACACATGGCTCTCTGCTCGTGTTTCCTCGGGGCGTGATGAAGAACCTGAGGATTGATCTCTGTGGTGAGCTCTGTGCCCCCATGGTCATGCTCCTCGGGGTTTCTCTGGAGGTGTATAGATGTTTTTCCCCCCCCCGTGTAGTTGACCCATTTAATATGACTGCCCAATGGATCATTCTGTGCAAAAGGGTCAGCTGAGCGAACAAAGACGCAGGGGTCTGCTTATTCTCGTCTAAGGTGTTTAGCCTCCTCTTTTTTTAAATAGATATTTAGTCACGTTCGTTTTATCGCCGCTGAGCTGGAGGCTCTGGCTTTGTTTCCCCGCGCTGCTGGCTTCCAGGTCCGGCGGGCCGTCGCCTCCCCAGCATCCGTCCGCTTTCTTTTGCCGGGAACTTGTCGTTTTTTGCCTGCAGAGGATGCCTGCGCAGTGGCACGCCGCCCAAGACGAAAGGACTCCGCCAGACTGCCTTACTCGCGTCCCCGTTTAGCGTGACGGCTCGGCGGACCCGCCGCGTCTCCGGAAACGGGCCTGAGCGCCGATCACATCGCTGCGATTTCCCTCACCGCCCCGGTTTTGAGCTCTGGTGCCGTTTTCTGCCCCATTAAGAAAACAAAAGGGCTCGGTTGCTCATGCTGATTCCCTTTGTTGCCGTTTCTTTCATCTTTTAGACGACGCGCTGCTGTTTGTGTTTGGCTGAGGTGGCAGCCGCATGCTGTTCTTGAAATACGGCTAATGTAGTGTGTTTGTCTTTTTCCTTTCCTCTTTTTGTTACGGCTTTATGCTATCCGCATTGAACACGCTTAATCCGTTTTTGCGGCTACCGATAAAGCAAATCTCCCCCCCACGCTTAGCCCCTGTTGGAAAAATGCTGCCTTCCAGACCTGAGTGGCTATTAATAGTAGCTCCATCAGCTGTGCGCTGCAGATCTCTGGAAAATTCCAGCGTGTAAAGGGTCTGGGGTGTTTCAAAAGTAATACGGTGTCCCTTTCTCAGAGCTCACCGGGCATTTTCAAACCGTTGTTTCATGCCAGGCCTCCCACCCCCTTTTTGGGTCCGGTCCAAGAAATACCAGAGTGGGCGGGAGCACCGACGAGTCGAGTGGAGCAGCGGGATTGGCTGGCTGATCTGAGGCCAGCCTATGGGAGGAGACGTGGCTCGGTGTCCATGGTGACTTGGTGGTGGTGGAGGTGGGGGGGGGGTGTAAGACACAGACATATGTAATTATCCCAGTGAGGACACTGTGGCCTGCCTCAGGTTTGTTCCTAAGGATGCTGCCAGTCATGTCTTGGCCATGTAGGAATCACACAGAAGCAGCATGGCTGGGACACATTAGGCTGTTTTTGTTTATTACTCTCATTTGTTGCATTTTACATAGGTGTATATGGGGCCGTGCTGTGTCCAAGCCTGGAAATCTCAGCTCTGTCAGCTGGCCCCATTGTAGCCTTTGGGAGTGCGACGGGGGCTGAGAGAGAGAGAGAGAGAGAAACAGTGCGTCCCCTTCGCTGTGCTGAGCACGGAGCACAATGGCTCATTGTGCCGGCCTGGGCCGGGGGCCGGGGGCCGGCTCTCATCTCGGCTGATGGCAGTGGTGGTGTGAATCGCCAGCCCTGGGCTGGGGGCCGGGGGCCGGCTCTCATCTCGGCTGATGGCAGCTCATTTTGCTGCAAGTGATTGCAGATGACCCAAAATAAGTGGGGGGGGGGGGTCTCTGTGCAGGCCTTTCTGGTTCTTTCACTTTCACTGACCTTCTTACAAGATGCAACTTATATATTTTTTTCTTCTTCCTTAAGGTGTGGAAATGTGTGACCTTCTGGAAGCCTTTGAAGGCTGCCTCTCTCAGGGGGCCCCCTCCGCCTGTGGGGAGGCAGCCGGGGGGGCAGAGGCATACTCGGGACTTGACTAGGGTAATCACAAATTGCTGGTGTGGTCAAGTGCTGTCCTCGCTAGGCCTAATTGCTCCCCGCCCCCCCAGACATGAGTTCCCAGACAAGGTAGCCTAGTGCTAAGAGTCTTTGCCATTTGTACAGCTCGCTGGTGGAGATTTCCTGGCCAAAGGTGGCCGTTCTGCGGATTCCATTTTTGCAGGAAATATTGTACCTTGACCTAAATTTTCCCTGCATTAAAAAAAAAAATGTTTCCATGGTTCTGTGTTTACAGTGACCCTTTTATACAGCTATATATTCACAGACGAGTCGAGGTGGCCTCCCCGTGTAACACAGCCGGGTGCCTCACTGGGCCTGACCTCGCAGCCTGCCGACCGTGTCCTTACCCGCTGTTCGCCACTCTGCCGTTCTTCCTTTGGGACTTGTGGGACCCTGTCACATTTCGTTTCTGGATTACGGCACTTCATTTGAGGGATAGGACCTCACTTGCGATCGAGGGCCAAGCATCACCCTGCATTGATGTGCGTTCCCCGGGCACACTGTCGCCATCTCTTGCACGGGTAGCCGCTTGTGGCAGGTGCTGTGGAAATCCCCGTAAATCTGCACATGAGTAATGGTTCCTCCCCCGGTCAGTTGGGGGCGCTAAATTTTAGGCATGTGCATCAAAGACCGAGCCTCACACCACGCAGAGTCTCTGGAAACGTGGCCCGGCCTCAGGCAGGACCCGAAGCCCCGTCGGCGTCCCACCTCCTGCTCCCTCGAACCCGTGTCTGCTTTTCTTTTGCCCAGGAGGAGTGAGTGGCGCAAGACGAGAACCATTTGATGGAAGAGAAGAAACGGAAGAAACAAGACGAAAAGAGAAAGAAGGATTCCGCTCAGAAAAAGGTGGGCCGCTGCACCTGATAGGCCCCACCCCCCTGCGTGGGCAGTTATGTGCCGACGCCCCCATTCTGACACCCCAGGTGACCCCAGAGCTGGAAATCCATATAGTGACGGTGTTCATATGTCAGACTTGTCCGCATGTTAGGTTTATGTTCCTGTTTAAATGATCCAAGCTGAGATTTTTAATAACGCTAAAACTCTTTGTTTACAGGCCGCTGAACAGAAAACCAAAGGTGAGTCAACGTTTGCCTTACTTTATTCAGACGAAATGTTCACCTGCAGAGAGCGAGCGGGTCGGGGGGGGGGGGGGGGTTACGTCTGTCTGAACGGGACCCCGGAACAGACGCTAGAGTCGCGGCTCGCCGTTACTGGCCTGCCGACTTCCTAAACACTCAGACTGCTGGCTTGGGCGCCGCTGGTGTTGAAAGCAGTGGTAGTGAAAGCATTTATGGTTCTGTCTTTAGCGTTGTCATCCGGCGTTTATATTCCAGTAACTCCTGTAGCTCAACAAGTAGAGTGTTGAGATAACAACGCAAAGGTCATGGGTTTGAGTCCCACGGAGCACACATGCTTTGGAACCCTTCCTTCTACTGGTGCTTTGGATGAAGGTGTCAAATACAATGAATAAATGTAGATTTGTGAATCTGTTATGTTGAAATCTAGGAAGAATATTAAAAAATGTATTGGTTAACATCCAAGTGGAGGAGGTGGGTACATACACACGCACGCACACATTCTAGCAAAAACCTTGTTTAATAGTTGGCATTGAATTCAGTACCTTCATTTTGAGGCTGACCGCAGCCCTACCGTGCGGTGTGGTTGATGCCGGGTCCTGACTATAATCCTCGCTCACGGTCATACCCTCGACTATGTCAGGTTTAGACGGCCCCGGGGCACCTCAATGGCCCTTACGGGCCCCTCTCTGGCCCGTGAGTTGCATTCCTGGGGGGGGGGGGGGGGGGTGCTTGAGCGCGGCCTTGGTGTGATGCTGAGCGCCCTCTTCCTAGAGGCTTCTTAATTAGCCGGCCTGACAGTCTGCGAGCCCCCAGCGCGAGGCCTACAGGGACACGGCCGCGCTCCACTTTAAGTCTGGCCAGTCTCGCCTGCATCCCGGGCCGTCCGCGGCGTTAAGCCCCTGGAAGGTACTTTGTGTCGAAGCTCTGCGTTTCACATCTGTTTCAATGTATCCCCAAC
>JAODKL010000095.1:8222004-8232842 GCA_026780765.1 Petrocephalus schoutedeni
CTTTTTTTATTTTTGCCCCCCCCCCCCCCCCAGTTTATTTTTGTAATAGGGCACAGATGAGGTAGTGGGTGGGAATGCTCTGAACACGGGGGTCTGCTGTGTTTCTAAACGCGGCTGCCTGATCTGATGGGGGAGGGGGGGGGGCGTGTGTAAATACCACGGTCCCCTTCCTGCATGGCAGCACTCTCAGCCTGTCACCTGCAGCTAAGAGATCCAGTCCCCCCCCACCCACACCCCCTGACCTTCCCCTCATAAACCGGGAAAGACCCCCTTCTAAGATTCCTGAGAGGGAAGTGGGGGCGGAGAAGGTGGGACCCAGCCGAGGGGCGGCTGCTCGCTCACTCGCTCACAGAGCTGCAGCTTCTTGGCAGCCTTTCAAGCTGAGGCTCAGATGCCTCGCAGCGGACATATTGAATCGGGAATGCCTGCCGCTGCGCGCAGAGACTAGCCCTCTCAGGATGGTCGGGCGCCTCCTTTCCTCAGGTACCGGCCCTCTGCTCGCCCACGCACCGCCGCTCTCCCCTCGCGCCCCGCTCGCCTTCCCTCTCTCTCCTTTTCCGTTCGCCATCCCTCGCTCTGTTGTGGTTCTGCCCTTTGTTTTGCTCACGCTGCTCAGTTCAGCAGGAGCAGAAACGTCGGTTGGGGGGGGGGGGGGATTCGCTCCAGCTGCTCGCTCTCCAGTGCCGCCACACGGTGAATTTTCCGCGCACTCCAGTTCCCCCCTGCCTGCTTTATTATTTATTTTTGTTTTGAGTGGACGCTGGGAGCAGAGCGCGGCGGGGGGCGTGGGGCCAGCATGCAGCGGCTCTCTCCCTCTCGGCTGTAGTGCCGCTTTGGTAAAATGGCTCCCTAAGCCGCCTCTGCCGCTGCTCCCGGAGTGAGCGACGTCACAGCCGCCGTCTGGCCCCCGCACCGTCCCTCCGCGGCTCGCCTGCGTCGCCTGCATGTCCCATCGCCCGCGGGGGGTTTGCCTGTACGGAGCTGATCGGAAGCGGCAATGCTCAGTGGCGCGGCGGAGCGAGCTTTGCCAGCCGGGCGGGTGCCAGGGCAGAGCGGCACCCGGCCGTCCGGCGCTCGCCCGCTTGTTTATGGTGGGGGGGTAGAGAGATTCTGCGACCCGGTGGAAGGCGCACTCGTCTGCTTTAGGCTTCAGGTTTGTTTTGGACAGCGCCGCACATTCCTCCAGTAGTGGAGGCGCTCGAGTCTGGCGAGCGGCTGCTTTCCGGACGGAAAGAGGCGTCTCGGTCTCCATCCCCGCTGCACTAGCTTGCTGCGTCATTGCCTGACCGCTCAATCGCCAGAGGGGGCGGCGTGTTCAAAATGCAGGGCACCCCCGTGTGAGCCGAGGGTGACTGTCCCATGTAAATCACGGCCGCAGTGTGGGGTCAGGTGTCAGCTGTCTTACCGAGGCCAGCGGAAGATGTGCGCAGGCAGCCGAATCTGCGGTGCAGCGTAGCCCTTGACGAGACATGCAAGCTCCATCTGCGGCCGCCCGCTCGCCAGCGCGGTGGGAAGACAAACCGGGCGGATCAGAGCGCCTCTGCGATAACGGGATCTGCCGCGGAGAGATAAGCCTGCTGCCGGGAGGGCGTCGCGTAGCGGTCGGCACACGGCTGCGTAGACGGCGCTTTGCCGCGCGCCATGTGAGGTGCCATCGCCGGGGCAGCGGATGCCGCAAAGCGTCTGCTTGAGGAGTGGTAATGCCGGCTGGCCGTCTCGCTTTGGGAACGCGCAGCAGTGCTCGTCATGTGCGCTGGCTCGGAGCGCTGTGGGTCCCTGTCACCCCAAAATTGCTGTGATGCCTTCAGACAGAATATAGGGGGCTTTTAATGTTGGCAAGCCAAACCCCCCACCCCGCCCGCCACACTACCAATATCTAATTATAGCTGGATATCAGCTAAACCTTTTTGACGTACTGTTTTTCATTCGATTATGAAAGGAAATTAGAATTAAGAATCTGTAAATGAGGAAGACTTCAGAATTTTTAATTAAAGAATCGCATTGCGTTTTTTTCCCCCGTTTCTGCGACTACCTTTTGGCCGGGGTGTCTGCCGTACCTCCGCGCCTGCCAAGGCAGCGCAAATCGCACGTAGGCTTCAGATTCCCTTCCCGTCACACGTCTCGGCGGTGCCTGTCACTCCGAGACCGGCGCGGCGTCACCGCGACCATCCCCAGGGCTCCCCTTTGCGTTCCTAACTCTGCATTCTTTGCCTCTCGTCCTGATGTCACTGAACTTGTCAACCTCTGCAACCTCCCACCCCATAGTATGTCGTTCGGCTGCCGGAACCCCAGGAAACGGTGCCAGTCAGTACCACCCATATGTCTTCCTTAAGCCTGGCACTTCGTGTTCGCATGTCTTATCCGGGCCCTGGCTCTCCTCTGTTCCATGCAGAGTCAGCCCACCAGAGCGGCCCAGGAGCCCAGTATGAGAATCCCCCCTGGGGACTCTGCAGCAGTAGTCGGAGCGACACCAGCGGCACCAGCTGGGATCAAGTGATCATCGCCGAGAGCGACCCCGAGGCGTGGCCTTCCATTGTGCGTGCCGGCGGCAACGGGCCGGCCCCCCCAGGATGCGGGCCGGACACTGACGCCTCGGCCGAGATCAGCAGCAGCAGCAGCAGCAGCAGCGGTAGCAGTGCCAGCATGGCCACGGGCGCCGGCCCGCAGGGCCACTTCTCAGGCCCCCACTCCGGCAAGACTGGCGCCGGCCACTCCGCAGGGAACCTCATCGCCAGCCAGGGCGGGTCCAGCCGGGGCTGGGGCTCCGGTCCTGCCCACGGCTCCCTCGGTGGCGACGGCAAAAGCGACGTCCTGCCGGCGGGAGGCCGCGGCCAATCCTGCTGGAACTCCTCCAACTTTAACTTGAACCTGAATCCTAACGCCAACCCTGCCGCCTGGCCCGTACTCGGACACGAAGGGGCCGGCGTGGCCACCGGGGGCTCGGCGGGGAACAGCCCTCCTTCTCCTAACCTCTGCAGTCCGGCGGAGGGCCCGCCGGCTCAGGGCAGTGGCAACGGCGGCGTGGCTGTCGCCAATGGCAACTGTGCAGGGAATGGCGGTGGCAGCGCCTGGGGGGGCGTGGCTTCCCCCGACGGCACCGAGCCACGCCCTCCCCCGCCCACGAATGTGTCTTTCAGCATCGAACCTCAGAACCTTAACACTGATGGACCAAATCACACTAAGCGAGAGCCTCTGAGTCCCATCCACAGCCTGCCCAGCTGGGGGGGGGCGCCCACAGCCATGGGCTCCGTAGTCCCGCCATCCCAGGGAGCCCAGCAAGCCAACGGCGAGGGGGGCTCCATCTGGGGCAACGGGGACAACAAGTCGCCTACTGGCAAGGATTCCTCCTGGGACTCCGGCCCAGGTAACTCGCCAGGGCTCCTCAGCGCCTGGGGGCGTGCCGGGAATGGGGGCTCGGCGGGCGGCGCCTGGGGGCGCTCACTGGGAGGGGACTGGGGCAAGCATTCTGGGGGGGAGGCCAAAGGGTGGGAGTCGGCCAGCAGCCCGCCCCAAGAGCAGCTCAACTCCTGGAGCTACCCGAACAACGCCCCCGCCAGCGAGGGCAGCAGCGACAGCCTGGAGGGGCGCTCCCACCGGAAGGAGAGGTCATCCAGCGTGGACGAGGCCGCGCCCCCTTTGCCGCGCCAGGACCTGGACCCCCGGGTGCTGTGTAATACCGGCTGGGGTCAGACCCCTGTGCGGCAGCACACCGCCTGGGAGATGGAGGAGGCATCGCGCGGCGACCACAAGAGCAACATGGGCACCGAGGCCTGGTGCTCATCCTCCGGCCCCACCTCTTCTGGGCCACCAGCAGCACAAGAGGGGCCCCCGGTTAGCACCACGCAGAGGTCCGACTCGGGCGGGAAGAGCGAGGGCCCTGGCACTGCGGCCGCCTCGGGATGGGGCCAGCCCGGCGCCGGGTGGGGCGAGCAGCCAGCCAACCGGAAGGCTGCCAATGGCTCTGGCGGCTGGGGAGAGCCCCCTGCTGGAGGGCCCAGCTCCAGCAACGGCAAAAGCGGGCAGTCCTGGGGCTCCGAGGAGAAACCTTCCGGATGGGACGACGCTCCTTCCAAGGCCAAGGCACAGGGTTGGGGCGAGTGCCCAAAATCCTCCCAGAGCTGGGGTAACGGGGGCGGGAACGGTAATGGCGGCGACTGGGGAGAGCCCAGCGAGGGTAAGAAGAACAGCACAGGGAACACGTCCTGGGAAGGAGATGGCGGGGGGTGGAAGGAGACGTCTCGCGGGTGGGGGAAACCTCCCGCAGGGGCTGGAGGCAGCTGGGGAGATACACAGCGCCCTGGGCCTCCCCAGCAGAGCTGGGGTGGCACGAAGTCCCAGGAGGGCACAAACGGAAACGGGGGAGGGAATGGCGGAAGCATGGGCTCCTGGGGGGGTCCGAACTCCGTGAAGCAGACGGGCCCCGGTTGGGGAGCGGCCGCGGGCACAGGCTCGGGAGGGGGTGGCGCCGGGTCCAAGCAAGAGCCCGCTGGCGAGCCCACCGGCTGGGAGGAGCCCTCCCCCCCCTCCATCCGCCGCAAGATGGAGATCGACGACGGTACCTCAACTTGGGGAGACCCGAGCACTTACAACAAGACTGTCAACATGTGGGACAGGAACAACCCTGTGATCCAGAGCAGCCCGGCAGCTGGGGGCAATCCAGCCCCCAGCGGCGGGGGCAGCACCCAGCACCACCATGGGCACCACCACCCGAGCCATGCCCACGCCCCCCCCAGCAGTGGCGGCAGCAATGGTTCACCCAGCGCAGCGCCCCTTCACCAGCCGGGTGCGGCCCAGAACAGACCCCCTCTAGTGGCACCAGGTAAGAACTGCTCTGACAAGACATTCGCCTTACTGCTTCTTTTCTGCTACCTGTGGAGTTAGCATTAGGTGCACCAGGATGTGAGGTTCTGTCCACATGGCTTGTACTTAGTGGTTCCTTGCTGGGTGTTTACTCTTTTAAATGGCGGATTAAAACTAATAAGATGCATAGGGATGTTTGAAGGCAGTATTATTTACACAGGAACTGTGGGAAATGTAGCCCCGCCCCCCCCCAGAGTGTAATATCAGTGATGGGAGAAATGTTGCTTACAGAGCCTCAGCAGATTGGCTTCCCGTGTGCTGTCCATCACTGCCTGCTTTAATCTGCTTCTACATGATTCCGGGCAGTGAGTTTCAGAATGTTCTGCCTTCCCTGGGTTTTGGGGTGACGGTTGATGAGAAGCATTTCGAGATGAGTGTGAATGACGGGCACCGTCTTGGGATACTGTTCAGTATTTGGGTCAGGGTCTGTACAGCATCAGTGCCTGGTTCTCTGCCCATCCTGGCTGCCAGTCACCTGGACTCGAAATAGTCAGTCTAGCTTGGAGAGGGGAAAACGCTGCAAGATTCCTCCTCAAAACTCCACTTAAAGGCCACAGGGGCTGCTGGCGCCCACACAGAATGCTCCTTCCAACCTGCTCGAGAAAGTGGCCAATTACCACCAGCTCCCTGCTCCGGAGGAAATGTCGTCATGGCAGGCGGCCGTCTGCCGTGCTTGGAGAGCGCTAGCGCCACCTGGTGTCTGCCTTGGCACACGCCGCCAGCCCGGAGAGGGACGGCCCTGGCACTGCTGCCGCCGTGTGACTAGCCAACTGGTACTTGGTCGAGCCAAGATTTAAACGTGGCCGCCATTCTCTCTGGCCGGACGGTCTGCGTGTGGGGGCTCTGCATGTAATTAAGTAGGGGTGAGCCGTAAACTGTAAGTGTGTTTTAGCTGGAAAAAGTCGCGGGCAGCCGGGGGTTAGACATGTTTAGTGCTCGCGGCTTCCTCCAGCTGTATCAGGCGCCCTCTCTCCGTCAGGCTGGGGAGAACTGCCCAGTGTCCCCTCCAAGTCCGAAGGCTCGTGGGCCGAGCCTGCCTCCCCAGCCGCCGCGGTGGACAACGGAACCTCGGCCTGGGGCAAACCCCCCAGCGGCTGTGGGGGCTGGGCCGACAGTGGGCACGAGCCGACCAGGCCCTACGGCAGGGCCAATGCAGGACCTGCTGCCTGCAAATCAGGTGGGGCTTCATCTGGCCACATTTGTCAAGGTATAACCACAAGGCATATGATGATAATATTTTATGTTATTAATTCATTACATTATTGAGTTATTCAGTTATTCTGTTCTTTTCAATTCTATAAATGCTGTCTTTTACTGGAATTGTCCTTTTTGGGAGCAACCGTTTGTCATACTTAAGCATTGGTTCCTCAGACCTGGATGTTACCTTAGTGACACCTACTGGCTACCCTGTGTTACTGCATTACATTTTTATTTTGACGTCACTGATGAAGTTTTTTTTTTTTTTTTTTAACCCATTATCACTTTCAGCACCCAAATCTATGCAAGACGGCTGGGGAGGCGGTGGGGACGAGCTAGGTGTGTCTGCGGGGCAGTGGGAGCATGACGACGGGGACGTGTGGAATAGTGCCACCTCGCAGGAGAGCAGCTCCTCCTGCAATTCCTGGGGCAACCCCCCAAAAAAGGGGCCCCCGAAGGTGAGGTCTGCCTTCTGTCTCCTGTCTTCCATTGCTACGTCACGGAGATTAGACCCCTGATCCATTCTGCTCAGTCACCATAACCCTGATTGCTGCAGATTTTTTTTTCCTCCATTTTTAAAATAATTTAGATATCTAAAAAAAAAACACACACACAACCTTTGCATTACAGTAGTGCCTCACTTGGTGTACAGATGCTCTACAAAACCTTCTAACCGTCTGGGAATCAAAGCCTGTTCTCCTGAGTGGCAGGCGAGGTTACTGACTACCGGCTGACTCTGCAGTGCCTGTAGAGGTAGCATAAGAATGTCCCCTGTGCCCATGTAGGGAAAGGCGTCCAGCAAGCAGGACGACACCTGGATCATGACTCACCTGGTGAAGCAGCTCACCGACATGGGCTTCCCGGTGAGTTGGGCCGCCGTGACTCACTAACGTGCCGCGTGAAGCTCTGGGGATTCTCTGCGAGTGACGTTTCTGTACACCTGCCGCACATAGGCTGGAGTTAAATGGGGAAGCCCCTCTCTTTGCGTGTCGGTAACCAGTTACTTGGTTATAGTTAGCCTGTGAGAGTGACCACCCTTCCTCCTTTGTGTGCAGAGAGACCCAGCAGAAGAGGCTTTGAAGAGCAACAATATGAATGTGGATCAGGCGATGAGTAAGTGACAGGCCGCTGGCCTCCCCCCCCGCCACCCCTTCCCCCAGATTAAGGTATTTTTGCATGCCCCGACCCCCGACACTCTGCCATACTTGACTGTGGTGTTTGTTTATAATTTGTGCAGGTGCTCTGTTGGAAAAGAAGACTGAACTGGACAAACGGGGGATGGGCATTCCAGACTACAACGGCCTGGTCAGCAAGCCCCTGGGCTGCCGACCCTCGGCCATCTCCAAAGAGTCCTCCTCAGACCGCACCCCCTTCCTGGAAAAGGCACGTCCGACCCCCCCCCCCCATCCCCGCCCCTCCCACCCCTACTTCGCTGTCCACTGCCGTTTTGATTTTATTCCATCATGAAACATTAAGCCCATTGAAGTTCAGCTGTCATTCTGTAGATGACACAGCTGTGTGTGCCTCTCTGAAGCAATGCGTTTAACGTCGGTGGCACCTTTAGCTACACACTTTCCAGTAATTACTGTTTTTTTGTGCTGAAAAGTAATGCTGGACAACAAAAAATTTCCCTGGGGTGGGCCAGTAGTCTTTTATGTATATTACTGCTTGCTTGCTTGCTTGCTTGCAGCTTCCGTACTTAGGTGTCGCTCAACAGTTTAATAAGTCATGCAGATAACCTGTAAATGAGCTATAGTGCAGTTGTCTCTTGGCAGCCTCTTTGCAGCATATCGATGGGGCTGCGGGTTGGTATTGTGCTTAGGAAACCCATGGTGGCACCAGCACCTCTTATTTCAGAACAGAACACTCTGCTGCTTTCTTACACTCACTGACCTCACACCCTCTGCAGGACGGTGGCCTGGCGGAAGATACCCCCACCTCACCGTTTATGCCTTCTCCCAGCCTAAAGCTCCCTCTGTCCAGCGGTGCCCTCCCCAGCCAGGTCCTGGGGGGCGTCTCCTCGGGGCTGACCATGCAAAACTTGAACAACAGACAGGTGGGCAGCAAAGATTTCCTTATCAATACGGGGAACTTTCAGTATTTCCTGAAATATCTTGCCTGTGCTATAAGGTTAGAAGATGTGACTTATGAGTTAATCCTGTAGGGGGTGTTGTCAGCCAGTCTTTGCTGCTGGCAATTCAGAGGAGGCCTTGTTCTGTGCCGTGATGGGTGCTCTGTTCGTAGGAAGCACTCGTGCATGCGTTTTGCTAATCGGAATCGTTTAAAGGAATTAATCTGATTGTGGTACGTCAGGCCTTTCAGAAGGTGACGTTTCTAGTTGAAAACCATTGATTGGTGTCTTCAGAGACATGTAGCAGAGCATGGGAATGGGTGATGGAGGTCTCCCCAGTCTCCTCTCTGTGTGATGCTACACTAATCCAGCTCTAATGCACTGTACTGGCTGGGTTGGGGGGGCGGTCCTTCCTTTCAGCCAGCGAGAGGCTCCAGCCCTTGTCACTGGCTGCAGGCACAGTCAGTAGCAGTGGGGGGAAAATCGATTGTTACGAATCACAATTCTTCAAGGTGGTAATTTTTCTGCCTGATTTTAAGGGACTGACGTGCACGAGTGTGGCATGGTGCTATCGCGTATGAGCAATGAGTTTTGGCAAACTTCTATTCTATAAAGCAGACTGACTCATATGGTGCTTTTCTGCTGCTAACGGGATCTGAGCTGTACCCAATGCTGCAATGCGAGCTGACCGTTTTCCATTGTAAATTAGACAAGCTGCACCCTACCAAACTGACCAAACTGAGCTGGCTGTCATCAACCTCTGATTGGCCAAAATGCAGGAAGATACCGGTGATCTGCACACGCGTTATCTGAAGGAAAATTTTTTTTATTTTTTTTATTTTTTTTTTATTATTTTACTATTAGTCAAATTTCCAACCACCTACTTAGGACACCTGAATGGAATTTGTGATGCGAATTTAGACAAGCCAATGTTATTTCCGCTACCATTTGATGGTATCTTAAGATGCCGATTCTCACAGACCTGCTAGCAGAATTCAGCACTCAGGAAATGTGTGGCCAGTAAATAAATGCCTCTTTGGTTTTACGTCTGTCACTCTCACACCTTTACCAAGCGACCCTTCTGCGGTCCAAAACCGACGCGGGCTGGAACCGCGCCGTGACTGGTCCCTCTTCTCAGTATTGTTCAGTTCCAGTATGCTGGTGAAAAAGCACCACTTGATGCGTGTACTACTGCCTTCCAGATTTGCTGCAGTAAAATTACTGTGGCGATGTCTCTAGCATTCGCATGCATCTTCCTTGACACCTTCAGCTGAATGACCACAAACCCACTGCTATGTGTACAAGGCAACAACCCCTGACACAACATAAAGCAATAGCTCAATAGAGTCTCTCTTGATGTACACAAGATTCACGGTTCATTACACACCTTGGCCTCAGTTGGATGCTTTTGGTGTCATTTCTGTACAGCGGGGAAACAATTCATGAAATAAATTCTTATTAAAACTGCAAAAACGATTAGGAAGACCTTTAATCCAAAGGCAATGTGTCTGATTGATACAGCCTAGTTTTGTTTTTGTTTTGTTGGTTTTTAAGCCCTGTCTAAAATTTCCTGGCAAAAGCATCTTAAATGCCACAGACTGACTAATGTTGTGTCAAATGTATTCATTGTTTCGTTATGCGTTTTGTACTGAAAATGATGGCACGCGACTAGAGGTCGCCAATGCCGATATTTAGAAGTCAGGGTCCGCCGATGGCCAAGTACGTTTAATGTCATTGGCAGTATCATACTTAAGGGGAAAACGTAAGGTGTTTTCTGATCTTTCGAAGACCTCTATATGTAACTGGTTTGCTATGAAGTGCTGCTTTGAAAGAACAAATTTTCTGATGAATATGAGTAAAATAAAAACAAAAGCCAGGTTTCCTCCGGTGGCAACTTGGAAGTTAAGTGTGGGGAACAGAGTGCAGGCGAGCAAAACCTGAGCAGATGGATTTACTTTGTATCTCAGTTACATTAAATGCATTAATGAATACCTTTTTCTGCATGTGTCTACATATTTCTGCATAGAAAATTCCATCGAATAGCCAATATACTTCTGTCTCTTTTTGCTTGTACTGGCGGTGAGACTTACCAGTGTTAGCTAGATTAAATAATTAATTATAAACATGTCGTGGGCTTTATAAATAAAATTATAAATCGACTGTCAGTCAAAGCTATAATGCTAGATCATGATTAATCATATCCAGTCGTGGATTTCTCGGGTTGTAGTTAAGGTACAGTCAGGGATACCTTAAGTTATTCTCCTCACTTTGGTTCTTAAAGAATGTTGTGCAACCGCTAAGGGAGTTTTAAGGGATTCTATAAGTATAAGGCCAAGATAAGGAGAAAAACTTAAATACTCATGTGAAGATTTTAAAGAAACCTTGATTTTATGGAAATCTTAACTTAAGGCTTTTTGTGCAACCGGCCCCAGAATTTAAGCCGTTCCATTCTCTCCCAGGACTCTTGTGAAAGTTCTGGCTGGGGTCCTGCACAGGCGGCGCATGGGTCATGTGTTCCACAGCAACTGGGCTGCCCGCAGGCATGCCTGTCTGTAAATCGGCATACTACACTTGGATATCAGCCAATGCAAATACATTAAAAATGCCAAATATCGGCCGTTCAATGCGTCGGCCCGCACCTCTCTCTCTCTGTCTGTAGGGCAGCGGGGGGCGTCGGCCCGCCCATCTCTCTGTCTGTAGGGCAGCGGAG
>JAODKL010000095.1:8237790-8263312 GCA_026780765.1 Petrocephalus schoutedeni
ACCCCCATCCAGCGCCCCCCAGTACCCCCACTGGCCGCGCTTTCCACTTCAGTTCTTAAAGGGATTTACACTGCTGTGTCACTCTTATAATACTTTTAGATATATATTATATACAGGCTGTTTTTTATATCTATCGCAACATAAGCTGAGAATTGATATTCAGAATATTTGGATCTGTGTGTGTGTGTGTGTGTGTGTGTGTGTGTGTGTGAGAGAGAGAGAGAGAGTGTTTGAGTACTCAAACCTCTGCTCTACAGAACTGTAACAAACACTTCTCTATCCATATGGCAACCTGTTGAAGGATTACCTGCTTTCCAGAATTTAAATTTTATCATAGTGTTTTTTTTTTTTTTTTTGATTTTGTCTTTCCTTTCGTCTGATCCATCGGTGACCTCTGAGGTCCCATCGCCTGCCATCGTGTGACAACGTGCAATACAAGCCATGGGCTTTCTTCCCCGCACCCATGCAGTCAGCCGAACCCTACTAGCCGCTTTCTTTGTGGTTCTTTTGTTTTTTAATTCAGCCCCCCCGGCCTGTTCTTTGACATTTGGAGATATTTCTGGACCGCAGATGGCACCCCGCACCCCCAGCCAGCATGTACAGAGGCTCCTGTTCACACCCCCATGTGAGAATATGTGGGTTGGGTTTAGGGTTCGTGGTGGGGTAAGGGGGGGGGTGGGGGGGTCTGGGCTACAGCCAACAGGGACTGTACTGGAGGAGCAGGAGTAGAGAGGTGAGGAGAGGAGTGGGGTGGGTGGGGGGTGGCACAGGGAAACTGGCATCATACCAAATAAGAGGTGTTTCTTATAATGCAGTAGGGGGGTCATTTCATCCGGTACAGATATGTGAACTGAACCTGATCATAGCACTTAAGGGGAGCAAGAAGCTTGCGCGGCAATGCCAACACAGAAGGGGAGGCGGGGTTGGGGGCGGGGCCGGGTCGGTCCTCCTGACACCCCCTCCCATTCGTACTGTATCTCCGTTTCCCTTATGTTTTGTTTGGTCCCTTCTTGGTCCAGGGACTGGGATGGACTAAAAAAGGTAGCTGGATGAAATGGGGTTGGGGGGGGTTTGTTTAAGAAAAAAAAAAAAAACAAAAAAGACTGAATCATCTGCTATGAGGCAGCATTTGCTTTTTACGTATATCCAAGTAAACATCACTGTTACTCCGCCATGTTTAGCCTTTTAGCCTGGAAACGCTAGACATGCAATTCTACACGGATCCAGCGGGGGGGGGGGCTCTCTGTGCGGGCGCCCCCTCCGACGTCATGTGATAAATTTGGCCACTGAGTGCCTGTCTGCTGTGGAGCCCGTGGCACCCTGTGCGATTTTCTGCAGCAGCGCTCCGTCACTCCCTCCGGGCGTGCCGACTGGACTCCGGGCCCGGCTGGGGACAGCGCCGCCATCAGAACTGGCCGATCAGTACTACTGCGCCAGTGCTCGAGCTCACCTCGTCTGTCCTGCCCTGTCTCCTCACACACATCACTTTAGCTGGAAAGTTGAGACGGTCAAGTTCTGTTTTGTTTTGTTTGACTTTTTTGTTTTTGTTCTCCTGGAATCGGCAGTGTTTTTTTCGTGGTTTATGTAGCTGTACTTGTTAGCAATCTTGATGTTAATGGTTCCTTTTTTTTTTGTTGATGTTTGTTTGTCTTCACGGTAGCTGCTTACCAGCCCTTCTCAGCGTGTGTGTAGAAACACTTTGGTAAGGACCGCCTCAGTAATTGTGGCCCGTGCGAATGGCATGTATAGGGATTATTACTACACAGCTCTGCCGGTGGGCTTTTCCCTGTTTTTGTTTTCATTTTAAAAGTTCTGGTTGTATCTTGAGGTGTGCTGGTGGGCTTACATGTCGAGTCCCTCAGACCAGCAGGTGTGACCTCCCCCCTCTAGCTGCTGCATCTGCTCATTGGTCGGCCTTCCTGCCCCTCGCACACTCTGGCACCATGCTGCCTATCCCCATTGGTCAGGAAAAGGGAGACCCGCCTCCAGCCTCAAAGTCAGCTGCTGCTTAACAAGGACTCGGAACACTAAATGGGCCTGGGGGCCACCTTGAGGGCCCGACAGACCTCCATTTTACCCTAACTGATCCAGACACATGCAGGAGAGCCATCGCAGAGCCTGTGTCTATGCAAATGTGAGGGGGTGTGGCCGTCACATCGCACTGCACACCCCTCTGCCACCCCCACCGTCACCACAGGGTGAAATCGACCAAGAAACTGTCACACGCCACCGCCCAGCGTGGCGTTAGCACGGCGTCTCACGTCCGCGCCATCTCAGGGCAGGGTTAGCAGCACGAGGACGCGTCTCCTTCCTGTCCTCCTGTCTGAAAGTGCAGCTTTCCGTCCTCCAATCCCCCCCCCCCCCCCCCCCCACTGGCTCTGCCCTGAGGAAGTGGCCCGAGAGGGCAAGAGGTCAACCTTGAAGGTCAGTCAAGCCCACCTCTCACTTCTGACATGCCCCCCCCTTAATATTGGGTGGAAAATCAACTTAAAATTGAAATGGCACTAAATGTTATTCAGAAGGTCATTTCTTCACACATCTCCCCCCACCCACCCCAGCTTGAAACCTCCAGACCAGAAGCCGTTGCATAGAGAGGCTTGTGTTTCCGGGGAATGGGGGGGGGGCTTCCTTGCATTCCGCTAATGCCTGCGTGCCAACATGATGAACCTGCCCAACAACACTTTTTTTTTTTTTTTTTGGTTCCTTTTCCACTTAACCGAGGGCCCTTGTGTTGTGTGTGCGTCATTAGCTCAGTGATGCTGCCCTGCCACACAAACAGACACTGTCATAAACTCTCTAACTCTCACTGTCACAGGAGACCCTCATCTGGTCCCAGCTCCAAGGCACTTTGGCTCACAGGTAGCACTTCAATCATGTTGGATAACCTCGCTATCAGCTGGGAAGTTTGATGGCACCCTTCTTGCAAGGCTTATCCTGGGTACATTTTTTATTTTTATTTTTTTAAATACCAAAAAGGTTTTATTCTGACTTTTTTTAAGTGGTGATATTTGAGCCGTCTCTGGCCCGGAAGCACTTGCATCTACAGCAGCTGGCTGTGCTCTGTGCACTGTGCTGCTCACATGCCGCCCAGAGCAGGGACTGCAGAACCGCACATTTTCTCAGACCCAGGCCCGGTTGGGTCTTTGAGAATTTCTTGGGGGGGGGGGCTTGCAGAGTCGATCCTGTGAGTCTTTCCGGATTTCGTCATGTGACTACACCCCCCCCCCCCAAATCCCAATAAAGCTCAGCTGCACAGGGCCGGTTCTGCGGTTCCCTCTTTCGCCCGAGACGAGATGCTGTATCTAATGCCCCCCGAGTTTGGCAATGTGTTTATAGCTCGGGATGGAGATGTGCAGATAGTATAGGATTGAAGGGCCTGGACTGAATATGCACGTGCTGGTTTATGTACAAATGAGAGACGTCTGCCTGAGGGTTTCATTTGCTCTTACAAGTTTTGTCCAGTGTGTTAAATTCCTTTCCTGTGCAGCCCAAGCCCTGTTGTTTCTTTACAGTACATATTTCCCAGAGGAGAAAAGATCATAAACATATCAAAACTATATACAAAAAAAACAAATACTTGAATCAACATGCGCCAATAATGTAATGTGAACACATTTTGTAATGATTTTGTCTGACTTATACACTTCCAAGCTTTTTGATGGATACCAGTTTGAAGTTTAAAAAAAAAAAATTAAGGTAATTAAAAATCTAGGGGAAAATGCAGAGCGACTTGTATGTATGTTGTAAATGTTTGCACAGCGTCGCGTGTCTGTCGGTACTACAGGCTGTTTGTCTGTAAGTTCTGCTCAGTATGGTTTCTTTTTTTCCTTTTCGTTTTTTTCGTTGAAAATGTCAAATCATGATGGATATTGTTATTTTCTTATGAGCTTCTAACGTTGCACTGAGTGTCCACTGCCCCTCAGTCAGCTAATCGTACAAAGTGAGACAAAGTATTGAGGGGAGATGATGACAATTCATGTGTAAATGTTTACTCAAGGACTTCATGGGGAAAAAGACTTTTTGTTTATCTGTAAGATGTTTATCTACCTTTATAGTGGCTTTTTTGTGGAATAATCCAGCGGAGGATTATGAGTATTGCACCATTTTCTTTTTCAGGTTATAAAGGGAAAAAAATACAAAAAAAATATATATAAATAAAAAAAATAATAAAAATTTGTGGCCATAGGTTGTGGAAGGACTAGAACTGTTTGCCTTTGCTCATGAAGCAAAGAATTGAAGACCATCAGAGGGTCTGTTTATCATGAGACTAATTTCAGAGGTGCCTACCATTTGTTTGTGTGTCAGTCATCCCCAGTTTGCAAGGCCACCTGTCGTTTACAAACATTTCTATATTCTGAAGTTCAAAAAAATGGAATTTACTATGGGAATGTTATTAAAAGAGACTGAGTTTTCTTCCATCAAAGGAAAAGTAAAAGAAAAAAAAAATGACATAATGAAGACATACTATTTTCAGAACTCTGGGATCGATCAGTGTTTTGTTCCATTTCATATTTTTTTTTATTTCTAAATGTTTTATGGACTGTTCATTTGTTTTATTTTCATGTTAAAGACGGTTTGCTCTCTATCTTGCACACACGCACACACACTCCCTCCCACACACCCGCACTCAAGAAGTGGCTGCCTCAGGAAAGCCCAGGTTCCGGAGTACTTATTCCACGCCATTTTAATATACATTTTTATTGGGGTAAAACAAAAAAAAAATGGTAATGAGTGGGGGGAAACGACTCCAAGCACTGAAGGTTATGGATTTCGAAGAAAAATACCTTTGTTTCTAAATCCGTAGCAGTTACATATTTACCAAATAATGGACTAAAAATGAACTCTAAAAATTGAGTGCTTTATATAAATCTATATATAAAATTGCTTTACATTTTAAAGAAAGTGATCAAATTTTTTTTGTTTTTAATGGACAGCAAGAGAACATGCAGCTGTTATGTGTTACAGCCTTGTGCTTTGATGATGAGGCCCTATCCTGTAAAGGTCAGGAATGTCGTGCATTACTCTCTCTATTCCTCTCTTTTCCTCTGTTCTCGTGGCAGGTATTAAAAAAAATATTATGAAGATGGATTTGGATTTCTGCAACGAAGTAGATGAGAAGCTGGTTTGAAAGGATCATGATCTATGCACGTGGGGGGGGGTGGTGTCGGGACCCGCTGCTCTCTTGGAGGCCACGTGGTTCCTTCCCGTCGTCCTGAGATGCTACATCGTACTTGTGCCCCCCTCTCCTTCCTCCTGTGTTACATTACCATGCTGCATACTCCCAAACCAACGAGTCCCTTCTCGTTTTGCTCAGCACTGTGGGTTTTGGGGACAGCCCATGACGTTTTTTTTATTATTATTATTATTAAAGGGTTGTTTTGTTTTTATGGGAAGGAGGTGGGGCTGAAGTTGTGCTTTTAGCCTTTTTTAATATTTAGGTAACTGTCTGTATTGAGACTTAGGGAAAAAAAAAACATGTTGGTGCACCCCCCCCCCACTCCTCATAGAATGTGATTGTTAAGGACATGCATCGGAGAAAAAGAATCATAACTATGAAGCTTCTTTTGAACTATTAATAAATCCCTTTTTTTTCCTTGGCTGTTAAATGTTTCCGTTGCTCTCTGCCTCCGCCTTGATTATGACATTTTATTGATTCTGCCACTTTGTTTGGTTGTAATAGCTGCAGCAAAGTCTGATACGGTTCATTTCTGAGACCAGCAGCCCACCCAGAGTCATGGCTGGGGGGGATGCTGCAACAGCATCATATTCATATAGAACCTACAGCAATGGAGATATTTGGACCAGAGAGCAAAATTTAATTGAACAAAGTATGCACGTGTAGGCGTTTCTCAATTTACAGATTGAAACAAAAAATGCAGCATTTGTAGAAATGATCACTTGTGGTGCTCCTGGTGAGTTTCCATGTAAATATCTAAAGGCACTACATCTCTTACATGAAAATGTTCAGAAAACCATAACACCTCCAAATGAATTAATGAGGCCATGTCATCAGTAAGGTGACCACATTAAACCAGATGCGATCTCACATGCTGAAATGGAGGATCTCTTTCCCAATAGAGGTGTCCCAACTGTGGGAGATGGCTGATTAATAACGTGGTTTCTAACCACAGGCACAGTAGGCCACATGACAGCCTAGACTTCCGCACTCTCCTCAAGCCACTAGAACTCAATATGGAGGTAGGGTAGTACTTACCCTACCTCAAGGATATCAAGAAGTGCTTAGAACAGCTTGCCCGTCGTCATTGAACAATGACAATGACCGCAATGTTGGTCAATGTTTGAGTAAATTGTTGTGCAGATCAGTCCTAGCAAGAGACTCACCCATGTGGACCTTTAAAGATGAGAGAAATTGGGGGAGAATGGGTGGGAGAAAAAAGTCAGCCATCCAACGCCTGAGTCCCGCTGTCCTCAGGCACACACAAGCCCCTCCTTGGGGTCACATAGTGGTTTTCCTGCGAGAGCTTCTCATGGGGCTTGTCATATATCACAGCGTCTACTTCCTCCAGATGCGAAGGATTCAGGTGTCGGTGGAGATTTTTCTCTTTCTCCAGTCTCATGGCTGTCATGTCTTCATAAATAGGAAGTGGTTTTGACGGTTTACTAGGATGGCACGCCTTGCTCTGAAAACGGGAAGTGAAAAAGGGAAACGCATTTCATAAAGTGCCGGTAAGTGAAACGCGGCGTAAATATGCAAGAATTAGACAGGGAGGAGGCTGCCTCACAGCATCAGGCCCCTGGACTTATCAAAAGTTTGTCTCCAAAAATAATTGCCTATGTCAGGTAGACAGGGGAAAATGGGAACGCTGAGATATTAAACTCACGCAGAGAGCCACGGCAAGGCCAAAGATGAGGATGAGGAAGAAAGCCGTGACACCGAAGATGACGTACAGCAGGAAAGAGTAACTGGAACAACTGCAGGGACTCTCTGTGCCAAAACAAGACATGGCAAACTTAGCCTGCATTGAGCTGCCTAGATTTCTAATCACATTAACACAAACATTTCTGAGCACAGAGTCAACCAGTGTCCCTGGAGCAATTGTGGTTAAAAGTCTTGCTCAAGGGCCCGCTGATGACATGGTGACTCTGCCAGCCGTGGGATTTGAATCCACAAGCTTCCCGGCATGAATGCAGCTCTCCAGCATGCTGAGCTCCAACACAACACTTCTGGAAATTCTCTTAATTATAGACGTATTCTACGTGCAGACCAGATGGATCACAGCACAGAAGAGTGTGGATGACGTATTCTTCGATAGTGTGGCATACAGCGGAGACAGAAGCGGCAGCAATTAGACTACCAGAGCAGAACTATGCTTTACAGAATACCAACTTGCCCAGGAGTTGTCCAGGAGTTTCTAGCCCTGCAATAACCGATATGCCATGGATGACCTATTTGTAACATTTGTAACACTGAAAAGTCACTCACCTCCTTTTTCTACAAAGAGCAGGTACTCCACCTGCCCACCGACATGAGTCGGACTTGATTTCTCGATGATAAACTCGCAGGCATACAGACCACTGTCGTTGTGGATCAGAGACGAGACGGTCACGTTGATTTGATGTGCACTCATATCCTCGTGGATCTCAGTCCGGCCCTGAAAGGAAGTCTGCACTGTTGGCTTATCACCGCGTAAGATGAATACAGCCTCCATCGCTAGTGGGCACTTCCGTTTCAGGTAGAAGCCAATGGCAGGCTGACTTTTGTCTTTGGAATTGCAGATGAAATCCACAGATCCGCCTTTGTGCACGCTGAGATACTGTACATTCTGGGATGCTAGAAATGGGAGGATTACAACAGGTGAATGCTAGCAGATTTGGGGGGGCGCCAACGCCCCGAAGTGCCCTATTGATTGCCCCTCAAACAGTAAAAATAAATTATTTAGCCTGCCCTTTTATGCAATCATGTATTACAATGTGCCCTCTAAGGAAAGAGAATTCGATGTGTCGTAATGTGAGCCCTTCTAGTAATGTGGAGTGCCCATGTTGTGAAGTAGGTGACCTTTTGTTATTTATTATTATTTATTTATTTTTTCCCCTGTCCTTTTAGCAACCTGAGTTTGCCACTGCCGGTGAAAGAGGAAGTTTATTAAATTGCTATATAATAAAAGTCAATGATTGTGTTAAAAAAGGATAGGTCTATTTGAACTTACCATTTCAGGAAACACATTAAGAACAGTCGTATTAATTAATTCAGCCAACCTTTTTCACGATAGTTATGATTTCTTGCTTTTGATTAATACCAGTTTTCAGTCGTTATTGGGGTAAAAGTAAAAATACATATTAAGACTTAAGAAATTACCTGATTTACGACAGCTTTCGGAACATTTCTGAAAGCTGTTCAGTGGAGATGGAGCTATTTCATTTGGTCACGTACACAACAGAAATGAAACTTTCACAACCGATTTCACTTCGCTTGAAAAAAAATTCCGCATTGCTGATTAGAAAGGATATTTTGTCGGAGTTAATAAAGCAGGCTGAGTCATTTTGTAAATGAAAAACTGATTTTGTTTATAAGGATTTCCGCTATTTTTTTTATAGCAGCAAAGTGGAGCATTTTTAAAGCGTGAATTATTAGGGTGAATTTCGTGTATCGTAGCCTGCAAAACGGTATGAGTCAGGTTCATATCAGCTATTAAAGCTGGCGCATTATCCGGGGATGCACTCGCATTTGGCCTCATGAGGGTTATGCATGCTTTTGGATAGAGTAGTATATAGGTTTTTAGCCCGGCTAAAGTGCATCATACGATCGAATGCACAGTTGTAAAATCGTTCACGCCAGAAAATTTCTGAAGAGTATTCTGGGAAAAGGGCCCCAAAATAGAGTGAAACGAGGTGGAACTCACACGAAAGTGTCAGAGGAATGACATGGTTTTAAATTAAGTAAAATGTAATTAATTAAATTAATGATTAATAGTGGTTATCTCTGCTGCCTTACACCTCTGGGACCAGGGTTCCATGTGTGTGGAGTTCGCATGTTCTCCCCGTGCCGTTGTGGGGTTTCCTCCGGGTACTCCGGTTTCCCCCCACAGTCCAAAGACATGCTGAGGCTTACTGGAGTCACTAAATTGCCCGTAGGTGTGCATGTGTGAATGGATGGTGTGTGTGTGTGAGTGTACCTGTGATGTGTAGGTTTCCTGCCGATCGATGGATGGATGGAGGGACGTTCTAAAACGCTTAAAGTGAAAACGCTTAATGTGGTTAAAGATACCAAAACAACGACCAATAATCACCAAACTCCTCTCAGACATATCTGATAAAATAAATGAACACTTACACCTGGTAAAAAAATCAAAACCTAAATACTGGGAATATGGGCTTTCTCTCACGTTAACCTTCTACTTGGCAAAAGATTGCATTTTCATTAAAGTCATTTCTTTATAATGGACGTCATTAGAGAGGAAAAGGCTTAAAGTAATATAAAGTCTATATTCCTAGAATTGGTCGTCGTCTTGGTACCTTAAGCCACGTTAAGCTTTTTCACGTCTTTAATTCGAGGGGCGAGGGGAAATCACATTTTAAATTTTAAAAATACTGGTTCTGTTCGCTTACATCTCAAAATGGTCACATTTTTCGTTCTTCTTTCAAACGAAGTTGTTTCACCCCAGTAATCTAACTGCATTTGTTCCGCACGAATAGGTTCTCGCTTACCTGGATCGCGGTTTAATATCAGTTTGCGCAAACGTAAAATGTAATCTTTATCGTAAAACAACAGAAACGTAGAATGCGATTCTACCCTATACAACATACTGAGGAAAACTTCAATGGGAAATCACAACGCACAACTGACAAGACGACAGGACGTCAGCTGTATTGTATCGCCCTATAAAAACTTACAGCACAACGCAACCCATACAGTAAATAATGAAACTGGGGAAAAGAACTTACCAAAAACTAGGTGTGCCATGACTAATATCGGGATCGTAAAATGATAGGCCATCGTGACTGCTCACTAAGGATGCTTCTCAATGAACAGCGATGGTACTGATCCGCAGATAAATAGGCGCGACCACTCTGTTGAGCTTGACGCTGAGCTGTGCATGACAGGCGTGGGCGCAGGTCGGGGGAGCGCAAGTGTGCAACAAGCGAAGGCTGTCAGCAGCCCCATCTCACGCGGATAGGCGCTGCACGCAAATCATGGCACAGATCCCAGCGGCCTTCACTCGCACCTTTGCCGGCACGACCGTCGCGTGAAAGATATATCAAAACTTTAGAAAAACATACCGCAGTTACCCCCACCCAGTTCTACTTTCGGGCAGTAATAGAGAGCGTACTGTCGGGATACTTCGCAAAGCCACAAACGGCAATAATACGCAATTTTATAAATCAACATTCTAAGCTTAGTCTTACATTTCAATTTGATGAATTATTTAAATTCATATGGTAGTAGTAGTAATCCTTAATTTAGGCTTGTTTGCGTGATTGCTCAACTTAAAAGCAGGATTTTCTTGCAGCCTTCTGACTTTTACCTTCCATCTTACTACCTTCTATCGGCAGGGTTCACCAGCTTCGGTCCATGACCAGAATTGGAGAACCCAGGACTATCTTCTTTATGGCACAGAAGCTGTACTTTATCTTGTAAGAAGCCTAGGTATTGTACTTATGTTGGGTGCACAACTTAAATGACTGAAACCAATGACGAGTTTATTACCAAGGACCTGAATGTAGGACCTATACCCCCAAATCAAAGTTGGGAAGGTATAGAGAATGCAAAATAAATAAAAACAGCGATTTCTAAATTTACTTTGACTTGAATTTCATTGCAGACAGGATGAACACAAGGCATTTTATGTTTTGTCTGGTCAGCTTTATTTAATCTGTAAATGTACATCAATTCCTGCCAAAGGTAGTTGGGGCGGGATGATTTAGGGCTGGTAATGAGATAAAATAATGAAATAATGACATGATTTGAAAGAGGTGATGTCAAAAGGTGATGATTATGGTTTGGTACAAAAAACGGCAACCTGCAAAAATCTAGTCCTTTAGGAACAAAAATGAGCCAAGGATTGCAGTTTTATCAGCAAATGTGAAAGAAAAAATTACTGAAATGTTTTAAAATGATGTTCCTTAAAGAAAGGAAGGGATTTGGATATTGTACCATCTATGGTGTATAAAGTAATTAAGATTCAGGGAATATGGAAGAATTTCAAGGCGTGAAGGGCAAGGGCACAAACCAAAGCTGATTAACAGTGATCGCTGATCCCTCAGACCGCACTGCATCAAGGACCGCCATTGACCTATAATCAGTATGACCAAAGGGCCCAGGGCTGCTTAGGCAAACCTTTGCCAAACCCTACAATACGCAGTTATGTCCACTACTGCCAGTTATAACTTTACTGTGCCAAAGGGAAACTTTATGTTAATTGTGTGCAGCAATGCCAACAAGATTTCTGGGTTCAGAGGCATCTGGGATGGACCATTGCACATTTGGAACATCTGATTTCCAGTGTTTTTTTTTTTTTTTTGAAGAAATGGATGGCAGCAGAAGAAGGGTCAAGTCCCCACCTGTCCACAATAAAGAATGTAATGCATTTTGCACAATATGTGACAGCAAGGACCCTGTACTGTTGCACACTTTAAATGCACACCTTTTTTTTATTATTGTAATGGAATTACCTTTCAAAGCAAAAAGGTGGTCAGTACACTGTAAAGTTCAGATAGCATACCACAGCAGCACTAACGCTATGCATGAGCACCTGAAGAGAAAACACACAGGCGGGTTCTGGATGATGGACCGCCAGAGTAGGCAAAACCACCTACTCTGTTGCCTATTCATGTTTGTAGTCACCATTAAAATGGAGAGCTTTTAAATATCCTTTATCCTTGCAGCTGTTAAATACACTCATTAAAGCCATAATGTTGTCTGCTTGCTACTTCATTGAATATGTTTGTGAAAAAAGTTTAGGTTAAAATTTGGGCTACGTTGATTGACAGTGCCTGTGTGTGTCTATGCACACTGGGTTGGTTGGAAACAGTGTTATTGTAAACTAAAACAAACAAAAGACGCTAAAACTTGGGAACTGAAAAATGAAAGTAAGAAAAAATTAAAACTCCAGAAAAAGTGCCATACCACCAATTAACATCTTTATCCAGTCTAACCACAGTATCTCCTCTTCTAAATGATTATGTGGTCGCCAAGCTGTCCCTTTCTTCACCACCGCTTAAATCATGGGAGCCATAAGCACTTGCCAAAAGTCGGATGTGGCGCACTCCACTAACCAAATTTAATAAAAATGAGGATATGCCAAACAGATAGATTACTAACTTTTAGACATCACAATATCTCTATCATGTATTTATTTTAGGCTTATTAAATTGTGGCCGTAATCTGGTGTCTTATCCAAATCCCTACTATGACAAAATAAAATCCTTAAGAGGAGAAAAATTCATCGTTTAGAGTAATCAAGCCATCGGTAAAATAGTTGATGGATTAATCTATAGAAAAATTGTCGTCAGTGGCAGCCCTACTTCAGTCCTGAACGTGTGAAAAGGAAGAGCATTACAAAACAAAACATTACAAAACAGTAAGCGATTCATGGCGCCAACTTATTAGGAAATAAGTTACAAGACTCAAAACTGAAGTGTATTTGCAAACAAATTCATTAGGTAAAATATGAATTGTTTTCGGTGTAATACTGTTCAAAGAATTACAAGTCCTGCTTTCACCTTTAAATTTGAATGTGCGTCTAGGCTGTAGAACCACCGCTTTTTCCTGAAGAGGTGGCCAAACATGGGTATGAGGTCAGCAGCAGTGCTGAGTACTTTAGAACTCATAGCACTTTTAGAAAACATACAGTGTAAAATAAGGGCTGTGAACATTAAGTTATACCTGTGGTGAACCACGGCCAGAAACATTAAGGAAATGTGGGAGACCGGAGAACCAAATTGCCAGATTGAAGATGGGTAGGTAGATGAACAGACGTGTAACAAACAACAATGCTGAAGCAGAGGATTAGGGTGCTAACTAGGGATGCACCGATCGATCGGCCAGCGATCGGAATTGGCCAATTTTCAGCCTGATCGGTGATCGATTGATCACACGTATTTCCAATTTCAAACCAATCTTACGCTTGGGCAATGCGTTATACGCATAGCTGAGCCCCTAGCCACATCCCAGTCAAGCGTGTAATTACAGACGTGCTATAATGTCCGTAAGTTGGAAATTCTTCAATGTGAGGGAAGCGGATGCAAAATGCACTAACTCATCTCCCCAGTGAACATGTGTAATGGAGTGAATGTGAATCGTTTTATCCTATATAATTACCCAAGGACCTATCGGAAACGTTTTGATAGCTGCTGTAAGGCTGATTGTTTTCCCATTATAGGCCCCCCTCCCACTTGTCACCTTCCTGTTACCCAGAGGAATGGAAGGAGAGGTGTCCATTTACCCCAACATATATCAGCAGTGAATGTGTTTTTCTGTAATTGCCAGGAATAAAACTGGATGGTTTAAGTCGATTGGGTCACACTTTTTTTTAGCCGGCGTGCCAATCAACATCAACAACGCAGCATCCCGCTCGCTCCGGTTACTTATGCTCAGTTTGAAGAAGCTAGCAAAGTGAAAGCTGCTAAAACTGAAGCCAGCAGATCATGGTTGGAGAGATCTACAAGCCAGGAGTCTCTCCTGTCTTTCATTGGTGTAAGCCAGGGTTGTCCAATCTTATCTGCATACCTGCATACACGACGGCCCTTTGTGGATAAGATTGGACACCCCGGGTATAAGCAGTGAAAAGGGCAAAGGAATTACGAGGAAAATTATGGAATTTATGGCACTGGATGACCAGCCATTTTCCATCGTTGAGGACAGAGGCTTCAGAAATATGATTATTACCTCAGCCAAAAATACAGAATACCAAGCAGGTGTTACTTTTCGGATGTTGAGCTACCGGAGTTGTTTAATCGAGTTTCATGTCACACAAAGTGTGCTACAAGCGGATCCCAAAGTGGTATTCAGTTTTGCAACCAATTCCAATTATAGAGAAACTTGCTATTAATGCTTAAGTAGTGGCATTTTGATTATGTCGCCAAAACAAAAAATGTTTTTTTTTTTTTAAACTTACTGCACCTATTACTTGAAAGAATAGATTAAACTTTAGTTGTATTTGGGGTTGTATTTATTAACTTAGTTCTATTTGAATGTGTAAAGTTTAATACGATTTTGTTATGAAAATAAAGTTTTGCATTAAAGAATTTAATTTGTTTGTATTTGCCATTCTCAGGAAAAAAATTGGTATTGGGAAAATCGGTATCAGCCAATCACACACAGAAAAGTAGTAATAAAATCAGTAAATCGGGATCGGCCAAGAAAATTGCAATCGGTGCATCCCTAGTGTTAACGTTAAAGCAGCTGACTAATATAAATGGCAAAGCTGATAAAGGGCACTGGCAGAAATAGTCAAAACGTCATCACCATTTAGCACATCATTACTAGATTATGACAGTTTATTCACAAAATTCATCCCAGGGCTTGGAGTCTTCATACACATAAAAAGAGCAAAATAAGATGCCCCTGCAGGTTCCCGGGGCCCTTGCTATAACATTATGGTAGGATGTGAGTTTAAGGCAGTGCTTCCCAATCCAGAACTTGGGGACCCACTGTCAGCCCATGTTTTTGCTCCCTCCCAGCAGAGAGGAAAAATGTGGACTATCTGGCAGGGAGCTCAGAGGGAGCAAAAATGTGGACCGCTTATGGGTCCCTGAGGACTGGGTTGGGAATCACTGGTTTAACCCCTATCCCATGTTTGGGGTCAATCTGACCCCAGGGCATCAGGCAAATTTCACATGGGGAAATTATCACGGGAAAAGGGTTAAAGAGTAAAGACTCACGAATCACCATTTCAACATACATTTTGCAAGACAAGCTTAGTTGCTTAAGTAAGCAACTTAAGGAAGGAAAAAGGCAAAGTACTAGCTGGTCAAAGATTGAAATTACATTTATTCCCACGCACCAGACATTTGAAAAGCATGAGGAAAGTGTCACACAGAAGAAACTAAAGATCAGATGAGGGACCAGTATGCAAAAGTAGGTATATGTATCCCACGTGTCAAGGAACTTGGTGAACTGAATGCAGCAGTAGTTTTCCTGAATAAGCACTTCCGAGTCCACTCCCAACCTAAAGTGAATATCCAGGCAATGGGTGCATAGAGTTTAGGTGTAAAAGTTAGGTACAGCCTTTGGGCAATTAAAGTGGGGATGGGCCAGGTATTTAATAAGAGCAGCATGTGCAAAGTATACAAAGCTTCTACAGGATACTTCTAAAGGAAGAGGGCACCCGTGGGTAAATAACGAGACAATGAAAGTCAATGCCAAAAATCGATCATCTGCTTTAGAGAAAAAATGTGTGGATATTGTAAGATCTGACACTTTGGGAGCATCAAATGGAGGACTACGGGCCTATTTTGAATTTGGGAACATTAAGTGAGGGATTTCTTAAACCCAGTCAAGGAATTGTATGAATGGTTCCATCTTGTGCACCAAAGACCCAGTACTTACCCAAAACAAGGCAGTGTTATCGAAATCTTCCCAGCACTGTAGATTTACAGAATGAATCTCATCCATCTCAGTGATTGATCACAACAGACAGGACTCAAAATACACAACCATTTACTATGGGGGGAAAACAAAGTTAACGAAGTTTCCTGGAATAAGAGAAAGGCAAATCTTCACGAAAGACTGCATAGCATTTTATTGCATGTTCAAATCCAGGAGCAGAACACCTTAAATGCTTACAGTAGTACAGGAATAGACTGTTGACATCACAAACTCTATACAACACACAAACACTGTACCATAAAGTAAGTACTTACAGAGTAAACCAACCTGCTACCCATCAGGTATCAGGGTTTTTTATTCCTTCAAAATCAGTTAATAGCGAAGGCAAAGGGGCAGACATGATCCTGCTACAGGCCGACAGAGAAACAAGTAGAAAGAGTCGCACTTAATAATCCATCCTGACAACCTTTGACATTTATGAGGTTCTTGCAGTGAATGTCAAATGACCACAATCATCTGTTCAGCCTATGAGATGGATCTGTGGGGATCGCAAATTATGCAGCTAGCATGTACAGGAGTGTGAACAGTAATGGCCACAGGACTTCAGATTAAAGTATTTGTAAAAGATAAGGAAGCGTGTTCCCTTACTAAGTGGGAAGCCATTCCTCTAGAACTCCAGAGAAAAAAAACATCACACCACTGAAATTTTCCTAATAATGCATAACAGTTCTGAGATGCAGTCCTGTACTTATACACCAGTCCCTATCAGTTTCCACATACATCACCATCAGTGGTGGTTTTATTTGCAGATGCATGCACATCAGTAACCAGTGTGAGACATTTCTCATGCTCAGCCGCTGATTCTAAATGCAAACCTGATATGCTGGCAAGCTTCCAGATCTTTTCAAATTTCACACAGTTTGCGACAAAGTGTGGAGGTCAATCTACAAACCAGTGAGCTAACTGGAGATCTACAAAGTCAAAACAAGGGCCTTCACCAAACTTGCTACAAGTTTGGGGACAATGTAATCCAACAGCCAGGAGGCTGTGAAGGCCCCTGCCATGTATGCAATGAAAGATGGGAAGTCGGACTTGCCTCAGACTGTAAAGGGCAACACTGAGAGACTGCCTCAGCCAGTCCCATGGCATTGCTACAGAGAAAAGAGAAATCCTTATTTTAGCAGAATGGCCAAATTCACCTTTGCAATTACAAATAAAACGCACTTATACACAAGCATTCAATGTCCCTCGGGTGCTGCTCAAAGCTACTTCACTGGTCAGTGGAATCAGTGATGCATCAGGTCATAAGGCCTATTCAACTTAGATGTGGGGGTTGTGCCATCTCCCCCCCCCCCCCACAAGAATCTGATCAGCCTAAGGGCTATAATTTTGTGGACATATTGCAGGGAAATTACTCCAGGTATTTTTCCTCCTGTGTGCCTTTTAACAGAACACAGCAACAATCAAACAAACACAGTCCTGGCAATCAGTACATTTAGGACTGAAAAAGCAACTCTGAAACAGCACATGACATTAAATGAATCTGGAGCAACCTGTCCATACAGGCAGATTACCACGTGCAAACCAAACCATTCAGGGGTCTCTGGCAGCATCCAAATTAAAAATGTGAAACCCTGATGAATAGAAAATGAACATCGAAGGCCACCATTAAAGGCAGGCATAGAAGTTTTACTCAGTCTTTTAGATGTTTAAGCAGATTACAGTACAGCTTTCAAATAAACATGGTACCATCGGCAACCAGGGTGACAGCGCCTCAATGTGGATGACCAACGAAGACCTGATTCAAGCCTGACTGTTTGTGTCACGCACAGCAGCAGGCGATTACACACGCGCGCGCGCGCACACACACACACACACACGCGCGCGCAACAGGAAATGTGCTTCGAAACCACTCACGCAACAATGGTTCCACTACATGGTGTAACTCCAAACATCTAGAACACATACATCCGGTCAATTGGACTCTGAGGTTTCCCCGATGCTGTACCAGATGGTATAAATGCAGTACAGAAGTGCCTGGAGGCCAAAGGCCAAAGAGCTGCTGACGACATGAAAAGGAAAAGCCCAAATTGAGAAATCAGTTGCGGATAGTATGTCAGGTGATCATGCAGTGTGGTCATAAAATGACTGGAAGTGACAATCTACAGCCCTCTGACACTCTACTAAGGATTACTACCACACAGAGGCATCATCTGCCTGTAGCAGAGAGGCACTGTTAGCCACTTAGATTCCTGGATGGACTCCGCAAGGCTCTTGGCCACACCTGCCCCCCAGGCACTATAACCAAACCATGTACAGAGAAACCTCCCGTCATTAGGCACAATCATTCAGCCATTCACTGTAATGCTGCTCGAGCCAAATCTAGCACATGTACAAACCTTCCTGGCGTCAGCCTTCCTTTGGTCATGAAATAACAGCCTCGAGGTTTCATCACGTTTTATTATTACAACAAGTGTTCACAACAGTACAGAAATTATATTCACAGAGTTATTCTTGTGGCTTCAGGTTAAACCTGCAACAAGAGCAAATTCTTCCAAAATGTGTCAAGGACGTAACACAGAAAAACGGGCGGGAAAACAGTTACTTGAAGCCCTCACCAAGCAAAGCTGGGGACGTGACGTCCAACAGCACCTAGAGTGCTGTGAAGGCCTCACTACTCAGTAGAATAATGCATGTACAGAAACTTGCCTTTGATTTAAGGTGGGCATGTTCATGTTACTCCAGCGCCTTCAAAACATTACGAACCATATTTACTAAACTTCACTTCTAAAAACCTAAATGAGACATGAGAAAGAGCCACAAGGTATCAAAATGCAACAACAGTTGGTGTTCCTTTACATGAAAATATGTTACGTTAAATGAAATGTCCCATGTGTCGCATTTCCTCTCCCCCTTCCTCATCATTGGACTTACTGTTACGGGCTTGGTTACTGTAAGCACAAGGTGAGAAAAGGTGTAATCTCCAAACCTATTGAGAGATGGAGGCTCGGCTTCAATATCGACCTCCCGGGGACATTACGGGCGGTCTCATCCCCAAGGGTGGTCTGGGGGGTCCTCCTTGAAAGGGAGGAACCATTGGCGGTCCCTGCCCATATGGAGGCATTCCGCCAGGGATGTACCCAGGCATTCCCTGGGGTGGAGCACCATACTGCCCTGTGAAGGGAACACACACAATACACAAGTGAGCCATGTGCAGAGAAAGAAAATAAAAACCCAGAATCTAATATGCAAGACCAACACCATACAGCCAAAGCTTGTACTCTTAGATTACAATTCAGAGGGAGACAACCTAACTAGACCCGTCTCCGAGAAGATCCGGCTCGACGCACACAAGACACAAACAAGAGCAAAGCCTGGGAGCTGAGCGTCTGCAGAACTTCTAAACAAGAACACAGCGAGACTCAGAGAAGGTTCAGGAGAGGGGACCCACCGTGCATAGGATGCCTCATTCCTGGCTGCTGAGGAGGCATGCCTTGCTGTGGGGGCATCATGCCACCCATCGGTCCCACTGGCGGCACGGCCATGTGGGCCTGACCCGGCCTGGGAATATTCCGCTGGTACCTGGGCAGTTGGGCTCGCCTTTCCTCCTACCAAGGGTGGGGATGGTGTGAAAGACGCAAAAAAAAGAGAAGGGGGGAAAAAAAAGGGGTTCAGGCACTAGCAATGGTATATTCTATAAAGCAGAACAAACAAAACCAAAACATCTCACTCCGTATGTTAATTAAGGAAAATTTAATTACAACAATATAATGCCAGACTACAGGCACTCTAACGTACATTACTTACTGTCAAAGAGTAAAATATAAAAATGGAGGACTCACCAGCGAGATATCCTCATCAGGGTGGATCAACTTACTGGTTGCACTCGTTGTAGTGAGGGTGGCTGGCTTACTCGTCACAGTGGCTGGGGGCTTGGACACAGTGCTACTAGAGGGGTTGGTGGTAGAGGCAGCAGACTGGGTGTAAGCTGGGAATGTTGCTTTGGGGACGTCTGATGAGGTGGCAGTGGTACTCAAGGGCTTGAAATCTGCCCCCACGGGTCCCGACACTGCCGGCTGGGCCTGCACAGCAAGGAGGTGCAATGAGCCCAACTGGATGACAAACACACAAGTGCACACAGTGAGAAGCGCAGAGGGCCAACGTCTGGCTGGAGCGCCGAGCAGCAAGGCACGCAACTGAGGACTTCGCAAAGAAGCCCGGGGAGGAAGGTATGAGTCAGAGCCACTGACATGCCACTGGCTGAGCTGTGAAATGTCAGGTGGGGACAAACCAGAACCAAACTGGGCAGATCGGCAATGAAGTCTTACCGTGCGTCAACTCAAAACACGCATGCAGGAAGAGGCCTAAGTCTGACAGGTCGCACCTTTGAGATTTAAAAAAAAAATGTGGGCTGGGAACCACCTTCCTATAGTAGCCACACAAATATAGGTTTAAAGACATTCGTACAATCTATGGTCTAGTCACTGCATGCCGGTGGAACGGTTTTGTGAAGGTTTAATTTCACAAACTCCCGCATACTTGTGCCGTGCTAGGAAACAGGGATTTAGGAGCTGGTGACAGAGTGTCAGCACTCGGAGAGCTTGTGCTTGTGCTTGGAACACGAGTCCCCATCTGCAGCATAAAGAAAGAGGACAGAGTGAGGGCCCCCCCCAAACTAGCCGAGCGACCAGAGGAGAATGTGCGGCTGGGACACGTTACTTAAAGAATCTCGCCTCGTTTCAGAGAAAGTGAATTGTGCAGTGCACAGGCATTTCCTTTCTACCTCACCGTCTTAACCCTATGAGCCCCACAAATGCACCGAGGCAGGTTAAGAAAAACAGACTTCCTATTCCATTCAAAGCCTGATGGCCTTATGTAGCCACTTATTTCCAAACTGGGAATTCGTCATGGACATTTGGGTTTTCAGGTAGCTTTTAGGTGAAAAAGCCATGGAGCATGGTAGCGTATTATTGTAATCATGGACTACAAAAATGCTCAGCATGTAATGACATCACCTGACCGATCAACTGAATATTTTATCATTAAGATTACATTAATCTCTCATTCTCTAAATTTATAAATTTCTACCCAGTAAAAGGGGAGTAGTTTTTTGTTTCATGTTAGAATTTAAAACAAATTCTGCCAAGCAATAAAATGTGATGTGTAAATATAATGAAACAGCTTCCCCAATCCATACGCAGAACATAAATCAAACCCAAGCCTATCTGAAGGTGCAAAATACCATAGGAAAGCCTCTCTTCCAGCCATAAGACCCATTTTAAATTAGCAACTACACACACACAGTTAACGGACCTGTAGTGGGCTGCACCAGTTTAGCGTAAGTTCTATCCTAAGGTCTGGTTTAAAGTGTGCATCATACATTGAAACTAGCTAATTTTAAAACCAGTGCCACTGCTACTTAAGTTACATTGAAGTAAATAGCCGGTATTTTTATTTGGTGTCTCACACAATAACGTTTTCACTGTGGACAACCAATCAATATAATTGTCTAATATTACCAGAACCAACTTGCTGTTCCACATCTTTGTTTGGGTTATACATAGCTACCAATTTGTTCTCTTTGTATTTGTGAGAAGTATTTCAACAACCAGTGTAATGGAAAATCGTAATGTGCTGTATACAGTGCTATGTAAGAAGCCTGTACGCTAGCTAGTTTGCTAGGTATGGTTCAGGGATGCAATAGATAACACCCACAGTTCAGCTCATACCACAGCATGAGTCATGGATCGTATCATTTTTCGGATTTAAAAACTAAGAAAAAAGATACAACGGGGGATCTGTATGGATCATGGATCAACTACATGAGATGCTCAGGCTCAAGGGATACAGACAGCGTTCACATGAAACAACGGCAGGGCAATGACTTTTATTTAGCTTGTCAGTTAACGTTTGCTGACTAAAGTCGACATATCTAGGCAGTGAGCTTGTTTTACCCTAAACCAGCGGAAAAGATATCAGGTTAATAAAATTATCCCCTATAATGTTATATTACGTTAAAGACAAAAAATGTAGGGTTAGTCACATCTGTGCCATTTTCACCACTAATTTTTACAATGGACACACAAAGGAAGTGTGAAATTAACACTAAGATTTAGTGTTACGTTGAAAGTATTTGCATGGAGTTACAGATTATTTTTTAGTAGTTCTTAAACTCAAATGGTGGGGCAGTTTATGTTCACAGTAGGCTACGATCAAACTTATGCTTAGTTGATGCTAAACTGTATAGTAGACCATAGAAATAATTAAGCTGGCAGGCGTAACAAAAGCTAAAACATGAAGATTCGTAGCCTGTGCACATGCTACTATAGATACAAGACAATTTATGGCATAAAGCTCATATACATTTCACTTTTCAAAGCGAGGACAAAGAATAATAGATCCAAACAGTGAAACCACCTAAAGAACCAGTCACGCACAAACTAGCTGGGCATGGGAAATGCAATTTTCAGCTAAGTCGATAGAAAAACGAAACAAGTTTACAGGAAAATGCATACAGTTACAAGAAGCTGGCTGTTAAAAGGGAACTAAAAAGTGCAATACACTTACAAAAGGGTACTGTTTGAAGAAACATTTGTTAAATATATATTAAAATGATAGTGATCTGGGGGGGGGGGGGGGTTGCAGATATCTAGAAGTACAGGTAGCAGCAGACTAAACTAGGCCTGTAACAGTAGACAGGATATTTTTTTGCCTTAATTTTTGATATATTTATTTAATTTTTTTACATATTGTTATAGTATAGGTGACACGTTATTCATGTGGGGAAATTCTTTTCACCTAGCTCACAATGAGACAACTATTAGACACTGCACTAAACTGTGAACCCAAAAATAGGGCCTTATACCAAATTGTGTTCGTTTTGTACCTGTACAATGCTAATTTAAACCTCAGCAGTGTAAACTGGCATACAAACTGTGTGTGTGAGTGTATATGTTTTGACCAAACATTTCTTGCCAAACAATGTATTCACACTGACATGAAAGCTCTGTAATCAAGGCAGGAAATCAGAGATTAACTGTGGCCAGAAAGTATGCTATAAAAAGCATTCAAAGGTCATATCAGAACTGATGCTCTGATTATTGAATAGCATTTGCATTGTACTCAGTGGTGCATGTTTTAATGTCTGAAGTTATCAGCTCCAAAAATGGGGGGATGTTTAATTTGGCATGTAAAAACATAAAAGAACTATACAACAGGTAATAAAAATTGTACTTATGCTAAAAAATAACTTGGGGCCCATAGGGTTAACTGCTCAGTCACTGCAACTTTTTGACGCAACCTCTAAGATAAAGTTTCTCCTGATAAAAACTAGATACAGCGACAAACCTTTAAATGAATATAATTTACACTGTAAGAATCACAGAAGTAGGAGATTTTCATTGGTATCTGTTGGTTAAGATTATCAATTTGGCCTAAAGATTTTGCAGTGAAAGACTTCCTAATGTTCTTTCAGTACAATCAAGAACGTGTCCCCAATGTAAGGCCCGCAAACACTCCAGGCAGGCTGCACAACAACAGGAGGAAATGTGCTCACCTGTCCTGCACTTGGGAAGAGGGGCTTGGTGACGGCTGGCTGTGGGGCAGGGCTAGCAGCTGTGGCTATGGCTGGCCGGGTCAGCATAGCAGGCGACGTAACGGGAGGCACCTGGCCCATCGGCGGACGATGGCCCACAGGTGGCGGCATACCTAACATGGCAAGGACTGTCATTCACAAGTGCAGCCAGTACTGCTAGGATAACATTTCAGATCAATTTGAAAGTACCAAGCATGCCGGACACAATTACACTTCGACCGGTTACTTGTTAAAATAACCAACAAAAGACAGAAGAGTAAAATTACGCCACAGCATCTGCTGGTCTTTTGGGAGACTCTACTCACCTGGTGGCATGCCTGGCATCATTGGGGGCATTCCAGGCCCAGGGGGCATCATTCCACCCATTGGCATCATGCTGTCAGTGAACAGACAACCTATTTGTCAAATCACAATAACTGCGGGGAAGGGAGTGCACTTTGTCTGAGAGATGCATCAATACCCACCCTGGAGGCATGCCAGGCATTACAGGTGGCATTCCTGGCATCATCGGGGGGACACCAGGCATCATGGGAGGCATTCCTGTGTGAGGAACAAAACCGTTATGAAACTGTGCATATCCAAGCTTACCATTTGCGGCTTTGGACCCGTCTCACACCATACCTGCGAAGCTTCCTGGTGGTATGCCAGGAGTCCCGTGAACAGGGGGCATCCCCGGCTGGGTCATGGGCGGCACAAAGCTGGCCTGGGGCTGCACAGCTGGCTGCTGGAAGGAGGGACCCGGTTCGTCATCATCGTCGTAATCGTCAGAATCATCCTGGTTGTTCTGTTTCTTTTTTTGACTCTCAGCTTTTGGACAAAAATATTAGGAGGGTAAACACAGATATTGCAGATTCAGGATAAAGATCTCAAAAGAAACAATCCAGAGAGGACGGCCTAATGGTGCCGATGCAAGCTGGGTACTTCCATGTCAAATCAAACTTTTGGACTGCATCGTCACAGATCTGAACAAAACCTGGCATGCCGATTAGGTCATGAGAGTAACTGAGAATTTATGAGTAAGCCAGAGCTATCATTAAAAATATAATTTTAAAATTAAAATATAGAGCTGTTAAAGAGCTTTAACACGACATGAGATCTATTTCTGTAAAACATATTAAGGGAGATATAGCCAGTCAAAAAGTCATATTCCCCCCAATAAGTTCAAACTTCGCTTAAATCTCCCTTAATACTGATGCAAAAGACATGTGATCTCGGGTTAGTTTCATTAAAATCTGAGACAATGAGGTTAAAAGTGCGATGATGTCACACAGAATTACCCTTCTCTAAGCCACCGGTCATAGTTATGCAAAATCAGATGATGTGATTCATAAAACACCCATACCCACGAATTCAGCAAATAAACCAAATCTTATGATCTGTATTCCAAATAATTACATTCTTGTACTACTTTGAGGCATTACGACTGCCTTAACTGAAATTACCTTGCGTTTTCTGTTCCAGAACCCGCCTCCTCTCTTCCATATCCTTTTCAGGAATACCTTCCATTCCGTAGATTTCCAATTCAATATCAGTTCTTCCAGGTATGGCATTGGGCACTCCATCAATAGTTTCTTTATGTACCTGCAATGGATTTCTATTACTTCAAAAATTCATCTATACCATGAATCATGAAGATAAAAACAAGGCAGGCAACGGAAAGACATGACAGCCAGCTTCCCACATCCTCTTACCTGCATGCAGTGGATGGCTAATCCCGGGCCCGTATACAATTTCTTGTGGCATATATGGCATTTGAAATGCTTTGCCTTCTGGTGCTGGATGAGAATTTTTTCATCATCAAAATCTCTGTTGCAGTACCTAAGTGTTCTGTTAAAGTCATTCCATTCAAAACTAGTAACCCACAAATGACAGATACAAAACATGTGAAAGCTTATTCATATATTAACATATAAGACAGGCTGCCAAAATGGGGCACTTTTCATATGTTAATTATCCCAGGGCATATCACTGATTAACACATACTACTAATTGGCTTACCAATAACATTATCCCATATATTTTAACCTGTTAGTTTAGGATCAAGTACATTTTCTGAAAATGTCCTTTCTTCAAAAATTTGAACATGATCTTGTCTTTTTACTACAGGAGAGTTTACAAACTGTCAAATATATTTAAATGCCTATGGGACAATTAAAATTAATAAAAAGTCACTTACACACAAAGCTTTTTTAGTTTCAGCCACTTCAGATTCACAAGCAGATTCATAATTTAAGTATTAATATATGAATACATTTTATGTAATTTCTCTTTTTTCGCTCTAATATGCACACACACACATACATATATACACATTATATATACACACACACACAATATATTACACATATATAATAGTTATATTATTAATAATTATAATCTATCCATCCAATATATATTAATTATAAAAATATTATATATAT
>JAODKL010000095.1:8263412-8279209 GCA_026780765.1 Petrocephalus schoutedeni
GATACACACACACACACACACACATACATACATACATACATACATACATACATACATACATACATACATATACACACACACACATACACAGGTCGAAAAACACTGAGCTGAGCTAAGATACCGTCATACCGGCTATAATTGGCTATAATTTGAAAACATGTCTTATTTAGTTAGTCGACTACATGACCTCAGGTTATGTTGAGATACAGATTCATCTTTTCCTATTGTATAAACATTAGCCTCAAACTGTTACAAGCAGCTAGCTAAGTGACAAGGGCTAGCGGTTACACCAGGCAATAATCAGAATGAAATCTGATACAAGGACAGCTCGCAAATAATAAAAACAAGCTGCTTAAAACAATATGCGCGCATTTATGCAAAATACCAGACATTCAATATTTAAACTAAGGTATTTTTTAAATGAATGTCTGCTAAGCAAGCTCCAAGGCGCGCCATCAGTGCGGCCTAGCGATTCGGCTAGCCACATGATGTTCACCTTTGAAAAGTAAAAATAAAACATTTCATATAAAGGATACCAACACCAAGGCTTCATTTGCTTCTTCTTCTTGCGTCCCATCTTAGTTTAAAATGGAATCAGCACAGTATCTACCAAAAAAGTAAATGAGACTGACAAGGCTTTGTAACGACACACGACGACACTAGCAATCCCAGAAAATGGCGCGGCCCACAGCGAAACTCGGCTTACCTATAATGCAACGCGCTCAGTGCGCCACTCGGTGCATGCGCAGTACAAGGTGCGAACATGTTCGAGCAATGTTGAAAATTATTTATACATGTTGGCATTCTCTCTGTTTTTTATATAATAATTAACAAATTTCAATTTTATTGGCTCACAGATTTTCTAGAAAAGAAGCTAAAGTCTGATGCTCTGTCTATCTATCTATCTATCTATCTCTGTCTTTATGTTTGTCTGTCTGTCTCTCCGTCCGTTTTCAGTGAATTCTCCCATTGAACAACAGGTGGGGCCTGTTTCACAAAGCTGGTTTTCTTACTTCCTTTTTGCATTGTTTTTAACCACAAGAAGTTTTAAAGTCTGTAGTTATTAACTCTGCAGAAAGTTGGCGACTTCTGCACACTGCACCTCAGCATGCGCTGTCCTAGCTCAGTGATTTTATGTGGCCTACCACTTTGTGGCTGAGTTGCTGTTGTTCCAAATTGCTTCCACTTTGTTATAATAGCACAAACAGTTGACTGTGGAATATTTAGTAGTGAAGAAATTTTACAAATGAACTTATTATACAGGTGGCATCCTATTACAGTACCATGCTTGAATTCACTATGCTCCTGAGAGCAACCCATTCTTTCACAAGCAGTCTGCATGCTTAGGTGTCTGATTTTATACATCTGTAGCCATGGAAGTGATTGGAACAACTGAATGCAATGATTTGGAGGGGTGTCCCAGTACTTCTGGCAATATAGTATATGTGATTAAGGAATAAGGATGTGAAACTGGTAGTGTAATGCATAGGTAGATTAATGAATTGTTGCTTCAAGTTCTATGTGGAGATCTGACCAGGGTACTTCTCCTGAATTCACCCAGTACTCGACTGTATATCTGTGAGATTACCAGTCATTTTGCTTAGATGTTTCAGCAATAATAATAGTAATTGTAACAACAACAGTGATTATTTTCTGTCCCTGTTAATTGCTTATCGTCATATTCAGGCCTATGTTTTAATCTGGGTTACTGATATTAGAAGGCAGAAAGTAACACACCACACGGGGGTGACATTTTCCCATTAATCAATCTGAACAACTGTTCTGGAGTGCATAGCCCTATTTAACTTGTGATGCCACTTTCAACTAGTTAAGCTGTGTAGAAAACCTACAGAGGTGCAACATTGTATCCTATGGTTAATGGTCCATCTTGTTTTTAAATGAAAAACACAAGAAATTGTGTATTCCTGCCTTTAGAGCGATTGTTCCAGATCTTCTTTCCTTGGCATAGAGATAGATCATTTAAGGATCTTTTAAGTGCATGTAGAATTTCAAAAGCTCAAAACCTTAATGAGCATTACTCAGAAACTCAGAGTTGCTGGGCCAACAGGCTGCCAGCACATCCATTCATGGGGAATGGAGGGGATAAGGCTATGACCATAACAAATGATTAGTATTTCCTGTATAATAAAGCATCTTGATAATAGCAGAAATATTTTGAAGTTAAATCAGTTTAACTACTGTACTCCTGTATATGATGCTAGCTGGAAGGTAAAGATGCTCTTTGTTCACTCTGAGCTTTTAATTAGTCAACCTTGATTACCTGTGGACTGTGTAAATCTGCACGTTATGCTAAACCAGACATTTTGGCAGAAGATACAATTCTTTAGCTGGTGACACCAAAAAAGCAACAATGAAGAATAGCATTAAGTGTCGAATGAAAACCTGCCACAGTCACATTTGTTCATAATTTGAATCTGGAAATAAATTTGCATTATTAACTTACAGTAGTGCATAGGAACTAACAGCAAAGAAAGAATCATTGATTGCATACATTATTATTCAAATAGAGATGTCCTTGTAATAATCTTCATTAATCTTTGTATGTGTTAACCCTTAGTCTAAGTTAACACAAATCAGAAAATGATCAGTTTATCTAACACCTTTACTTTTATCTGATTTAAATATGACAAGTAATTCAGCCAACATTTTGATGAAGGGTAATTAGGATCTGCTGGAATAAGCTGGAACAGAAACCAGCATTACCCTCCAGTAGGCCAGACCTGGAATTACCCACCCTGAATCTAAACAGTGTCCCTGTGGTATACTGCAGATAGATCAGTGTATTTTTGGTGTTCTGCGAGCTAGCTCTATATATGTTATTTTCTGTATGCCAGTTTCTCAAAGTGTGAGGCTGTACTGGAGATGTCCAGAACGTGAACCCTTGAATTTATCCATATATTGATATTGATCACATTGCATGTCTTACTGAGCATCTGATTTTTTTAGTTGATCCTTCCATCAAAGTCAAAGTGGCTTGGAGGCGCCATCAGACTCCCTGACAATAAAAGCCCAGCTGAGTTCATGTGGGTGCATCATAAGTAAATGCACAGAATGTGTCACACACCAAGCAGAACCTAAATACATGTGGCCGACTGCCAGGCATATCAAATATCTGCCAATTTTCATATAATCTTTCATGCGTTGGTAACTGTAACTTATTACATGATGTAATCTGATGGGATGGATGGATGGATGATAGGTAGGTGGGTAGGTAGATAAAATAATTCTAAGCTGACTGAAAGTTATTCTTCAAAAGCACAACACTAAAAGAAAAACATGCACTGTTCAGTTTTTCCATGTTCAATTTAAGTAGAATGTTAACATGAGCATGACGTCGTTAGAATAAAACACACTAAACTCAGTAAATCTTAACCAAGATTATCACCATTTTAGGAGAGATGCTGAAAAACCTGCCAAACATTTGTACAAATATGCACTATAGATACCTTCATAATGCATTATGAGGGTCAGTATAAGAATTAACGTTGCATTGTGCTGCATTATGAAGGAGCGTATAGTGCATTATAGATGAGAGTTTCATAGAGCATTCATAATGGATGAGAAACATGACTATAATGTGCTATGCCTTTTAATAAATAGTTATAGCTGGGTTTATAATACATTATAAATGCATTATAATGCCTTATGAGGGTATGTGTAATACAGTATATTGACTGCTTTAAGTAAAGTGTTACCAAGCAGGGTATCTCTAGCTTACCCATAAGTCAGTAAAACGTTACACAGCCAATGTGTACAATAACTCATGAACACATGAAATATCTCCTTTCAGAATATTCTGCATGTGACATTTCAGTAAATGATTGATTCATTAATCACCAGTGACTGTTTAATCACTCTGAAGCATAAAAACTAGTCAAGCAGCAAGATTTTTAATTATAAAACTATTTAATGTATTCCAATATTTACATATCAAATCTACAAAATATGCACGTTAAAAATAAAGTCAGTCTCCAAACTTGAAATGTCATAGCCCTTGTATATTGACTCCAATGACAACAGAGAATTGTCTGCTATACACGTTAAATTGTACGGTATTTATCTACAGAACACTGCTCAATCACGTGCTACTTCAGACCAGGTTAAAAGCAGAAAGCTATGTTAAACTCGTCTGTATTCTAATGTCATTGATTTATTTTGTTTACAGCACAATAATTCTACCTAGGATGACTTCAGGGCGAAGAGATGTTTCAAGATTAATTTTCAAGGTCAGTTATAATCTGCCGTTAGGTGAGCAAGACACATCCATTACAGATCATAAAGATCACATGACCATATAGTGTAGGAATGTCACATGACTATGGCATTTCTGAGCTGCAGGGCAGCCACAGAGAAGGACCCGTCAAGCTGATGCCAGCGAAACTAGATCTAGGAAGATGCCAGTTATCTGTTGGGAGCCGGCCCACTCAATCCTCCCGTCACATTCTTGAACAAACACTGCTTTATAAAACACTGCTTTTTAAAAACCTGCTCAGTCACCATCCAGGAGCCCATAATCTGTAAGTATTTTTCACACAGTCCACCATTCTCAGACTACCCTTAGTACTTTTTTACACCAAAAGATTTCATGTTACACAGTAAAATAATGCACTAACTTTGCTATTTTTGTCCTTTTTTTGTTGGTTGTACATTTTTGGCAAACAGAGAAACTTTTTGTATATTTAAAATGACAATTTCACTTTTTTCCCAACAAATAACATGACATGCATTTTTTTACAAAACAAATCCACTCCCATTATGAATAAATACACATACACACTTGTGTCATATCAACACTTTTCCCTCATTAATAAACAGAAGTCAATTTGGCCTATATTAAAACAAATCAAAACAATACAAAACAAAAACAGACAGCATACATAATTTTCCTGTAATATATGGCACAAAAAAATTAAATTGCATTGGCAGAACATTGTGTACACAGGAGATCTAAAGGGTACCCTTTTTTTTTTACATACCTCCTGTTGGTTTTGTCTATCAAACAAATGGCTTAAAAAAAAGACCAGTTCCACTATAAAGCCATCTTGCTGTAATTTTTGTCCATTACTCCTGCAATCATGATGACTGCAGGTTATCTAGGCACCTTATGGTTAATGGTAGGTGCTGCCAGAGACTCCCACAGGCGCCAGATAACAGGCTGTGTATGGAAAAGGTGGTACCATGCTGGTTCACACTTGGGCAACTGCTAACTGGGGCAGAGTTCTGTAGCAGCTCCCTCCCTCTCTCTCTCTTTCACTCATGGAGATGGAGGTAGCTTGACATCTAGCAGGCCGTAGGCAAAGACATTCCAGAAGATGGCGCAGAGGACGAAGAGGGTGTAGACGCAGAAGAAGATCCAGAAGAGGGACTGCTCCTGCAGACGCTGCTCGTAGTTATGGAGCACGACCACGCCCAGCGTCAGGCCCACCGCCACGCCGCCCAAGTGGGCCACGAAACTGGGGTTGGGGCATGGAGGGAAGGCCGGGGGGTAGAAGCGGAGCCAGACGGCCCGCCCAAACTCCACACTCACTGTAAGGGAAAAAAAACACAAAGCAGACAAAAGGAAGTGATGTGGTGTCTGGCTCACTGGCATTCGGCTTGTTTTGGTAGCAGTAATATACAGCTCACTATACTCCAGAGCAGACCACCAGTTAATTAATAACAAGCCAGATCTTTTACATGGCAAATGTTTATTTAACGAATGAATAATAAGAAAAATAATAAGCCAACTTGCACACAAGGACACTAAGGGGCGTAATTAGTGTGGGAGTCTTTCCACTGCCAGAGTGGGCTTCAGGCTGCTGGCTTTTAGGATCATGCTTCCTGGAGATTCTCATTCAAAGCCAGTTCTTTATGAAGTTTTATTCTCCGTTCAGCAGCTGTCTGAGACCAGAGATTTCTAAAAAATTGAGATGCTTTTGGATAAGGCGTTCCTGGGACGTCCGGTTCTAAGGCATGACACCCACCCCGAAGGAGTACAGAGAAAAGCACTCCCCATCTGAATCTGAAAGTAAAGGAGACTCACTGCAGACAAGGGCCATGGCCATCCGGAAGAGCTTAAACTGGCACTTCATCCCCGACCAGTTCTGGAAGGTAGACAAACAAGACAGGGGGGTATGCTTGGTTCTTTGAGACACATCCCAACACATTTCAGGAGAAACAGAACCCTGTTTGAAGAGTCTGAAGACTAGAACTATCCCATTATGCCAAGGTTAGAATGAATGGTTTTACTGCCAAGGTCAATGCCTCTTCAGAGCATCAGGCACACCAGAGTCAGATGGAAGACTTTGGTCGAGGAAAAGAAAATCCGAAACATAAAAGGACAGCTGCTACCGGTATGAGAGTCTACTGAACGCTAACAGTGCCCCATGGGTCCCATCCGGCACCCATCTTGGTGGAGGTCAGACAGAGGCTTCCATTCTCAGACCCCGTACATGCAGGATACTCCTCAAACGTCATGAACGTGAGGAATCCAAGCATGGGCATTGGGTGATTTTCTGAGGATGACTACAGGACAATATCTGGTCTATCCTTCTTAAGTCTACCCAGAAGAGTTGTAGTTTACCTTGTGAGCTAAAACAAAGTTGCATTAAAGATCTTACCATGACAACATTGGCGAGGTGGGCTGACACCAGGGCATATACCCCCCCCGAAGACCCCACCACCGGGGCAGTCATGTCTGCTACAGACACCGCTAATGACCCTGGTGGGAGAAACACAGGTGTATGAGAATAAACTCCCAAAAACACTCTAATGAGCATTCCACAGCACTATGCAGCATGGCCACTGGATGCCTGAACCCTACAAACATAAAGAGTTTATCCTGTGAATCACGTGAAACGAGAAACACGCAGGCCCAGCTACCGTACGGCAGGATGTGCGTGTGGTGATCTCTGCATCTTTGACTTAGGGGTACAAGCCTTTTGTGTTAAAGGCCACAATGCTGGAAAGGCTTAATGAGAATTGAGAAATAGCTCAAGACACTTCTATGGTGAGACTCAACAGCCAGGGCCAGTGGCTGACTCCTAATGGCCTATCCGGCCCACTCGTGCATTGTTATCATTTTAATAATTCCCTATTCTTTTAGGGTTGTTCTCATTGTCTACTCTGTCTGTTACACTCAATCGTGCCAATGAAGCTTCCCCCTGTTAAAAAGTTAGGCCATGTGAGTACAATGTTGACTATTGTAGTAAGGCCTGCAGTAAGTCACTGTGAGATGTGACTACACAGAAATGAGGATTAATCATTAGCCTCTTTGCCCTCCTGCTGATCTTGGATCAGGTCACCCCCCACCCCAGTACCCCAGCAGGAAAAGCAGCTGAGTTTTAGACAAACTGGCTTCTGGATACCTGACCCTTGACATAGTTCGACCCATTAGTCCAGTTGAGTGCTTATCCCTAAACACGCATTAGAATAACAGCAATAAACAACCCAGATCATAAATAAAGGTACAGGATCCCAGGCCCAGAGGGTGTAAATCTAATTAACATGGCGGGGAATCCTTGTAAGAGAGACCCCATGAGCACTTAGCTGTCTCCTGGCTGATTTATGGCACATTCTCACCCCTATTTCATGCAAAGGTCAGGTTTTCCAGCTTAGCAGCTGTGCCCCATCAGACACCACTCGGGCGTGACGTGGTAAACGGAAGCTGGGCATATACAGGAAAGGGTCACATGCTGAGCTTCCTCCACCTCACCACATACATGTTCACTAAGCTACAGTTTTCCAATAGAGCCTAATTTCTGTCATTTAAATATATTCCTTGAGCTTGTTGTGCTGCCTAGGAACAGCTCTGAAAAGCAAAGATGGTTTGTGCAAGTCTTATTTGTGACTCGGAAGAAAACCTGAATAATTATAACTCAATGACCTCAGCTTGCCTTATTGTGCTGGATGCCACACTAGGCCCCGACTGAGGGCTCATATGGTCTGCTGTCTATGCTGAGACGCCTGAACTCCAGCTGTGATATCTACATTTAGATTTGTTCAATTAGCAGACAAGTTTATTCAAAGCAATGTACAACTGAGAAAGCAGGGTCAGCGAGTCCCTGGAGTATTAATGGGGGTTAAGGGTCTTGTTAGGTAGGTCAATGCTGCCGTAATCATCAGAATTACTCTAGCTGCTAATCACGTTGCTGTGGCCGCCATAGCAATTCCCTCCAAAACTTCCTTTTAGCGGGAAGCTCAGATGCACAGCCTCGCTCTAAACCCCCTCAACTCCCACGACATTAGTAGGGAGGACGTGGGTTAAGAGAGAGCTGGGGACAATCCAGTTTGTCTTTTGTCCTTCAGACTGAAGGCTCTTCTGAGAAATGGCATGAGGGAAGGAAAAAAAAAAATCAAGCCTCCAGACCATCTGTCACTGACACTGAAGTGTATGTTGATGCTGCAAACAAAGGCTGTCTGAGGCCAGGAGGGTTGTGGTGAAGTCAGGGTCCGCCGAGGGCTGTTTATGAGAAGAAAAAGGCTCTGGGTCTCAGGAGTTTCAAACAACAAGGCGGACATGACCCACCTGCCAGGACCCCACAGATGTAGACCAGGCCGATCCTCACAGCACCATGTACCATCTCCAGGGGCACGCCCACCAGCAGCTGCATGGCCATGTTGAGACTGAGGTGCTCTATCCTGCAAAAGAATACATTATAGCTGGAAACCAGTCGAGAGGTTCCCCGCTGCGCCATTCCGTTCTCTTGGAAGCGAAGTGCTATGTTAAGTCAGGTCTCAGTTGTCCTAAAAGCAAAATATTATCTTACCTTAGTGCTGCATAGTTCTCAAGCCGAACGATTAAAGGAAATGCGTTCTTTTTAAAACCACAGAAGAATCTCAGAGGAAGTGAAATACACTGGAGGACCAAAGCTTTGTGTCAAAGAGTCTCTGGTGTGCCGTTCCTGCATTGTCAATAGTAACTTTATACATAGAGCAGGGCGGCCAGTGAGAGCGGACAGTGCTGACTACAGCCCCGCGCAGACACATCGGAACACGCTGCAAGCCAGATCAGCTGCTCTCGGGGATCCAGCCGAAAGGCCCGCCGCCCGAAAGCCAATCTGCACGGAAGTGTCTGGGCCGCCAGCCGCTGTTTTTGCCATTTAAAACTGCTGAATGATTTATTACGTGCCTAGAATTCACAAATGACTGTGAGAGGCACATCGTGCATTAGGAGAGATCTGTGGTGGCCTGCTTGTCACAAACTGAATGGTCCACTTTCAAAAACCGTTGACAGCTGCTTAATTCTATGCAGAAAAGGGTGAGCATTCCCTGTAATTCCCCTGTGACACTCACATAAACTTTGAATGGCATACAAATCTCACAGGTGTCAAAACCCAGCACAGATAGGACAAGTCCTCACCATCCCAAGCCCACAGAACCAGAATTTGTGAATCTTACTCCTGTCTGCTACAGTTATGGGAAAGCGCCTGGATTAAAGTGCTCACGTCCTTGAACAACTCTGATGATGATGTTCTGATCACACCACTGACAGCTATGCTGGGCACAGGTATTGATTAGCCTTCAAGACACTAGACAGGCATCCTACTGTCAAGGGCTGATTCAAATCACAGAGCAAACTAACAGATGAGCAGCACATACTTCACTCGTCATTTGAGATTACATCAAATAAGCAATCAGTCAAATTCAAATGATCTAAGGTTCTGGAGCTCTTGGAATATGACCTGAATAAAAATGCTAGAATTCGGGTGGGTAATACCGCAGTGCCAGGATCCTGACCAGGATAAGCAATTTGAGGATGGATGGATGGATGATGGATAGATGGATGGATGGATGATGGATGGATGATGGATGGATAGATGGAGGGATGATGGATGGATAGATGGAGGGATGATGGATGGATGGATAGATGGAGGGATGGTGCAGTGTTGCTGTGTCCTTCCGCCTTCAGCTCTGTGTGTGGAATTAGCATATCCTGTCTATATCCATGTGGATTTCCTTCAGCTTCTCTGGTTTCCTCCTGCAGTCCAAAAACATGCAGTTATGTGGGCTGATGTCTTTAAATCAGCCCCAGGGTGTGATGCTGTGTGTATGAGTGAGGGCCCTGTGATGGACTGGCATCCCATCCACAGTGGCCCCTCTCTAGCACTGCATGCTTCCAGGAAGAAGCTCAAGGTTCAACACAACCCTCTACAGAATCAATGCTTATGCAAGATGATATGGATGGATATAGAGGATAGATAATTCTAGTATTTGAAATTTAAATTTAACTCTAATATGGCTTATTAGTATTATGAATATATTTAAATAATGTTTAATTATATGCAAACCCATTTTCACTTAGAAGTAATTTCAGAATCTATTCCATATCACTGACTATACCTCATGGGTTTTAAATAATAATTTTTCAGTGCATAATATAAGTTCTATGTCAGTGTTATAGTGCCAGTTACTATTGTACTTTGATGGCCGCATGTATATTGAGTATATTTAGGGTATCTGTCTGACAGAGTTTTGATGTAACTGTATTTTACCTCAGTTGCTGAATGTATGCACATTTGTAATATAGATTTATAACAGTAGGGAGACTGACTTGGAATTAATTTAGTGAATCAGCCCTCGGGATGCTTAAATACAAATCCTGATGGGTCACTGCAAAACTCAGCACAATAAAAATCCTTAAGCGTTCAACGTTATCACATTTCTAAAGACCTGTCACTCAGAGCAGAGTTGTCTTCAAAAGCAATTACTGAATGACTAAAGATAGCTAGAGAATTAGGTAATGCCAACATGGCTATGGGTACACTTCACTGCCTTGGAGAGAACGTCACACATCAGCAGCATATCTGAAAACCTGCTGAACTGTCTGACTGAATCTGTCTCCGTCTGGCTCTCGCAGGGCTGGCCTGAGGCACCTTTCCTCACAAATACCTCTCCAGGCGTTTTATAAATGAACCGCTATCATGGACTTAAAGTGATATTTACTGAATAATCAATACATGCAAAATGCCTCAAAACATTTGCAGGACGAGAGAATATTTCAGAATGATTCTGCCTTCATGAATTACATCAGCATTTCCTTACAGTCCTCGCTTAATATAGCACTATAATGTTTATTATTAAAAGATTAGTCCAGCAAACACCAAGCTCAGATGATAAATATAATCACTACAACGCACTACATGTTAAAGTATAAGAGCATCTAGAGGGATAATTTGTCATGCTGCAGATGTGTTTGCAGAGGGTTGTAATCCATCTCTATTAGCATGATAAAGTGTGTCTCCCTCTTGGCTAGTTCGATTTTAAATAGATCTTACTGACCAAACTATCCCAGGCTATGACGTGACATGGAGACAACGAGCGTGTTTACATGCACATAACATTCTACAAGTTGTCAGTATCTTGACTGAGAATGAATTCCTAATAAGAAGACTTGTATTAATAACCCCTGTGACTCACATGAAATACAGAAACTCAGAAACTCCATCCATCCATACATCCATTCACATCTTCCATCCATCCATCCAGTACAGGGTCACAGGACAGCTGGGTCTTATCACTGGAAGTGTTGGGCACAAGGCAGGGTAAAATGCTTGGGAAGGGTTTCCCAACCCTGTCCTTGGGGACCCCCAGCACGCCACATTTTCACTTCCACCACACCTGTACCAAGTATTCGGTATTCTTCATTGGCTGGGAGCCAGGATGGAGCAAAAATGTAGACTGTCTGGGGGTCCCCGAGAGCTAGGGGGTGCCAGTCCATCCCCGGACGCAGACACTGAACCAACCTACATGTTTTTGTAAGTGGAGAATCTGGAGACTATCCACACAAAGATCTCTCTTGCCATTTGTATTGCTTCTGCAGGCTTTGAAAGTTACTTCCAGGAGAATAGTGCAGTATGTTGTATTCCGTTCTAAATCTGAATGTCCTTCACAGGGGGAGAGGATAACGCAAGGAAAGTGTAGGTCAATCCATTCATGCCCGTAAAATCATGCTGCTGTTCCACACGGAAGCACTCGAAGACCATCAAAGGTGCATGGGGTTAACCGGAGAGAATGTGGAAATGACAGCGAGCAGGGAGTAAGTAACAGCGCAGAGCACTGTTCAGACAGCCGAGCAGGGTGAGGTCATGCCTTCTGCTGTCTCAACACAGCAGTGGGATTGATCAGCTCAGTACAATGACACGCACGCGTGTCTGCTCCTCCCACACAAAGTGCCCTTCTCTGTTTCACTGCAGATCACAAACACCGATACCATGAGACGATTCATCGCCAGTCATCATGCATCTTCCATCACTGCTTATCGAATACAGGGATGTGGCGAGAAGCGAATGGTATTTGTACAAATTGCATGGTGTCACGTGATACAGTTCCTAAACACACTGGGCGTTTCTCAATATGCATACTTGAGCGCACTTGTGTTCTCGCGTACCAGTTTCACGTCATCTTCCACTGGCCAAGACCAATTCCAATACTAAGAGCGGAAGTACAGAGGATGGTATAAATCCCCGGAAGCTGTGATTCCCCTGTGATTCACTGCGCCCCAGGTTTGTTCTTGGGAAGCAAGTTAGCAAGACCGATCTTGCCAAAACCACACGTACGATCTTTGGGTTCTTGTTATTGAGAAACGCTCAGGGTCCAGTGAAGGTGTTTACAGAATTCAATATTCAGTCACACAGACAAATACTCTTAATGTCTTACTTGGAATTCTCATATTTGGGTTTCTGGGCCCAGCAGAGCATCAACAGCATCAGCAGAGGTCAGATCTCCGTTCGGCTCCTGAGCAAGGCCCTTACCCCCCGAAATGCTCCAGGGGTGACAGATAAAAAGCCTGTTCCTGCGCTCAGACCCCAAGCTTTGTTCTCAACTGTATATATTTGCGTGTGTGACTCAGTACAGTGTAATGGGATATGAAAAAAAGGGGCATTTCTTTGCACCTGTGCTAGAATGGCAAATAAAGCATCAGGATTTGCAGGATTTGTGAACACTTTTCTGTATCTGGGGTAATATGAGATCATTAGCATATAAGTAGGACTCCTGCTAAGTGGCACAGATATGTTTCTAATCTGCAGGCACTGTTATTTGAAAATCCACAGCTGCACAACTTAAGAACAGATAGTTAATTCATGTCAGCGCACACTTGTTAGACTGCTGATTATTCAAGGGCATTTTCCTGTTTTGAAGCCAGCAAGAGGTTGCACTATGCTGGCAACAGTATGGGAGTTAATACATTTTTAACATTTGCTTAACATTACAGGTGTCTTATTCATAAATAAAGCACTGAGCACCAGTCTAATGCCCACAAAGAAACAATTTAAGTTGCCCATGCTGTGTCAGGCAAGAGGTAAATTCTGCCCTCCAAATCCAGCATGATGTCAACTGGGTTGCAAGTATAAATGCTATTATCTGCATAACACAGGATCGGAAGCTGTTAGTAGTTGGGAAGTAACCCCTTTAGGTGTTCACACACAGATTGCGCGAAGATGAGAGGAGACCAACAAGCTGTGAAGCTCTGATATAAAAATGATCAGCCCCCTGGCCTACAGACTCAAATCTGCTCTCCTTACCTGCCAGCTGACCGGGTTGTGACAATGCTGGGTTTGATTCCCCACCCCCCATGACTCACCCAGCATGCATGAACACGTAGCTGAGGTAGCGCCAGGCCTGGGCCCGCAGCTGAGGGTGATAGGGCAACGGCCCCTTCAGGAAGTGAGGGTCAGACACCTGCAGTACCCAGCGGTTCAGCTGCAAGCTGTAGTACATAAACACCGCCACCTGCAGGGCGGCAGAAAAAAAACAGTTAACTGAAAAATGCAAAAAAAAAAAAAAAAAAAAGGCTTCTCAGGCTAAGAAGGTAAAATGCTAATATTAAAATGATCGACTCAAGGGTTCAGCTGCCATTATATTTACTCTCTAACCTCTAACACACTAGCCAATCACAAGCGGATCTACCTCAGCGATAGTGATGGCCAGGATAAGCCACGGCGGCGGGCAGCAAGTGTAGCTGTCGAAGTACCACTTGCGGTCAGTCTCTCTGGGCAAAGTCTCGTAGGCAATGTGGCGCACCAGCCGCTGGGACAGGTCCAGCCCCACCTCCTCGCGTAGGACCGCCCCTTTAAGCTGCCGGCCACCCTGCAGAATGGCCCGCCGGAAGCTGTTGGAGCGTTTGTTGCTCATCTGGAAAGACGCAGGCGGAAGAGTTCATACCTCCAGGTTTTTCGAAAAGAGCCGAGGAACACCAGTGAGAAGCTCTGATTGAGCCACACCACAACAAGCCTGCAGCCATTTGGCAGGTCTTATAATCCCATAAAAATAGAGCAATGCCTGAAAATCCATAACTGTAAATTTACCTCCAGGCTCTAAGATAGTCAGATAATAAATGAATTATTTATTCTCAGACTTGTATGCCCGGGGGACCTGGCTGGTCCCTTGCCAAGCTCGCCTGCCGACTCACTCTGGTCCACGGGGGCAGTCACGCCATGACACCCTGCTGTCCTTTTTCAGCAGCTCTCCCAACTTCCCATGTAACCCAGCCCTGGGCCCCAGAATGCTTCCCCATCTCCAGGCAACGTCTCAGGAATTCCATCCATCTCTAGCACTGTCCACAGCTGCCCAATCCACAATTCCTCACAAACAAACACCTCTTTTGCCACACAGGACCCCAAAATAGAACCGGGAATGTCTTTTTCTCACCCTTAAAAAGCACTTCGGCTTTACATAGACTTTGGTGTTGTGGTCAATGAGTTTAACAAATACACATTTGTACAGTCATGCACAAGTATTTGATAGAGACGTTTAAAAGGCTGGATTTTTAAGTACTGACAAATATTTATGCGATTTTTTTTCAATTTAAAAAGTGTGTACCAGTTACAGTTTGGGATGAACTATTGTTGCATTGTTTCTAACCTCTTTGCAGCAGTAAAATCCGATTTATTAATATATGGAAGTCCTATGTCTTTATTATTTAAAAATATGACCATTTGAGTGATTGATTGAAACATACCACTTAATCACTGAAGTCAGGTGTTTCATTCAGACCCATTGCCACAGGTGTATAAAATCAAGCACCTGGCCATGCAGTCAGTTTAAAAACATTTGTTCTGAAGAGCTCAGTGAATTCAAGTACCGTACTGTCATAGGATGCTGCCATTGCAATAAGCCAGTCTGTGAAGTTTCTTTCCTGCTAGATATTCCACGGTCAACTGTGTGTGGTACTATTGCAAAGTGGAAGTGTTTGATAACAGCGGAAACTCAGCCATGAAGTGGCAGACTACGTAGTGCAACAGAGCAGGGTTGCTGAGTCGCCAGCGCTCTGCTGACTCAGTAACTGCAGAGTCCAAACTTCCCCTACCATTAACCCCAGCACAAAAACTGTGCACTGGGAACTTTAAGGAATGGGCTTCCTTGGCCGAGCAGCTACATACAAACAAGCCTCACATCACTAAGCACAATGCCAAGCGCTGGCATTGGCATCGGTGTGGCATACAGAACGCCACCGCAGGGGAAACATGTTCTGTGGAGTGATGAGTCCCGCTTCTCTGTCTGGCAACCTGATGGATAAGTCTGGGTTTGGCGGATGCCAGGAGAACGTTATCTGTCTGACTGCATTGTGCCAACTGTAAAGTTTGATAGAGGAGGGAGAATGGTATGGGGCTGTTTTTGTTTTGTCCAGTTGGCTCCTCTGCCGGCCCCTGGAGGACGGGCTCCCCCTTCGGGTCTGGTTAGGGAGATTTTCCTTGCACTTTGAGACAATGTAATGTTGTGAAAATCCATCCATCCATCCATTTTCCAACCCGCTTATCCTGTTCAGGGTCGCGGGGGGTCCGGAGCCTATCCCGGAA
>JAODKL010000095.1:8284589-8303652 GCA_026780765.1 Petrocephalus schoutedeni
GATGCCAGTGGCACTGCTTCCCCGACGCCGCCATCACCCATCTCATTATGCTCCCAGACTCGCCTTATTCTTCAGGGAGGGGGAGAAAAAAGCAAACAGACAAACAAACCGGCGGACGCCAACTCTCAGGTACCCCGCAGAGCACATCAGGTGCAGGTACGCGGCCCTGGCCAAAGTTAACTGCGGCGAGTGAGATTTCATTTTTAAGCAGCGTGGTGCCACTGAAAGACGGCAACGGTTATTTGCATTGTCTCCCCTGGCACTGTTTTGGCATGATAAATGGATTTTCATCAGAAAGGAATGAGCTGGCCGTATGCAAATTCCTCCCGCCGCAGCACAAGCCTAGCATGTTATTGCCGGAGTCGCATGTGTGGCCCTGGGAACAAAAAAAAAAAGAAACCCATAGCTGCGGCAGCTCTGAGATTCTCTTTCTCCACACTAAGAATAATCCTGACATAATGCTGTGCTCAGAATGGGCTTTCATTACCAGGCTTCTGTGACAGTCTCGTTTCTGAATGGAACAGGGGCACCAAACACTACACACAAAGAGCTGCTGCACTGTAGCTCTAATCTTCATAATACAGCATAATAAGGAGCTTGGGGCAGCTACATGGGGTGAAGATCCACCCACTGGTAGGAGACAGAGTGGCCCAGTTCCATCCCGCAGACAGATTTTATACGACAGACCCACAGGCATGATCTCAAGGGGAGACCATGTATCTGAAAGCTAGTTCACAAATTCAATATCTCACTTCCATCTATATTTATTTTATTTAGCAGACGCTTTTGTCCAAAATGACACAATAATAAGATGACGATTAAAGTGAGCAGGCAAAGTACAATACTAAGAGCATCCAGCGAGCAGAGATTGGTACAAGCTAGTAGAGGTGTTCCTGCAAAGGATGGGTCTTGAGGCATTTCTTGGCAAATCTGTGCCCATAGTAACACTTCCAGTCACCCATCCAGTGTGACCTTATGGTAATCTGGTAATCACTTTGGCGGCCTTTGGACCTCTGGTTGGTGATTTCAATGACTGACCTCCAAATGACCCAAATGGGATCAGTAAGGGTCTCCAGCAGCTTCTAATGAGTGGACACCTTGGTCTAGATGGCCCTTGACAGGTCGTGACCTCTAGAATCACACTGGTCACACTAAGTGGTTCATCGTATTTGTAAGGCTCTTTCCCAAAGTGCTACCTTCACCATGCAAGGTAACGACTGATTATTTCTGGAGACCAACGATTGATTATTTCTAGAGACCTGAAAGATTTATATGGTAACTTGTGGGTGCTCATTAGTCTGTGCAGTGATTTGAGATTTGTAACAATTAAAACTACAGGAGGCACAAAATGAGATACAATAATTATTCGTCTGTGTAATTCCAGACCTTCTTACAGCAAACGGTTGAAGGTCACAGTACAAATGAATTGATCATTATGAAAAATTTGGCATTCACCTCACAGGTTCTAATCTTACCACCCTCTGTGTCCATAGTAAAGCTTCTCCACAGGTTCACAAGCAAATTCCTCCTCCTTAAACTATAAGACACTTAATCTGTGACGACAAGACGCGATCCCAGCTGTGTGTGAATGGCTTTTCCAGTGGGGTTTGGCTTTCGGCAGGCCAGCACAGCAGAGATCACGATCTGGGAGGGGGACACAGGTCTCATTGGCCGAGGCTCTACCACGCTAATGAAGCTCAATGTACAATAAAAAGCTCAGCAGAAATACCTATTGAACACTTTCTTGTACCTATTGAAGCCATTATGAAGTGTTTACATTGATATGGAAAAAGATGACATTTCTGAAGGGATTAGCTAGCAGCCGTTTATGTAAGAGCCAAATGGTAGCGGGGGTTCCAAAATCCACCAGTTCCCATCAGCACCCACCCCCTCCTCCCCCCTCCTCCCCCCTCCCCACCCCGCTCCACCTCCACCAATACATACAGACAAACATCCCTACTTCTGTACCACCCACAGGATGGTAACAAAACAGGGGCAGTGCTTTGATCTGCACACCAAGCCGGCATATGTTTCATTGGCAGTTTGCGTGCCAGGACCCACCTCCAGCCATGTTTTGTGTCACGGTCACCCTGTGCTCGCTTGCACGTTCCACAGAGAAATCCCACGCTTGTTCCTCCGAAGGGGAATTGTGCAGGCTACGGCAGGGTCTGAATCTCAGATCACATCACGACCCCATATTTTACAAGCAGTTATGGAAGATGGGTGCGTGGATGAAGATCAAAGAAGCTTTCTTCTAGGTCTGGGGTCAGGCATGGTCACTTGTACACTATTAAAACTTTCGTACATTCCCCAAAATATCTGAATGACCACTCCTGTCATTATAAAGCTATTTTCCTGGTACAACTGGAGTGCTGCACTTCTGACTGGGACAGACTCCATGGTCCAGTTAGAGCCAGGCAGAGGAGCCAGCTTCACAGCCCTTTATTATGTTTTTCGCATGGCAGCTACGGTGCAGAGTACACATTGTTCACAGGCGTGGTAAGACTTTCCCAGACGCAGCATCAATTAGCGTCTCTAATTAAAAGCTACTGCACAGCAAGGGCCACTTCACCCACGTTAATTAAGCACGAACAGTGCGGACGGAACAGGCACCCTTGCTGTGCCCCACAATGATTCACGGCTGCCGCTAAAACAAATAATGGCAGAGTGATTTCGTGCAGATTGACAGGGAAGATGGCTAAAAACTTTGCCCATATGGCGTTGGCTCTTTATCTGGTACTCATATTGCAGGGTAGAGGAAATCTCCACACTTCCATGGATACATCACAACAATAACGACAAAACCAGGCAGGACAAAAACTGCGCTAGGTGTAGGAGTTTTATGTTTTGAGGGCAGAACAAAAAAACAAATGGTTCCAAGAGAGAACCAATCAGATTGTAGAGGAGGTGGGATCAAGCGACTAGAGGCTGTGGGTCCAAGATATCTGATTTGTTGGTCTGACATGACACAAAGTCATCTGATTGGTGCAGGTTCCATATCCAGTCAACATAATCCATCTACAGCTATATCCCTGCTACTCTCCCACTACAACAACTACTACTACAACTAAGACTAATAACACAAAAACAAATGAAGGGCATGGTAACACTGTTGTTTTATATGGGAATGGCCATTGGTTCATGGCTAGATGGTGAATTGCAGCATGTATACAGCACTTTCATAAAATAATACTCAGTGACAATAAAATGTAAGCTCCCAGAAGTAATGGTCCAATTTCGATGTAATTTGGTACAGGTGCATACCAGCGATGGGTATGTAAATGATTCGATTTGCAAGGAGCTGGTACATACACAGAGGATGCCTCTTAGACGCATTAGACAGCATTACCAGCACTTTATGGAGTTTGATAGGGGCCGCATTGTGGGTTTACATGAGGCCGGGTGGTCGTTTTGTACAATTGCCCGGCATGTGGGGCATGCAGATGTCACAGTTGCTTGATGTTGGAACCAATGGGCACATGAGGGCACCCACACACATCGTGAAGGTTCTGGTTGCCCAAGACAGACCACACCAAGGGATGATCGCCGTATTCTGCGTCAAGCATTACAGAACCCCATGACATTTGCCTGACATCTGGAAACTGGTATTAGACTCTCTGCAATACCCTGTGTCATCCCACACCGTGGGACTATGGGTTCATCATCCCATGTGTAGGCTGCCATTAACACCAGCACAGAAACGGCTGCGTTTGGAGTGGTGCCCTACCTGGGAGGCGTGGACTGATGACGAGTGGCGTCGTATCATGTTCAGCGCTGAATCTCGGTTCTGCATTACAACCGCGGCTTCCTGCGTCTGCATGCCTTACCCCTCCTGAGACAGCACCTTGGTACAGTGCAGCTCCCTTGTGCACCGTATCGCTGCATGTATCCAGGCCCGGGGGGGGGGGGGGGGGGGGGGGGTGCCACACCCTTCTGACATGAGACCAGCAGTGTGCCCATACTGCCAACACTGTTGTCCGTTTGATCTGATATTATAATTATTACAGATTCATTTCCACCACTCCATCTGGGTGCTTAACGTTTTTGTCACTGAGTGTATTTTTCAACCTCAATTATATTAAAAGGATGTTCAGATAATAATTTAATTGTGCTGACATTGACAAAAACTTAGGTAAAATGTAAAATGTGGAAACAAGGTTCCATAATCATCACAGTGACAACATTCTCTGCCAACTTTGAGAAGGCATTAATATAATATTAATATAAGTCCCGGGAACATTCCCTGTTAATTGGGAAGCAGACCACATAGGAGAGTCCAGGAACAGCTGTATGCAAAGTAGAACACTGCCTAGCCTGAACATAAATTAAAATAATTAAGCAGGAGGATCAGGAGGGATGGTTTAAGGCAACGACTGCAAATACTTTTATTATTGAGACAAAAAACAAAAAGTGGGAGGCTCACCTTCATTTATCCTGTGCCGTTTAGTCGCTTCACAGTCATTTTTTCCCCCCAGATCGATGGCAAATGAGGCACCCTTTTCCACATTACGTGCAGGAGGTGAAGACTGCGGCACCGTCCACTATGGTGCCATCAAGGTTCTGAAGCTGCAGTGCATGTGGCCCCCGCCTCACCCAGACCTTGCACCAGCCAGCTGGCACCACTCCGGGACACCCACTCCATTGTAGAGGGGCCTCCCTCGGCACCCCTCTGCATTTATCTGGACCCCCCGCCACCCCCCACTTTGACTGCATCTCGCTCCTTCTATAATGCAAATCGAAGGAGTCGCGTGCCGTCCATGACCTGGGAGGGGGGGTGCTGATGCGTCCAGCTGACACGTACATCTCCATCCTGACTGACGGGGGTATCTGCAGCTTGACAGCAGCTGGTGATGGCTGGGACCCCACTGGGTCCTGTCAGATGTTGGTGGGCAAAAAGCCAGATCCCGGCAATGAGCAGAGACCACTGGACCTGCAAACTTCTGGCACACAGTAACTGCCTTCAGTGCATCTCACCTTTGCTGGAGATGCGTAACAGACGTTGTCTCGTGACTGCCAGGCGACTACAGCAGGGACCCGGTGTCATTTACTGGCCGGTTTGGTATGACGACATTCCCAATTGGCCCATTCGGGAGCAGCATAGAAGCAACTCGAGAAAGCCACGGCGAGGTTGCCAAGTAACGGCTCCTGCCATATTCTTTTCACAAGCTGTTTCCAAAAATCATGTACACAGTACAATAACACGAGAAAGCCTTCGCCTCCTTGTGTTTGTATCACAGAGGATATGGAACAAGGTTTTACACTGTGATTTGTGCCACACTAATGCAACAAAACAGTTGTAGCTATCAATCAAACTAATTTCAAACTGCAGATTGCCAATGGCCTGGAACAGGGTATTGGGACTGTAACGCGAGTCAAAGCCGAGGCCAGTTGATGCCAAGACAAAAGCCTACAGAGGGTTAGTGCCCCTCCCCCGAAATTGATTCACTAAAAAAAGGCCCAGCATTGACAAGGGAGAGCGGGATGCTGTTCATCCTGGTTTTACTTAATTGGATCTCAATCCTGGGAGGGCTGGGGGTTGGCAGGGGTGAGGATGGGGGGGGGCACGATAACAAAGGCTTGTCGTGAAACAGAGAGACGTCCCTTAAGGGACAGAATGACAGAAACACCCAGGAAAAAGCACAACTTAAGACTCATCATCTCAACCATTGGACAGTCTGGACGCTCAGCCCCCAAGGCCTGCCCCCCCGCCATCCTTAGGTGTGCGTGGGAGGAGACCCCCCCGCCTCCGTTTCAGCAAAATCCAGTGTGCCGAGCATATGAGGGCAATATGTGGACCTCGCAGGCATGACAAAACAGCCGGGCGCTCGCAAGCTGTGGGCCCATCTACTCCGGAGGAGCAACGGGATGGGTGGGGTGGAGGGGGGGGTCCCACTTCCAGGAAGCCTTCGGCGACACGCCCCTCATTAATTCTTAGGACTATCCTCATCAACACTGATATTTTCACAGCCGATGGGGGAGGATATTCAACAGTCATTGCAAGATTTCGGCGATGGCTAGGAAGACGTGTGCATTGGGCGGTGGCAGGCAGAGGAGGCAGGGGGCAATGATCTTTGGATGTTAATTGCCGTCGTTCGCATGGCAGATGCGCAAAGGTCACTGCCTGGGCCCCAGATGGACAAATATATCACGCGGCTCACAGCAGAGGCCCAAAGCGATGAGTAATGCGTCGATGGGCCCCCCTCGCAGGCCGCGGCTACGCTCAGGTGGTGACGCTACACCACGCCGTCGCTGGACGCAGACACTCGCTCCTACGGTCTGGTAGCGGGTTGACCAAGCATGGCACGTGGCTCGTAATGACTAAAAAAAGATGATGAGGAATGACCTGGACAAAAAACGAGCTCCCAGATATAAAGCTATTCCCGCAGGCGGGTCCGCCGGGGGGACTCTGGATAGACGCCGCCTTTGGCTTTCACCCACAATCGTTCTACATTCTCAGCCATTCAGGCTACCCACCAGGCAGGATGATTTACAACACTTGTGTTATTAACACTAAATAATCTTTTTTCTTCTCACAGAAGGCCTACAAAATAGATTACTCGTGTTATACATATTTCATGCAAAGCCATTCATTAACAGCACCAATCCACTGTTGGCTCAAATGCTGACTGATATGTATGCTCAGTGTAATTTTATGTCACATATGAGACATACAGCATGCTGTCAATTTGCTTGTTGCTCAAAAAAAATGAAAGTGGGAACACTGTGTCCTCCTTCTCTCCGCCGAGTCGTTCATCATTTAAACAGGGTAAAAGTTCTGGATTCTTCAGCCGCATGAATTTGAAAGATGAACACGGACGGCTTCCTGTAATCACCATTGGCTGGTGTTCCTGAGTAATGCGGCAGCTGGAGGTTGTGGCAACCCCCCCCCGCCGAGAAACATCAGAAATACCCCCAGCTGCATAAGAAACTGGAAGTAGCAAAACGCTTGGTAACGTCAACGAGATCCAATACCACCATCTAACAAGCCAGCAGCTTAGCCCAAAGCCATTATTCTGAATGGAAGCGAAGAACAATATTGGCTGAACATGGGTAGCTGTGCAGAAGCAGTCCCTTTAGTTCTTTATCAGCCCTCGTCAAAGCTAAGTGGACTAGTCACCACTCCAGAGAAACAGAAAAAGCATTGGGGGGGGGGGGGTGACTGAGACCACAGCACCTGCCCCATCTGCCTCACATCCCCAGATAAAAAGACCTCCAAGAGGCTTAGGTACCCCCAAAGAAGATCCTCTCACAGGCCGTCCAAAGAGGGGTGAAGTGTAAAAACACAGAGGGCACATCGAAGTGCCCCAGAGAGCCGAATGGCAAAAACGAGGTTTGAAAACACAAGTCTACATTTGCTTTCTGTGCAGCAAGAGAACTTTGAAGCGTCAAAGAAAGGGAAACAGCGAAGAAACAGCCGCCCCTAGGAGACAACCTGCAAAGAGCCAATACTTGGAAGTCAGACAACTGCAGCGAGCAACAGATCAGGTGTCAAGAACCAGGACCACATCTGAGGTGCTGCTGACCTCTCCGGTCGACCCAAACCCCCGTGACATCCAGGACTTCACCAATACGTGGCAGACCGTGGTCAGGCGAGGGCAACAGAGCAAACCACACATAGCTGCCCAACAGCGTTTGGAACCCAAACTTACCCGGGGTGGGAGAGCATTTCCACCCATCCGTCAAGAGCTGGAGACCAAAAGCTGACAGGTTAGCAGCGGTGGGGAAGATCTGCCCATTTCCCAGCAGAACAGCCCAAATGGGTTCCACACCCAGCAGTCCCTGCTTTCACACCTCAGCAGACTCCTGCCTTGACACTTTGCTCTGATATACACCCACATCTACAAGGCACAGCATATATTTGGCAGCAGGAGACTAGCCTTGCAAACACGAGCATTCTTTCTTCTAAGAGTCTCCCCCACAACACAGCTGGCTATGTAGCGCCGGGTTTTAAACATAGCGCTGCTCGTTTGCCAAAGTAAGCTATCTGTGGGCAGTGGACTGTCGTGGGCAATCGATTCTGCCACACAGACGGCGCCGTTTGCCGAGGGAGCCTTCCTTCGGCTCACATCGGTGTCTCGTGGCGCACCGGTGAAATTGCTCGGACCTGATGCCAGCGACACGAACATAGATCACAGCAGCCTGCGAGGGCAGGTGACTGCAGCTCCATATAAAGGTGCCCACTCACAACTGACACCTCTGCCCCCCAGCACCTACGACTCAGGTGGATTCCGCTCATCCTGACCACGAGCCACAAAACCTAGGCTTGGGCACTGACAGCGGAGGACTGCGCCCCAACGGGCAGCATTAGCAGGCCGGACAAAAGACCGTCTCCATCATCAGCCACTTTCCTTGCGGCTCCAAGCTGAGTCTTGTTAGGGGTCGATGACAGCTGCTCCCCTCAGGCCCCGTGTCGCCCTGCTGCAGCTGAGTTCTCACCGACACTAGCTCTCTCCTGATACTGAAGTTCCTGCTCCCCCAGGAGAGGCTTAAGACCAAAAAAAACCCAGAATCCGGAGTGTCCGAGGCAACGGCAGAAAGGCCCGTCAGACGGCAAACAAAGACCCGTGGCCCCTTTCAGCGTGGCTGGGGAGCCGGGGAACGCCTGTCTGGTGCTGTTAAAGACAACAAGGTGGTTTAAACACCGGGGTGCCACCAGGGGGAAGGCAAACAGGAAATCAAAGGAAGGGCCAGTTCTACTCCGGGGCTCTACGTGAATGTGAACCAGGGAGGCAGCTGGACGACTCGCAGCAGGGTGCCGAGAGGTGGGTAAACACACACACACACACACACACCACACACACACACAGTGGCAAAATCCTTACAGACATCAGGATTACTTAGTACAGACCACTGTAAGAAGCAATGGCTTTGAAACCATGGCATATTTAATGGTGTGGAAAAAAGCTATAATTACTATTGACCCCATCCTCCATAAAGCAATTATTTACAACTAGTTTAGCCACAGAGCCTTTTGACGGAGAGGAAACAAAAAGCACAGCCTTCATTTTCTGGGGGCACATTCTTTTTCTTCCGCCCTTTCAGCAGCGTCTCTCTGTTTGGGAATGCCCCCCAGGTGACCCCCACATTGAGGGACTTCTGGTCTATTCACTGCAAAGATTTATGGGGTTTCACCTGGGGGGAGGATGTGGGCCCATGCTGATTTCGGGGTGGGGGGACTGGGGAGATTTTGTAAATCTCAGGGTTGGTGCGGTTGGGTCACTGGCTGAGGAGGGCTGTGAGGTGGCCGTGTGGAGGGGGGGGGCGGGCGTGAGACAGAGAACTGGCATAATTACCTCCAGTAATATTCGCCATGCTGCACTTTTAGCCGAATTCTGTCTCCTAAGCCGGCTATTTGTCAGCCCGGCCGTGCTCTGTTGTCGTCTGTTGCCGCGGTCTCATAGAGCGCCGTCTGTTTGGAAAATCCAGCTCCTGTAATCCCCGCGGGAGTCACGGCACACAGACAGACGTGTGCAGCAACGGCTGGCAGGCCGCTCCGGTCCGGGGTTCACAAAACACACCGTACGGCAAGAGAACAGAGGAGTCGGGGCGGATGTGCGGCGGTTATCTGCGAAAGTCGAGCTAAAGTGATCTTCCAGACTTGGGGGAGACGCAGCTGGGACCGGCCCGGAGGGGGGCCCGCACCCCGCCATCCGCCTGGCATCGGCATCGCCTGTGGTTGCCATTTCCACCTGAAGCAGCAGTTTCTCCAGCTGAGAACTCCTGAGACTCCCAGATTCCATAACCAAGCAGAATCATTTTCATCCCAATGATGGCTTGGAAAACACTCCCCTTGAAGTAATTAAAAGAGAAGAGCCGAATGCCACAGACTGTCTCCGACCACAGTCCAGCCCGATACCCCACCTACAACCGGAAAGTGGCAGAGCGAGACGGGATCTGCCAGCAGCTCTCTGGCTGACACTCAGCCGCATCGGCGGGGCGTTGCCATGGCACTGATCATACCCTTTACAGCATCATGCAGCAAAACAGGGCAGCTCAAACTATGGTGGCACAGTCCTCCTCCCGCGGACGCATTTCCTGTGGCGTTCAGAATGAGGCGAGACCTCGGCAATTCCCAGAAAACGGCGACGAGTCTGCAGGCAGCCTGCCCCGGGAGCGTCACGGAGCCTCCTACTGGCTGCATTTCTGCGCCTCCCTACAGTCACACGAGCGAATCCTGGCACGGCTGCTGTCAGACACGTACTGGCCCCGTGCCAGCCCTTCGCGTGCAGTCCTCAGAAACCCGCACCCCCATCCCCCATTTCCGCCATAAGTGTCTTGAGATGCCATGCAGTGCTAAGCAGGTGCAGGTGTCTGATACAACCTGTGAGCTCTCATCTCCCCGCTCTCTGGTAAATGCCACCCCCTCCTTACCAGCACCCCCTGCTCAGCACCTCACCGCAGTGCACACCCGCCCCCCCCTCCCGGGTGACGTCGCATGATGGCTTGCTACGCAGCCAGGCCGGCGTGTGCTTTGCGGGGCGATGCTGGCCAAGGTCACTGAGAGGACATGGGTCTGAATACGGGCCCCTGGAATATCACGCTCAGCCCAGATTACTGCATGCCGGTGCTTAGAGGAGACAATGGCTTGATGTGATTAAAACCGGAACGACACCAGTGGTTTTATGGAGCGTTTTTATAGACCCCCACCATCTCTATCCCCCACTTCGAATCTCAATAATATACCGCAAGGCATATTTTCCTCAAACGGGAGATGGGCGTAATGAAGGGAAAAAAAAGGCAATTTACCCATCTATTTCCATCCGTCTGATGTAAAGCACAGTCCTGCCAACTTCAGGAGATGAGCAAATTCACAGGTTGGGGGGGCAGGCAAGGAGCATTCTAAACAAGCCAATTTGCAGAGCCATTCGAGCAGATAGCAGGATCAACCACAGCCAGGCCTGACGTTCACTGCATGGGGGCCACACGCCCCAAGGCTTACTGACACAGTGCCTTCACACCAAAAAAAACAGCGCAGTACAGTTAAAGACTTACACTAAATGAAGGCATTGGGTAATTCATCCATCTTCCAACTACTTATGCTGAGTTGTGGTGAGCCTGGAGGCTATCCCAGGAGCCACAGGTAGGGGGCGCCCTGATGGGACACTAGTGCAATACAGAGCATACACTGACAGGCAGTTTAGAAACACCAATCCAGCTACCTGCCTGTCTATAGACTGCAGGAGGAAACCCAGGGTTGGGGGTGATAACATGTAAATTGGGTCTGAACCCACAGCCCTGAAGGCAGTAGGAAACGGTACTTACCACTGAACCACCATTTGCCCTAATAAAATGCAGTGCCTTGGTATTGCTAAGCATTGTTTAAGAGATTCTTCTCTGAGTTAGTCTAACCACGAATAAGCTTGTTTTCGAGCCCTGTCTGAGAAAATGAAATGTTTGGTTTTACGTGGTGCGCAGCTGTTAGACCGGATGTTAAGATTCGATGGTGCACAGGTCACCAGGCAGGGTCATCGCTCAACTCCTCAAAACATGCTGAAGCTTCAGACGTCTATTACCAGCCTCTTTCTTTTTTTCTTTCTTTGTGGGAATGAGAAGACAGCCAACCATTTTAATCCATCAGTATCCAACCTGCAAGTCCTTTTAAGTTCCCCAGAGATACATCTGGGGCCACCGCTCAGGAACGCGTCGGAAAACACGCCCACCTGGGTCCATTTTCCAGGATTAAGCGTTTCGCATGAAACCTTGGATACGGGCCGCGAATACTAAAACAAACACACACACACACGGAGGCATCATGGGATAGCTTTCCGAGTTAAGGATAATTTACGTCTGGATGGTAGGGTCTTCCTCTTCAGCCCTGGACCTGTATCCATCACCTGTGGAAGGCATCATGGTTTCAGACATGAGAAATGAACTCTGTCGGCCTCTTTGATCCCCACGGCCGTGCGCGAGACGGTCAAACAGGAAGACCAGCGCGGAGGGGGCCGGCATAGGAGCAGTTTCACATGGGTAGCTCTGTGCCTGTCCCGGTTTGACCAGAAAATCCATCAGGTCAGAGTTCGTGGGACACACCCACTGGGATACGGGGCACTACGGAAGACTGGTGTATAAGCAGCGCCCTTTATTGGCCTCAATTCACTGCAGTTATGTGCTGAATATTTTTTTTAATACAAAGTGCCAGATAGCACTGGACATTATCCAGAAGGAACCAGCAGTTATTTTCACATTGTTGAGGGGAACAGCGAGAGAACAATATCAGCATTGTCCAACTGCACTGCGTGCAGTGAAAGGGCAGTGAGGTCACGTGATGAGTGCACCACACCCACTGGCCCGGTGCAAAGGCCACTGGTCAGGCGACTGGAAAGCAGAATTTGTGGGAGGCAAACACGATGCTGTCTGCTCCAAAACACGAAAGCACCTCGTCTGCTGTCAGCACCTTCGCGAGTCCCGGTCTTCCTGTCACGCTTGGCGCTGAGGTCGGCCGCGGAGACAGGCCGCGGCCACCCGAAGAGAGGCGAGAGGAAACGTTGCCGCCTAGGCTTCAGCCTGAGCCAATTAAGGGGTTTTCACATGCTGGCCGTTAACGAAGGAAAATAAAGCACGGCGGGCTGGAGCTCCTGACGAGACTATTTATACCCGTCACAGAAAGGGCCATGCATGGAAACATCCTCCTGTTCACAACCGTTATTTAAAGGCAGCTACAAGTGGACCCTGGTGGCTCAGTAGGCAGCAGTCTGGCCACTCGCCTCCAGGGTCGTGGGTTTAATTCCTGGCTTTGCATGTCTATATGCCCTTATGAACCACAGTTTTACTATGGTTCTTTGAGTAACCACGGTTTTTCATTTTATGGTTTTTTTGGGTAATTGGTTACCATGCAGCGCTATAAGTAAACCATAGTAGTACCACAGTAACCATGAAGTGCTATAAGTAAACCATGGTAGTACTATGGGTAGGAGCATAGCAATCGTAATTACCATGAGGTACCATAGTAAAACCATGGTTATATAAAACCATATATAAAAACCATAAGGAATAAAAACCATAGGAAACCATAGTGAATTTCCGTAAGGGTGTGTACCTGTATGAATACTTTGCTGATGCTTGCTTGTGGTCCAATAACATGTGGTTGGGACATTTGGCATCTCTATATAGCTAATAGTGTTCGGCTATGTGCCCTATAATAGAACGGCTTCCGGAAAGAGGCCCCAAGCTCACCATGACCCTGTACTGAATACGAGTAATGGATGAATGACCAGAGCAGTGCAGCTAATGCAGGGTGTCTTTCCCAGGCCTGTGGTACAGAGAGTCCCAGGGACACCATGGGCCATTATGTGGAAATCTGCCGAATCCCTTTCTGGCGCCCTGGGGAGGGGGGAGTCTCTTTCAAATAATAAAGAAGGTAAATGTACAAGGTGGCTGACTCTCCCTCCCTCCACATGGCCACCCCCGGAGTCCAATGGCCGCCGGCATTATCCGAGCCCATCATCTATTAGCAGATGACGAAAGGGGACAGCACAGGAGCCCAGTGCTTAAGGCTCCCTTTTCATTATACCAGTTCAGGTAGACCAGGCGTCTCTGCCCTTCAGATAGACAGAGCTGTAATTCCCATTAAGCACACACTTCCTTACCCTTCATTGGTATGAAATGAGACAGGGCTCTGCGGCGCTGATATTTTCTCAGATCCTTGGCCAGTGTTTATCTTGTGGGGACTGCGGGCGGGTGGTTTGCAGTCGGTCCGTCGGCAAACAAGAATCCCCCCCCCATGCTACACTTGGCCATGCCCCTCCACACGGTGGAGAAACAATGACTCCCGTGATTGCTCTCCCAGAGAGCTCGAAGCACCACACCTACGTTATGCTTTCCCGCGTACAATATCACAGCACCGATATTTACTGTGTACAGTGACTGACACTAAACGGCCGCAGAATTCACACTGCGATATTTAGAATAAGTCACACGGATTCATTTTTAGACCGCCGCGGCAGCGGCCCGCCGGCAGAGCGGGATGACGTCAGCGCTAAGCGGGCACCGGCGAGGGAAGAGCAGCAGCGGCTTAGACACCTTCGCCGGCGTCGGGCGGAAAGGGGGACTCAGCAGCACCGTATCGGGGATTAAAGCGGTTTGAGGATCCCGGATATTCGGTGAGAGCTGAAGCGAAAGATTCAGAGCCGGAGTGGGAACGAGGCCGGAAGGATCTGAGCCCCTAGTGCGAGGAGCTACGTCCAGGGAGCCACAAACAGGACAGGCAGGTGAAAGTGCTCTATGGGTCCACAGCCAGTCTGAACAAGTGGCCCGTCTTACCGCCTGACTCACCGTGGGTGGGAGGACAGGTGTTGCCCCTCGCTGTAGCAGACGCGGTTTGCCGAGGGAAATATTTAGCCCAGGACTACTATTTTTGACTCCCTTATGCACAAGGACTCTATAAGTCATTTGGGAACAGAACCCCTCCCAAACAGCACAATGCCCTTAACATCACACCCGAGCAAATCTATGCCAAAAAGCACAACAAGAACTTGAGAAGCACGCTCCAGAAGGACAGCGCATATCTGAATCGCGGCCAGCCAGGCGGCACCGCTTTCTCTCGGCCAGGTGCCTTTTAAAGCGATTTTTGGAACAGGTTTCTGATTACACCCTGGATCACATCTGGGGCGTGGCAAAGGGGCAGTGATATTCTCGATTCTTGACCCCATCCCTCTGTCACTAGCCTCACAAATCAGTTTTAGCCGCCGTTACGTCCTGTCTGCAAGAAAGAGCTTACTCTGCAGCTAAATATTCTCCCGGGGACCGAGAGGGCTAAAACACAGCACAAAGAGCTTTGATTTAAGGGCAGGCGAGAGCTTGATCAATTGCACACAGACAAGCAGGGAAACACGGCACCCTCTCTGCCTTTCAAAGTCTGTCTTCTCCACAATTCCTGAATGCTCATGCTTTTGAGGATATGACGCCCTGGGAATCAGAATGACCCTCAGGTCACCTCCTTGTTTAACAAATGGAAAGGTCGGGGAGAGGTGGCCGCGGGAGGGGGGCAGGGGTGATGGGGACCGAGGATGAGTAAGATCTCCTAAGCGGCTGACTAGAGCAGGCGGAAGATTCCCATTGGGCGGTCCGGCCGAGAGCCACTCGAGAAACTCAAAGTGATGCCACACAAATGGAGAGGGCAGAGAGCCCCCCCCCCCCTTCCCGAAGCCACGCTACAATAAAGCCTTCCACCGGCCCCCATTAATCCAGCGCAGCGCAGCCCGGAGCGTGAGAGGGTGGGTCTGACACTAACCCCGGCGAGCCCCCACCCCCCGCCTCCCAATCTCCCTTTGTCCTCTGCAGGATGGTGGGGGGGGGGGGGCAAAGAATACAGGGGCCATTCCTGACAGGTGCAGCGACAGACTCAGGGTTCACTCGCCGTCTGTCACCTCCGCCCGCCTCCCCGTGTCTCGTACCTCCCCCAAATATCCCCAGTTCACCCACTAATGGCAGGGAGAGCCAACAACTCTAAACGGGATTAGGTATCGCTCTAATTGAATTTGCACGGGTCAGTGTAGGGATCGACACAGCCCGGAGAACTGGGTCAAGCTACTAGTGCCCAGAACAGGGACCCCTAATACCCAGCCCCAGAACTGGATCCAGCTCTATCCCTGCATCACACAGCCACCAAAAATCCCTGCCTCAACCTGCTCAGGAAATAAATATATAAAGTTTAATTATGATACATATGACATGGTAGTGTATCTTGAGGTATAGGCAAAACTACTGGAGCACATTTTCCCCTAAATTGCCTTCCTTGGCTACCTGCAGCTTTGATGCTACAGAGTATGTCCACGCCGCCTTACAGTGATTCCCTCTCCCAGTCTGTGCTCGCCAAGGGCGAACATGCAGGCTAAGTGGCATCAGCCGGCACACGGACACGGGGCTACCTACCTTGTCGAATAGGGATTTCCATCGCTGAGACAGGAACAGAGGCAGAGAAAAAGAGAATGGAGTTTGAGGGAAAAAAGCAATGCACCTATTTCAGTAATTAAAAAGGTGAGGCCATGTCTGAACAATCAGAACAGTCATTTTTGACATTTTTGCTAGGTACTTGTTAATATTCGTTATTTCTTGTACTACCGTAAAAATTAAGAGTGATAAATGAACATCAGCTGTGGGTATTTATACACCGATGTCATACATATAATTACCTTTCGAGGTGTCACCAAATTCAGTAAATAACCATCTACTATAGTGAAGTGGACAATAAGAAGCGATAAAAATGAATAAAGGCTTGCATTAAAAGTGACGGGGCTTTAATTGCGCAAATGGACCACACCTTAAGAGCGCACTGGAAAGTTGAGACTATTCACCTGCGTTGTGTGTACGATCACACCCCATGGGTAGAAAAAGAACAGCGATGAAACTGTGAAAATGTATCGCGCATCGGGCTACTTACGTCCTCCGGGGCCATGGGAAGGACATCGATACTCTCCAGCACTTCGATCTCATCTCCCTCGGCGTTCGCCGCCACTGCCGGAGAGGAGCTGACCTGGGTGTCCCGAGCCCCGCCGGGCATCCTCGGGCTGCCTTGCGCTTCCCGGGTGCCTATCAGATTCAATCTTTCCGGATGATTTTTTTTCTTCAAGGATCGCGATAGACTACTGCCATCATGCACTATCGCAGGCAGCCGCCTGCAATTCCAGCCCCGGTGCAGGGACGAGTGTCTCGGTGCGACATCGCCAACGGTGCCTCGGCTCCGGAGCCAAACCGTGGGCTCAAAAAAAAACTGCGTCGCTGGAATAATCCGAGTCCGGTTTTCTGAAATCCGGAACACGTCGCAGGAACAGAAGGCGAGCAGTCTTAGCGAACAGTCTATGCCTCCGATGCTCTAAATACGGCTCCGCTCACGGACGCATAGGTGTCAAAAAAAGTTGTCTGTCGAGACGTTTAATGTCGCCGAACCCGGGTCCCCCTCCCTGGCCGAGCCGATCGCTTTATGGGGCTCTCCACCCGCACCCCTATTCCGTTCTTTCCGTGACACCCAACGGCAGAACGACCGTCACCGGGACGGGAGCGATGCTTTAAGGAAGCCGGTGCCCGGAGACTTTCCCCCCTGCTTGACTCACCTGCTGGAGAGACCGGCAGCTTTCAGCCAAACGTCATCCCGTCTCACACCCCCCCCCCCCCTCCCTTTCACCCTATACCCTAAAACGCAACCTAACGAGCAAGACACGGATGACAGGAACGAAACAAAAGTTGAATTCGGTACTTGCACGGCAAAAAAGCGGGGGAGGCTGATTTGCATTAAAAACGCGCAAACTCATCCAGCGCCCAGTAAATGCTTAGATATTACAGTAAAGCGCCGATGCAATACGCAGACGCACTCGCTGGCAGGCGTTAAAAAGTCCCATCGCAAGAAAATCGCTTTCTGAGGGGGATAGATGGATGTATAAGTAGGTGCGTCAGAGCAGCTCGCCGTTGTTTACCGCGACGCAGCTCGGCTCCCTGCCCGCTGCCACTGTGCGCCGGCAGCGTGGATCACGGAGCGACTCCCCCGAACTGGCCGGCATCCCATCCAGGCGCCTCGCAGACACCTCTCCGCTACAGCACTGTCATGTAAGGCGGCTCTCTCTGCTGTCTTGCAAATTGTATTTTTGTTCCTCCACAGTGCGACCCCCCGCCCCCCGAGCCCCTACCACAAATAATCAGGAGTGACATGGCGATATTGGATCCAAATCTTCCCCCATTATTAATCTTTTTACGACGGGGGAGGGAGAGGCACTATTGTATCAAGGACAGCTAGTGCTCGTTTATTTCCAAAAAGAACGAACATGTCCCATTTCCGCCAATCTCAGTAATTTTGCTGATAAATTGTCCAAGGCTGATAGGAGACGCTTTTAACCTCTCCGTACTCTGTCCCGTAATACACTGGAAAAAATCAGTGCATCTCTCTAAACAAGCAGCATACTTACTCAGATATGTGCTTACATACATATTTTTTACTTCGGTGATAATTAACTACGTCTCAATATTCTAGATATGTTCAGGTGTATTTCTAGGCTTGACGGTCATAAACGATTGACTGAAGAACCAGTCATTGTTATATGTTTCTGAACTGCACCCTGTGTTGAAAAATGTAATAAGTCATTTGCGTTCAAGTTAAACAAGGGGGTCAAGGGACTGTTCACACAGATGAGACAGACCTGGTTAGTGTTTTTTTCCTGCCATCTAAAAACGAAAAAGCAGTTAAGGATTTCACAGAGAAGTAGGGGAGAGGTCACGCCACGATGCATCCTTTTTTCCCCTAACCTCTACTAAAATGAAAAATACTAAAAGGAAGCTTAGGAAGTTATAATCTGAACACCGACACTCGCTGGCTCCCTGTGGACTGCCGTGAAACCCCAGAAAGGATGCCCTGGCCAGTTTCACCTTCAGGACAGTACCTTACCAACCCCTCTGCTGGTGTGGCTGCCTAGGTCTGAAACCCTCCAGCCTCTCGACCTCAGCGTGGGCCTCCCAAATTGGAGGGAAATACAAAAGGCAAGCCTCCGTCTGGTCCAGCTTCACAGACCACATCCCCTTCTCCAGATTCTACGCCTACTCAGCTGAGCACATCCTGAAATCACATGCCTGAAGCCTTGTCAATTACGACACAACTACAGCACAACCACTTTTTTTTTCATAAATTAAAATGATACTATACAAATTTAATTGAATACATATGACATACAGACCAATTAATCTGAGAGAACCTTCACCTTTATTCTTAATGCTGTGCCCCACGGTTTCCATTAAATGTTTCCCATTTCCATGGTAACAACCTGACCTTTTCAGGATATTTTTAACATTAGACCTGATAGTGTGCACTTGGACCAACTGAAGCCGCCTACACTTTTTGGCACAGATGTTTTACGTGCCTCTTCGACCCGACCAAAGCTAACCGGGCTCCCAAACCTAACCCAAGCCCCTCACAGTTTTTGATTAGCTGTAATAGATGATGCGATCGGGCCAAACCAATCTACCTACCGCGTCTCTGATAAATGAGGGGGCTAAGCCTGACGGTGCTTACCGCATGTCTTAAGAGGCGTCTGTCTGCCCTTACATTCCCCCACCGCCCGCCCCCCCTCCCCCCCCAACGCCT
>JAODKL010000095.1:8303834-8317626 GCA_026780765.1 Petrocephalus schoutedeni
TCCCCCCCCGCCCCCCCCCCCTCCCCCCCCAACGCCTGCTGCAGCCCAAGCTTCACCTGCATCGAGAGTGAGCAAAATACTAAAGCAGGCCCATCAAACCTCAGCTCGCAAGGGTGGTGGGGGGGGGAGGATAAACCAGTTAAAAACTTGTTAGCCATTTTCACCTACCTGCTAAATTCAGAGGAAAAAGATAATTAACAGTGTGGCTGAGATCGTCGCCGCACAAAGAAGGGGAACAGACCGGATAACGAGCCTCAGGTCTTCAGCAAGACCTTTCACGTTGGGAACATTAACACATGGCCATATCGTTGAAGGTCAGCATCTAATTATCGCCCCCCAAGGGGGGGGGGGGGGGGGGGGGGCGTGTGCAGCAACACGGGAAGTCAACATGAATTTTTGTTGTTGAGATAAATGGTTGCCTGGCACAGAATGGGTCCAAGATAGCATCTGTCAAATGCTGGTGGAGGTTGACAATGAATAAAGGAGCTTTACAGAGTTTTGGCTTGATAAGGAAGTGGAATATTCCATTGACACATGCTGTTAAGAAGCTGTCTTCGTGACGTGCAGCTGCGTGTTTGGGTTCAAGCTCAGAATGAAGGAGGCGGTTAAAGAGGCCTACTCTGCTTTGTGGACGCCGCCCTCATGTGACCGTTTGTGTTACTGCAGCCAAGTGAAAGTAACGTGTTGTAATTCGCTGGCAGATGGCATCAATACCTTTACTGAAGAGTGAACACCAAGACGAAGACAGCTGCTGCGCCCGTGAGCTGAACACTTATCCAAGGTGTTTTGTTTTCATCTTCAACTGTGTGACTGCCAAGGAAGGCTGTAAATATACCCAGTGGCCAAGGTGAGGGATAAACCTTCGGTGGGCGGGAGTACCATATACTGTCAATCAATGCCTGGTTTAAGCCAGTGGAACAGGGTGATGATTGACAATGTACAATCAGCCTACTTACTGTGGTCTAGGTCTTATTTCTCCCTTCCTTAGTACATTTTAACGGTCCATTAATGAATCTCCCAAAAGCATTAGCCCCATTGAGAGCCATCCTGGAGCTAATCCCAGGGTCTGCCTTGGACAGGATGCCAGATGATCGCAAAGCCATTCAGACCCGGATGGTGTGTCTTTGTTGCACTCTGGCCACTGGTCACATTTCTGGCAGCTTGCGATGCCAACACTGGTAATCCAGGGCCAATAACTTAATTGATGCAATGATCACAGACTCCCTCAATTACATATTGTGGTGTTTTATAGGCGTAACCTAAGCTAATCAAGACAGAGGTATACTTTTAACGATTCTTATACGGAGCATCTATATTTATATAATGTAACAATCTAATTAAGCATTATTAATTAAACTTGAGGCTACTATTAACACTGAGGCTACTATATTTTATTTGGGCAATGGACTAGAAACAATTTTGCCATCTATATGCAGAGAACAGCATATAGACATCTGCACAAACTGGCTCAGCCAATGATCTGGCAGACTTAAAATCCATGCATCTTGCACAAGCATGTACCCAGTACAGGGTAGCAAAGGAAGCCTGGAAATTAGCCTGACCAGCGCAGGGGAACAAGGCAGAGGATGCACTCACACACCATGGGTTATGCAGAGACAGCGATTCAGAGGAAGCCCATGTAGACATGGGGAGAACATGCATGGAACTGAAACCACGACCCTCACTGCTACCCACTGAGCTCAGCAGTAACACTGGCAAGCATCTTTCTGCATGTGATCACCTCAGTGGTGGGGTCTGTGTGAAGCACCAGCGGCCCCTGGCCTCACAGTGAGTCATCAGGGTTGTCTGCGGGTCCTGTCAGCCCGTTTCCTCGGCGACGCTTGTCGGCTGTCTAACGTCTGCCTGCTTTACCTGGGGGGGGGCAGATGAGAAGGGCTTCGGCAGGCAGAAGCGACGCCCATCAGCAGAAATCCAGACATCGAGAGTGCAGACAGGACCATTTCCTGCTGCCTGCCAGCTGCAAGTGAAACTCAACACCCTCGCAAAGGTCGCGCAATACAGACAGACCTGCAAGCCTGCTGAATAAACATACTGCAAAAATGAGCATTGTACCATTGCGGTTTTTCTGCACGTCATGTGTTTTTTCTTATCCGCATTATTCTTTGCATGGATTTATAAGTAGATCAGCAAATCAGACAAGAGCAATAGATCTCCTCAGGGTAATCAAAGGAACGGCAGAAGATGATGATTATGATATTGTTCATGTGAAATACAGAACTGCCCTATTGTCCACAATCATGTCAGGAAGAGCCTTATAAAGAAATTGAGTTGAATGAATAATTTTAGAAAAGGTGGGAGGCAAATCCCATTAGTGTAATTTTTGTGACATTCTAGTTCAGTCACACTCATGTATGGTGCGTAATGATGGCCTAATGTGAAACAGTGAATAGTGATTATTCACCAAACAACACACACATACCAATTAGGCATCGGCATCTTTGTGGGAACTCACTCGCCATTTCTATGGGCTGAACCCAAAAAATAAAATAATAAAATGTCCCTACAATGACAAAATGATATATATTAATATAGTAATAATGTAGTATATAGGATAATATAGTAAATTTAATCTCTTACAGCACTTCCCAGATAAAATATGTTGCAGTTGCAAACAGACACCCCTGCACTAAAGCACACCGCTTAGAAAGCTCAGGTGCAAAAAGTTCAGAAAGACTGACTCCTCCAGCAGGTACAGTTTGTATTGCCTGGTTATCGATTTCCACTTGTGACAGGAAACTCCTCACATTTACATTGCTTTTGTTTTGAGATAAGACCCCCCCCCAAATTCCCAGAAATTTCCAAGGACCCTCCAAGTCATCACAGGAAAGCGAAAGGCCTTAAAAAGGAGCTGGCCTGACTGTGCATGCCAGTGGGGACAGGGAGAGGCCCCCATCCCAGCTGGAACACCACCTCCAGCGTGCCGTCCACCAGTGGGCCAGGATGGTAGTGGTGGGATTGGGGTATGAAGAGGAGCATTGTTTCTACTCGCTGCAGAGCTAGAGCCTTTATTTCTCAAGAATAAGGCAATACGTACCATTTTCCGCTTCACCGAAGAGTTTGGGCTTTTCCTTCGAATGGCAGGGGATAAAAAGATCTATTGACATGTAAATGTGTCCGGGAAGCACAGCCTGGACACTCTGGCTACCATTGTGTCTTAATGGGCAGCCGAACTAAACCAAAACCAGGGAGCACTTAACTAGCTCACTGAGCTGCTCCGGTACCCGTTTACATTTCCACAGGTTGAGGGTTTTAATTACCGTTTTTAAAATTCTCGTGACCAAGCCGCCAGCTAACATGTAAACATTCAGTTCCCCATTCACCTGAGAAGAGAGATGCCAGACAAAACCAACTTCAGTCTATCCCTAGAGAACCATTTTCAACTACTGTATGTTGCTGGGGCCCAGCTCAGAGAATGGAGGTGCCCATTAGCGTCCTGCCTGTGTAGGGCAGAATGTGGGGGCTCATAAACAGGGCACGCAAAAGCCTAATCACGAGAGCAGGAATCCAATACACAACCCAGTGAGGTTAGCCCCCAGCAACCTCAGCTTGTGCATGATGCCCTTTCATTAAGCTGGGGAAAACTTACAATAAACATAATGCACCAAAAAGATAGACAAAACTATGCATACCCTGCTCATGTTGACTTTAGATCACAAAGCACACATGCACAAAGTTTTTATAAACAGATCTGAGTCACATCAAGGACCTTTATGCTAATACAAGAGTAAAATGTAAATTAATTATTAGGTATGCACGATATTTATCGGACCGATAAACTATCGGCCGATATGAGGTAAAATTAGATCATTTTTATTGCTCCGATAAATAAATTAAGTCCGATAAATAAACCCGATAAAGAAGGCTAATAGAATTTGTGAAATTGCTTGCTGGCAGGTAGCGTCTTTTAAAAAAGGCAGTCACTGGAGATGAGCGCCAGCACACTCTGCACATGTCTTCGTCAGTGTGGATGTTTTTCTCAGTGGCAGCGGACTACAATGCCATTGCTGTTTGCAAACCAATGGGAATGCAGAAATGCTCCGCTTAAGAGAGCTCCGCGGAACACAGACTTTTGTTTACAAATGTAGACATGCATTTTTAAACCGCGTCAACTCGGTACAAATATACATATTAAAAAGGGACTTTCAGTACTAAGATGTAGTATATTATTACATTATTTATGACGTGTTGTTGTTTGCGCAGAGGGACATGAATTTAAAAATCAGGAATAGACTAAGGTGTCTGAAATTATTGCTGTTCCAGATAAGTTGGTGAAGTGCATAATATATTTTAGTGAAAAAGAAAATAAATCACATACCAATTTTGACACCATAGCATGCTAAACAAATGCGAATCGTTAGTAATTTTACCACTATTTATTTATAACTAGTGCTTATCTTAACATAATTTAATGAGCTTTGACAAGTGACATCCTACCGACAGTCGGCACAAAGATATAAACTACACCCGTATTTGCTTTGCAGCCGCATTATAAAGTTCACAGTCTCACGTTCTAAGTGGCCTGGTCCCCGCCCACTCCATGACGTCAAAGGGCGTCCGTTGTACGATTTGGTCGCCACACACATTCATAATTTGATCGGCATACACTTTATTTTTGCTGAGGATGCAGTTTTTTCCGAGGTTGACAAATGTCAATGCATTTAATTTATGAATTTGAGAAACTTAAAACGTCTGTATAAATACCTACCTCATCCACGAAAGATTGAATAGATACATTTCTTTATTAATCATAAAATACTTATGAATGTTATTTCCAGATAGACCAGTCATAGTTCTGTTAAACCCTTTTCTTGATTTGACATGTCAGTGCATTTACTGATTTCATATGTAAGATGTTTGGGTTATGAGTATATTTCACAGTCACTATAGCGGCTGACTATAGGACTTAAATAAAATTTTTGTAAAGCCTAATATATTGGTACTAAGTATTATGGTGTCTTATAAAATAAAAATTATAGCATTTGAAGAGACTGATGTTTACTGTTAGGCCAGAGCTACTAAAATATCAGCTCCATCAGTGCATCTTAGATTTTGTACACTAAGAAACGAATGTTCAATGTACTGTTAATACGAAGGAATTTTCCATATACATTTTTCACGGGTGTTTTACCCTTTAATTTGAATTTTGGATTGCGTTATGGGAGCAAGTACACCCACTAATGTCTGTAAACTAAACAAAAAAAAAAAAGAAACTGATAGTATCCTGGCAGAATCAGTACCTTATACGTTTTTACGGATTTTTGTAGTGTAGTCTCCTGTTGCACAAACTGCAGATTAAATGAAAAGTATAATAAACATAAAATATTTATCGCTATCGGCCATGACAAGGACTTAATTATCGGTTATCAGTTTAATTTTTCATATCGTGCATCCCTATTAATTATATTTGCATACTTCCTCAGTTAAAATACAGCCGACCCTTAGTTATCTTCGGGATGGTTGGTCAATTTCCAAAAGGAAAGATACAGTTAGATGGTCTGGCTTTAAAATTAATTAATTAATTAACACTCCAAGTCACACCAATCACAGGCAAACTTCAAATAAACCATAATGCAAGCAATGTTTCCATACAATTATTTATTGTAAATGGTGTAAATGTCAGACACAGCCAAGTGGCGAAGGCGAGGCGTTCGCTGGCATACAGTTAGATCCTACCAAGGCCAGTCGTTGGTCTTTGACACTTAAACATTAGAAAGGAAGCAAATCGGAAATGAAATTGGGGAAAAAAAAATGGTAAAGCATGCAGACAGACAGATGAGATGCCTTAGTTAGACGTGGGCAGCGAGAACTGCGAGAAGTCAGATAGAGTCTGTGGGAGACAATGGCGCACTGGCCAGGTCCAGGAGCAGCCAGAGGCATAGACATGAGATGGCCAACAAGGGCTGCATTAATTCATGAACAGGGCTTCACAGAAAGGCAAGTCCCAGAGGAAGACAAGTGATGAGAAAGTCTGCAAATAATAATAATAATAATAATAACAATGTCAAACAGTATTAATACTGAAAACCAAAAAAATAACATTGAAGCTTATCAGCGTCATGCAATGTGGACTTAAAAAAATCAAAATCAAATAAATTACAAAATTGACACACAGACAAACAAGACAGACGTGTTTGTGACGTGCTGCATCTCCCATTGTAGCTTATTAATAGCTATCATACTCTACAGCTTTGCTCTTTAAGGGTGATTCTGCGGGGGGCACTGTTAGTATGCTCTATAAATATACACAATTTACAAGGTATACAGCGTCATCCGCATTTCAGAGCAGGCACTCCGCCGCGGTGCAGGTCTTTTGTTTTGTACGGCCTTCAATTCTGGTGAGAGGAGTAAGGAGGAACCAGGAGGCTTGTCTGAAGTAGAAGAGTCTTTAGTTCATCTAGGGTCCTTTGAGTAGAGTGGAGGGATGATCTGAGGCGAAAATAGATCCCAGAGAAACCAGAAGCAGCAGCTCAGTCTGTGTTTCTCTCGCATATTTATTTAAATATAAAACAATCTATTCTCTGCTAATTCGTTTACATCAAAGGGGCCACAGGATTAGGATGGGAAGGGTTTTTCCTTATTTGGGAGGAAGGGAGTGGCCAAGGAAGGTCACGTGCTCCGTTGCGACCAGTCACCGCTGCTTGAGGAGCACCCTGTACATGGCGAAGCCAAGCACTGCGAACACAGTGGCCCCGATGCTTGCCCTAAGCCAGAAGTTGGAGCTCTTCAGGTCAGCCTGGCTCACATGTCTGTCCCAAGGAAAGAGGGAGTAAATTAAAAATACGTCAGTGACATGACATTTAGAGCAGGACAGAAACCAAACAAAAACACAAAGTTAAGCACACTGTGCTGCAGTTCAAACCAGCTACATTAAATAAACAGAGTGGTCAAAACCGCCACAGTGCGAAGGGCCACGGTGCCTCCACCACCCTCACTACCTCACAAAACAAAAGAGATGACACCCCCGCAAAGTCCCACAGGAGCGAGACGGGCTCAAGCGCACGCAGGAGGCAAAGCAAAAAGCTTGTGGCCGACCACACCGGCTGCACAGAGTGTGGGGAAAGGTGATGGCAGCCTACAGGGGTGTGAAGGGAACCACAGAGATCCAAATGTGCGAACACCACTCAACACAATCCTATGGGGAAATGGCGCGCTCAGCGTGGTGTTATCCAGGTGGGGAAAAGGGAGCGACAGACAGGACTGTATACACAGCCACGATGCCTGACACACTTCCAGTTTAACACATGAGACTGACAAAAGGAGGGAACTGAAGACTCCAAAAAGCAAATTGTGTGAGATCACTGTCTGTATGGTGGGGCAGATGGGGAGATACGTATACCAGTGCTGTCTCAGTGTCCCTGCTGTAATCAGTTCTGGGGTACACCCAGCTCCTACCAAAGCCAGCCTCAGATACCACCATCAGCAGGTCAACAGATGGCCCCTCTCACAGGAGGCCACTTTTGCATGGATGATGTCAAGCAGGGTAAGAATCTGATCTGCTCATCATCACCTACTGGCAAAGCACCCTCCTTGCCAGTTACAGTGCTGAACACTGCAGCCTCATTGCTTGATAAAATAGGACACCAAGCCTATAGTGCCCTCTAGTGTTGATCTGGGATACCGTGTTAATTCTGATGTTGGGCTAAGGCAGGACACCTTACAGAGGGATTCCCCAAATCCAGTCCTGTAGGGCCAGAATCCAACACAGTCTGCAGATTTCTCTGTTGAAACATACTAAACCTGGTCATTGGCTGATTAAGATGTGTTTGAGCAGGGAAATCTGCAAACTGTGTTGGATTCTGGCCCTCCAGGACAGGAACTCAAGAACCCTGCATTAAGAGAAACAAAATAGTTTACTACTAATAATAACAAATTATTTTCCAAAAATTAATAAACATCCTGATTACCAGAGAAACCAAAATAACAGTCGACAAACTTTATTATTCTGTACCATTGTTATTCTTTGCCAAATAAATCAGACGCTCAGGTATGGCCATTACTAATAACAGAGACTCGTAGTACCTAATGTACTGGTATCATTCAAATGACCAGCTTCCTCAAACGGCTTATAGGACAACCCACATCCGCGTGATCCGCTTGAAATGGCTGCCCCTTCAAGGCAGACCATCATTCAGCCACTGATAAAAATAAAAAGTCCTGAAGCAGCACAATTGCCCCAAAAAACGCAGACAGCAGTTTTGGTTGTGGCTGAGGCTTTAGCTGGATACTCTATCCTCTCTCACCCAAAAAGCCGTCGGCCAGCCCTACCTGCAGCATCCATCCTGCTTACGGCCTGTGGAGAAGGCTGCCAAGTCTTAGCTGCAGGTGGGTAATCCAGGTCCAAAGAGTAAAAATCCAGACCAGGACTTTGTTTCAACCAACCAGTTAAGCATTAAGAGTCTCTGTCAAAGAATACTCAACTAGCTGGTTGAAACAAAATCCTGGTCTGGATTTTTACTCTTTAGACCTGCACTACCCACCTCTGGTCTTAACCTAGGGGTGAAGGACGACATCCAATGGAAACGAGGACAGGCCAGGAGGGGGGACATGGCACCCTACCGGCAATAGTGACAAGAGCTGGACCGACATGCACGCATGACACCTCAGAGGTCAGGCTGAGAACGGACCGTGGGGATCTAAATCTTCCCAGGGCAAACGGGGGCCTAACCCCCAAGGACAGCGCAGGCATGGGGTTAGGGGACATGTGAGGAGCAGCAAGTGAGCAGGCAGACATGGCAATGAACTTTTAGTTGAGTCGGGGGGGTGGGGGGGTGACACGCAAAACTAAATAAAATACAATGCACCATAAAGAATGAGCCCTTTTTCACTTTTATGTGCATATTTTAGTAGCTGACAAAAACTGTTCAAACCATCAAGAGGATGGTGGGTGCTCTAATGGAAAGGAAGAGCACTTATATTGAGAAGAATTCAATTTTAGTACTTCAAACAACTCTGAAATAGCCAGGAAATTTCAAGTAGTCAATTTAGTGAGTAATATTTCAATTCCTCTGCTGAATGATTTAAAGGGTTTCACAGACTGGAAGAAAATTACATGGATAAATGCTTCAAAAACTAAACACCCACAATGAAGGCATAGATCAGGATAATTGCTGAGGAAATCCAATTGATTCCCCCAGGCTAAGCATCGTGGTTCATTTCACAGTGTTTTAAGCACAAGCATCTTAAATCTTGTGGGTTTGAACAATAGATAACAGGTTGAAATACCTTAACCGTGGAAACATCATAAAGACAAAGCATCTACTGTTCACAGAATTAATTAAAGCCAAATGTCAGACACGGGTCTATTTTTCACACTTGGCCTGACACAAGTGAGCTGCAAAACAGTGTATGAGGTTTCCAAGGTTCTCAGAATTAAGGTTAGCTAGACAGACACACAACCAAAATGAAGAGCAACAAGGTAATGCCCCCCAGCCCTTCAAAAAGGAGGCTGCAATGGTTAACATTTCCACACTGCATATGCACCAGGTGTCTACACTGAGAACAAAGAAAGCACATAAGCCACTCGTGCGGTAAGTATCAGAAACAGAGGAAGACACGGCTTTCTGGCAGCATCCCGACAGGAGCTGCGCGGTCCTAGCTGGAAGCAATGCTCATCCTTTAAGACTGCACAAGAGCGGAGACTTAAGTGGCAAGAACAGCCAAATAAAACCAGAGATGAATATGCCATCTCACAGAGGACTTTGTGCGGTTCAGAGTTTCCCAGTCCAGTCCTTGGGGATCCACAGACAGTCTGTGTAAAAACGTGGAGCTGGGAGGGAGCAAAAACATGGACTGCGTGACAGGGAACTTGCAGGGAGGAGAAACATGGACCAGCTCTGGGTCTCCAATGATTGGCCTGGGAAACACTGATGCAGTTGTTCAGGACCAGCTGATGGAGGCCAACAGCCATGGGGCGATGCAGCAGAAGGCTTCGGGCCGGTGTGAAAAATGAGCATTAGCGCCCAGGCTAAAACCACTAACTGCAAAAAAGCACTGCTCAGGGTATCATGAAGAAGGGAATGAGCTAGCAAGAGTGCATTTAGGTATATGTTTATGGAAAAACAATGTGCAATAAACGCTAAAGACGCTACATACGCAAATGAATGCATTTATCTTGCTCTGAGAGCCGATAAAGGACAGCCTGAGAATGCTCATATGTACACTTATTTACAGACAAATTTGACACTAATTTATGTGCTTGACTAAATGATTAAAAAAAAAAAGAACATGCACACACAAAAGACACCAATGCTGGCAAGGAAGACGTTTCACAGGAAAGAAGCATATCGATAATTCTAAATTTGTCTCGTTTTTCTAGAATCGAATAAAACCAAGAGGCCTGGGATCCTGTTCAGATGGGCTCTGTGAATATGCAGTGGAAAAATGAGGGAATGATAGACAGTAAAACGAAGGAAAGTGAATAAAAAAAAAGCATGACAAGAGGCACACAGATGGCACTAAAGCCCTCCTCTAAGGGGGGAGGGGAATACAGGACAGCGCCCCCTGGTGCTGGAAGGAAATAAGGACCTGTTGAGAAGAGCAGTGTAGAGTTTGGTCTTTACAGACTGCAGCAACTCTGAGTTGAGGAGGTTCTGACAGATGCAAAAGGTGCACCTGTTGCAGCTGCACATGCAGCGTAACCGGGCGTGGCTGCGGAGACACATACAGAGGAAGAGCAGGTCAGAACCAGCACACGGCATACAGCAAGTTCGCGGCCCAGCATCACCCTTCAAATTCAGACCCCCCCCCCCCAATCACTGATAAGCACCACAGGGTACAATATATATATAGAAACTGGAGAACTGAACCATTGCTAGTTAAGCTCAAAAACTGCCTTTAATTCCTGCAGAATTAAATGCCCGGCACAACAATCCCTTGGTCATTTTTCACCTACCTGCCAAGCCCCCACGTCAATAAAACACACAGCTTCATCAGCGTGAAAGAAATAGGGGCAGTGCAAGCATCCTGAGGCCAGAGAGTGAACTAAGGCGAGAGCAAAGCAGAGTTTAAGAAGCAAAACAAAAATGGAGCAGGGGGCTGGTGACTTAAAAAGGGCTGCCTGTTACACAGGCATAGTGCTGCACCTCAGGCAGAATCCTCCATATATCCACCATTCACGTGATGCTATAGGCTGTACAACTAACAAAGGCTTTTTACTAATCACCTCCCATAACTGATAAGCACCAAATTCCAGACATTTACAATGGAATAGGAAATGTGTAAAACAAGAGTATTTATGGAAATTAAATACCACCCGTTTGATTCCCTGATTATCTGGTGGCACAAAGCAATATAGACTATATCCCACAATCCTCTCCTCTCCACTTCTAATCAGGAATTCCCCCCCCCCCCTGCTCATGGATGACATCACAGGAGGGATGAACACAAATATTGCATCCCTGGTCATCGTCATGCTTCATTGCATTTTTTCAAGTCTTATTCTAGACTAATTTTTGAAAAAGCAACTTTTTGTAGGCCAAATCTTGTTTTTAAACAGAAAATTATTTTATTTGAAAATAGAGGTGACTGATTGAACAAATTAATTTAGGTAGGCTGTTGTTTTGACGTCATTTAGATAAAAACTATGAAATCAATTTAATTCATCATTAGATTTCATCCATTGATTATTTGTCACATCTAAATTAAATAAATACATATGCAAATGAATTCCTTGGTATGTAAATACCACGAAAGTGCAAATAAACAGTTTTTTTACCAATTACGCAAGAAAGGCAGAGAGAAACCACAGTCCCAAAGTTTAAGTCAAAACACAAAATATCGTATTTGACGCCATCTTTTTGTCTAGACCCCAAATAAGACTACACCACTTCTTCAGACGTATTTCGAGGGGAAAAAAATGGATTGGAGGCCTAATATGATGTGCTATCATGAGGCCCAAAATTTCTACCAAGTACCCTATTCTGCCAACAGCTCTGTAGACACCCAGTTGACGGCAGTGAGAGAATCACTGCACTGTGACCTTCTCAAGCAGATTGTGAGCCCGTCACAGAGAGGACTCTATAGTCTATTTTTAGAGTCGTCCTTCAAAATTTAACGTAATTCCTGTTCTTCCTCTTTTATAAAAAACAGGCAGTTTTTGCAAAGAAAGAAAAAAATCAGCACATCAAGCAGCAGGGCAAACAGTTTTCATTGCTTTTAAGCAGCATTCCCTCAGCCTAAGCAAATAAGTAGATTTTTTCTAATTCTATTCAATTTGCATTGCAGATGTGCAGCTTTTCAAAGTGAGGAAATTGGCATGACAAGGGGGAAGCCGCAAGTTTTAATTAAAATCATATCAATGCCTGGCTTCTGCATGTGATATTAACAGGCCAAATTTTCACAGCTGCATGCATCGGTTCAAAGCCAGCCCAACTCGGACCGGTGGGATGGCCGACTGAAAAGCTGAAACAAATCAGCCTTCTACAGTATATACAGTCAGTCCTGCTACAAGGTGACTAATGTGCTCCTGAAAAACCTCGCAATCACTAAAATCATGTACAAAAACACACATCCAATGGGAATAACCAGGCTATAACTCACTAACTTGTTAATTACCGAAAGCCAGGACTAGTGATGGCCAAAACGATGTTACCTGAACCATTTGTTGTATATTCTGACCCCACTAGATGGCACTTTTGGTTTACTTTGGGGCATGCTTTGAGCCCTTTTTTGAACAAAGAGCATGATCTAGTGGGGTCAGAAACAAAAAATACAGCCAATTGTTTGTGAACCGCTGTTTTGCCTTCATTAGTCGTAAGTAGTGAGCCACAGCCACCATACGACCGGGCAAGAACACAGCACAAATACAACTGATCACGGTATGCGGAGGGGCACTGAAGGCAACATGGCTACAGTCTACGAATAGCAAATGTAAGCGGATTAAAAAAAGGTTGCTGTGTAGTTTTACTTAATAATTTGTCAAATACACTTTGATCTGTGCCATGTGTGGATGTACAAAGAATTAAATTCATTTTCATTTGAAAACCGGTTTGATAGTCTGACTACAAATAACGGGTTCAAAAGAACAATTCGTTCATGCATCGGACATCACTATCGTTCACTAGAATAGCTATTTTGCATGCAAGTAGTGTTTCTTGCTAAGACCACATGGTGCTGTAGTTTGCGTAGTGCTTTTGTCACCGACTGAAAATTGCACAAATACAAAAGCGATTCCATATTGTTGGACTTGGATACTAATATATCAGTTGCCATATTCCCTGTGTAACATCATGCACTGTAGCAGGGCTGACTATTTAGATTTCCTAATATTGACCTTCTTTACACATTTGCATGTACATATATACAATGAGATTAAATGATAAACCATTACATTAAAACAGCATCTTAAGCATGTAATGTGCACCTTCTAAGTCAGGCCCAGTATAAATGGGTAATACAATGCTGATGCTAATCAGAGTCTTTGCCATCATCCACTGACCTCCTTATTACAAAAGAATAAACAAACTTTACAGCCAATGATGAGCCTGCTCTACCCAGCCTAACATACCAAGAGCTAAATCGAAGCCTCAAGATGCACCACAATACTGAGGAAAGGTCACCCATAGTGAGACACAGTAGGGAGACGGCAAACAGACAGACAGACAGACAGACAGACGGACAAATAAGCAAATGCTTGTTGGGTAGGTGGGAAATCCGTTAGAGCCATGCAGGAGATCTAGAAGGATTCACAGGCCGCGGACCAGAACTCACGGGTACATAGCCATGGTGGTCAGCTTGGTGAAGATGTCCTTGCTGGGGGCGTCAGCCGTGTTGC
>JAODKL010000095.1:8317726-8328196 GCA_026780765.1 Petrocephalus schoutedeni
GACCAGAACTCACGGGTACATAGCCATGGTGGTCAGCTTGGTGAAGATGTCCTTGCTGGGGGCGTCAGCCGTGTTGCAGGTGAAGGCCTGCGGCGACGGGATCTTGTGCCTCTTGCAGAAGTCGAGCGGCAGCACGCTGTAGTGCTGCCTGGCCTCATGCAGGTCCGACTTGGCCGCGACAATCATGCATGGCGTCCTGCTGTCCATGAAATACTTCTACAGTAGGCAGGAGGAGACGGCTCACCGGAAGAGCTCTCATAAAGCTGCCCCAGCTCATCAGGCCTAGTGCCTCTACTGCACACAACATGTACTTTACTTGTGTTAATCAGTAGTAGGTCCCTTAATCAAAAGAAACGTATGCAGTTTACAAGCGTTAATTTACTCATTAGTATAGATGGAAAAAATCAGAGTCATGTAACTAGTATTACTATCACAAAGTAACACTCAGCCTCAGTTGGGTCTAATGTGAGCTTGGGTGCTACACCATTACGGGCTTTGAAACAGACAGCCATCACACTAGAAAAACACAACACACATGCAGAAGACTGCAGCATGTATAAGACCATCAACCGAATCCAACCCAACAGTTAAAGACCAGACTAAAGACCAACAATAAATAGAGTTGAAAACACACCTTGAAGATCTTAGCGCAGTATTCAAAGGAGTTGGGGTTGCTGATGTCATAGACCATGCAGACAACATCACAGGTGAGTTCGGCGTCCGAGAAGAACTCTGAATTTGGGATGACCTCATGAAGCTGCAGGAGAAAAAGAACCATAAATACATTCCTGACTATCAGGAAAAAAAATAAAGAAAAATGACATGTCAAATTCGAGAAAAGTCTTAAATTAATTATATTCATCTCCTTAGACAAGTACCCGCTCCTGTAAAGCGAAACATGAAGACACTTAGACCATCTCACCAGCAAATACTTCTCCTGTCCATAGACATATGTAGTACTTATGGCGTAATAGGACCTGTGATCTTCTCGTATTGTCTTCTGGCGCTGGACAAGAGAGGAAAACAATCCCACATTTTAACAAGAAAACGACAAATGAAGCAAAGAAAAGCCAGTGTTATCACAAATGTGTGACATGCTCACAAAAGTACCAGCATTCCAGCGTACTCCAAGCCTCTGGCTACAGCGACTTGACCTACAGCAGACCAGAGCCACCGGGGACATACCAGGAGATTCCTGCCCAAGAAGGCCTGGAGGAAGCCGCTCTTCCCGCTGCCGGTGGCGCCGAAGACATTGCAGCAGAAGACGTTGCGTTGCGTCTGCTTCTTCTGCAGGTCTATCTTCTTGTCCCGTGTAACTGTTTGCACACGGGGGCGACATTGGACACACTTTGGTTAGATGCCACAGACATACCTAAAGCTGCTCTTAGATTTCATGTAAGCATGCCTTACGGCGCTCCTAACGCCCATAAATATTAAATAGGGAATCTGATCTTCAGTCAGTCAGATTTGCCTCTGCTCTGCAGGAAGGTGACATTGTGTCTGTTTAGCAGTTAATTTATGTCCCAAAGAGGTGCTGTATCGTTTCTTTACTCTGCCATTACAACCACTCTGAAGTCTAAATTTAGTTACTAGTGAACACAATAATGATGTGCCATACAGCACTAAAAAACCTCGGAAAGCTGTTTTTGGGAAGCTAGAGGTCTTTGGTTCTCAAGGCTCTGACAGGCAAATCTATAAATAATGACAGCCTTTGAATATAGGAAGATACTGACAGGTAACGCACCAGAAAAATGCAGAGAGGAGCATTTAAAAAGCATTTTAAATGGGATATGAAAGCTCATTTCTCTCATCACCATTACAACAGACATCCCCCACCCCACCCCACCCCACCTGTGATGGCGGCTGCCTGGGATTCCTGCTCGCAGATGATTGAGTAACCCAAGTAACCCAGGTACTCCAAGCAGCGCTGCACGTCTAGGTATGTCGTCAGCCTAGGGGGTACAGCGGAAGACAAAGCAGCTGCCGCGTCACGGCACTGGGATAAAGGAGCAGCACCTCAGGGAACATGAGAGACAGCGAGCGGCGGATGTGTGATCTTCTGAGAATCCCCCCTTCAGGCGACTGCCGCAGCCATACTCACGTCCACTGCGACAGGTAGCCCTGGTAGGTGATCCAGCCCTGCTCGCTCGTACACACGGTGGTGTTGACGTCTGGTCCCCACGGCATATAGGGGAAGACCTTGAAAAGGTCCTTCAGCTCCTCTGGGGACAGAGCACAGTCCCTGTCCTGGGATACAAAACAGAGCCGGAAGATCAGAAGTCAGGCTTCCCAAAGTGGCCCCTTGAAGGCTAGAAAGGTGGAGGGGACGAATATCTCTTATACCACCCGCTTGCCCTATTCAGGGTTGCGGGGGGTATGGAGTCTATCCCACAGGCTACACACCCAGGATGGGGCATCAGCCCATCGCAGCTACAATGTCATATTTGCAACGTAAGGCAGGATGTGAAGTATGGGAAACAATGTCATGCAAGTCAATTTGAATATTTAGGGTATTTAGATAATGTGTTTATTAAGAATCCAAAGACTCATTGAAGAGATCTATATTCGAATCAGTGTGAGCTCAGTAAGCAAATCGCCAATGAGCTAACAGATGAAGGGACCATCAGCTGGTGACGCTTTTCCCTCTCTCGCCCTCTTCTCCATACCTTGGGAGAATTTAGTGATAAATTTCTTCCTTATACTGCACTCAGAAAAAAAAGCTAATGGCAAAGCTAAATTTTATGCTAGCTCTCGGCAACTGTTTCAGGAGAGCTGCTGATATTAAAAAAAATATTAAGTACATTTCATTTTAATAGCATTGAGTTTTCTAGGATTTATAGGGTTTTTGTCCAGTGATTACAAAGAGGAAGTAATATACATTTCTGGGATGTTGTCAAGTCAAGAAAGTAAAAAGACAAATATTCTGGGCACCAGCAAGACGACGGGTATGTGAGCATATAGACCAAAATGCAGACGTCATCACCTTGTCATGCTTGTCAAAGACGCTCTGGAGGAAAAGGTATGCATTGTGGTTGAGCTCAGTAGTACAATCCAGGGGTATTTTTAACCTGAGGGGTCAAAAAACAAGCACGACAGTTAGACATGAATAAATCAGCAGCTTTGTATGAACCAATTAAAGGAATAGGACTGTGTTCTTCAATGACACTGGGGAGCACCGTGTCATTACAATCACCTCTACTCTAAGGGCCAGGCTACAGTCTAGGAGCATGGTTACGAATCACAAGCCCTAAGTTTGGTAAATCATGCCGCAAATAAAAAATGAAGATGAAAGCCTATCATTAACACAGAAACCATTCATGCAGAACTGGTTGGGCTTGCTATGTAAGGCCGGAGATAAATGCGGGTGTTTGCGTCTGCCGAAAGGGGCCAGGAAGACTCACGGGGGGAACAGGTAGTCCTGGGTCAGCTCCAGATCATCATCGTAGCCAAATCGGCGCAAAACCGTCCAGGTCGTCTCGTGCCTGCCCCTCTGGATGAAGAGCGTATGGAGAAACAGGAAGCCTGCAGGAAAAACACCATCACGGCGGTCAACCTCACCAAACCAGCGTTTCTTGCCTAAGTGGAACACAAGACAAACCTCTATCCAATCACAGGTACCTACATCCCCAAATGGAGAACAATATGGATTTGTCCAGCTATCGGTGAGTCTGCATTCTAATGTAAATAAGCTGGTGAAGAACTGAAAGGTGCAGAGGAAGGGCTGGAGCCGATGAGGGGTCACCTTTCAGAGTGAGGCCATCGTCACGCACTCCGTCCACCATGTTCTTTCTAACCACATTCTTCACGTCCTCCAGTGCTTGTGGTGCCAGGGGCGTGTTGAAACAGGTCCTCTGTAAAAGACACAATGACTCGCAGCTGACCAGCACACCACGATACCCCTCCCTACACCGGGATCACGGCCAGAACATCTATAACAGTACTGCCCAAAAGAGCATAATCCAGATCTGAAAGGTCACATATTGTCTCTGCATTAAATACCCAACATTTAGCATTAATTCTACACACATCAACTAAACAACTTCTTAAAACAAATTTACTGATGAGTGAATTACACAATCCCTGACGTTAATTTTAATGATAATTTGTCACAAAGAGACTGCCAGCTGAATTTACAATAATTTACAGGTGGACATGTGTAAAAATAACAATTATAAACTGAAAATAATTTAATGCACTGATGACACCATGATATCATTCTAACTGGTTTTCCAAAAGAAGTTGCCTTACCTGGAAAAAATTAAGCTCATTATCGTTAAGGATGCCATCGTTGTCCAAATCGGACACTTTGAAGATGCGTGTTAGGGCCTTGACACAAGCAGGTTTAATCTGTCAAAAACGAATGCGTTCAGTTACTTATGGTCACACACAGCAGGACTTTAAATTACGCAAAAATTATTATAAGATCAAGAGCCTATAATTGACTGAGATGTCAATGCAAGTCATTGGAATGGCTAGGAGATTTCAGGATTATGCCTGTCACTGCGACACACAGGCAGTGTGCGTACCTCCTTTTCCTCGGGACAGTACAGCGGCCCTGTGGGGTGGAGCACAGCCTTCTGGGCATAATAGAAAAGCTCTGAGATATTCTTCAGGTTCTTTGCAGAGCACTGCAAACAGAGAGAGGCATTATACACTGCAAGAGTAATTAATAACAGCATTGATTGGGGCGAAACAGCAGGTAGTGTTCCATGAATCTACCCTTCTGCAATCCTCCCTGTTGACAATACATGAGTGTGTCTGCCTGAGATTGGTGTATTAATGCAATTCTACCAAAAGGTCCTTCAGTTACATTGAAAGCTGTCACTTGGAGGTGAGCAGAGACTGTACTGGCACCACTGATTGCACACGCACACCCAAATGTACACCCCCCCCCCCAAAGATACGCAAACAAGCCCACCTCAACGCACGTCTCAATCTCGCTGTACTGGTTCATGATGGGCAGGATGGTCTCCATGCTGCTGTGTTCCACCAGATCTGACTTGTTCCCCACCAGGATCAGGGGCACCCTGTCTCCAGACACACAGAGTTACTGCATGAAAACATCTCAAGCCAAATCTGACAACACAAATCCTCCACGGCTTCCTTTCCACATCTGCTTTGAATGTAAGCTTACAGTTAGTGTAGAGAAATGCAGAGCACAAAATAGTGGACAGGCCAGTCTGACCAAAACAAAAAAGTTTTTTCTCAGTATTATTAAACTAACTACAAAGTCAAGACTAATGGGACTTTGTGCCAACAGAAGACTTTTATGGGCTCATAAATTCAAGCACTGCATCAACTGATAGATATAAACAGCTCTGGTACTACCGTCCCAGACTATGGCCGTCAGCCTCAATACCTTCACTCTGGTCTCACTACGGAACTTATCAATTTAATTTGTTTGAAGTGCCCTTCCCAGCATGACTGAATCATAGCACTTTACCCACAGATATGAAATCACACTGGCAAACAGCTTTGTGTGTTGACATGTAAAGTATGTACACATTGGCCCTGCCTTTGACATCCTGTCTAGGTTAGGGCATCCATGATAGCAGTCACGTAGCATTCCCTCCCACCGTGGTCTCCTCTTGCAGGCACCCCTTAAAGGGCCACAGCCCCCAAACCCCAGACCCTCACAGCGTCCCTGTGACGACCTCAGTGCCACACACCTGCTATCCTTGTCTGTTCTGTCATTTATGAGGGGAATCCAATGGCTCGTCACCTATGGGAACACAAGCGTTAAAACAGCCTGCAGAGATACGCAGGCTGAAGCAAACAGCAGACAATCTTTATCTACGGCAGAGAGCCAAGACTATATATCAGCAATTAAAGACTACAGAAAATCTACTGTGAACCAAGGACTTACCAGAAGCACGACACCTACCTTCTCTATAGATTTCTTGTTGTTGACAGAATACACTATGCAAATTACATTTGCCTGCAATAAAAACAGACAACTGTCAGAATCATCCATGCAAATGCACGATGGTCATGTATGTTAAGGGGGCATTTATGTATTATTGGTCAGACTATAGTCTGCATTTTCTTTCTTCATTCAGCTGTTAGCTAAGCTGGTAACAATTGAAATGTAACACTGATTAGTGTTGGAATGTGCACCTGGTGGTTCGTGATCTCATACGCTGATCTAGGCAAGGCCATTAAACAAAGAAATAAATCAGACCAGAAGCCACAAGTGGGAGTCATGGCAACAATCCTACCTTTGATATCTCTTGAAACAACTGTTCATCAGACTGTTCTGCCTCTGCAGAGGATAAGTTGGTTTATAATGGCTGTTACTTTATTGCCACTATATTCATGCCATTAATTCAGACAAGAGCTTTAGGGTTAAAAGAGCAAACAGCAGACGGGGGTACCTGAGTAGTCTACTATGTGAGTGGGCACTCTCTCCGGTGTGACATCGGCAGGAATGGTAATCTCTTCTGCACGAAGTGGAACCTGCTTAACAGAAACCAAGGCGAATAAGGCACTGTGAGGGAGATCTGCACCCCGCCCACAAGAACCAATAAACTGCAATGACAAGGCTGCATGGAAAAAGAATGACAGGATGAGTGAATATAAAGGTTTGCGCTAGAGTGAATTCTTTCAAATCTGTCAGCTCACACCCGCAAAATGTGCTGCTATCTAGCGCATTCAGGAAATGAACGACATGTAAACAAGAAACGGGCATCAAGAAAAGATAAACCTGGTGGATATTTAGGACCTCCAAGCAAAATGACCGCTAACCAATTTTTTAAACAATTTTTTATGTATGTATTTTCCTGATTTTAAAAAATCTTAAAGCACTATCTAACATTAGGGTGTTCTCTAGTTGATTTTTTGGGAAAAAAATAATCATTGTACCTGTGCATTTTAAATGATCAAAAATCCATCGCATAAAATGGCCCATGTTAAAAATGGCTGTCACTATAAATGAACTTCTCAAGTGATGATGTTGTTCAGTGGCAGATAAGTTACTGGTGAGCAGCACTGGAGCCTCACTTGTCCAGTCTCAAGGACTGGCCTCCTGGCCCCAGATATCTCTGGGGGAGCTTGCATGCTCTCCCCGCGTTTGCAGTGATTTGTTCCCGCAGTCAGAAAACTTGCAATTAGTCGAACTGGTGTCTCAGAATTGACCTTCTTACGTATGTGAATTTACTGACATGGACCAGCATCCCATCCAGGGTGCCACCTACCTGGTGCCCTACACTGGACCAATCCACAACACAGTACTGAAAAGGCAGTTGGAAGCTGGATGGAAGAAAATAAAAATACTAATACTACTACAAATAGTAGTAATTATAATCTTTTTCGTCAACAGTGTAGGAATGAGTTTTCTTGGGGGGGGGGGGGGCACAATTTAAATGCAAAGATGAACTTATTGGGGGGGGGGAATGACGCCAATTAAATATGGGGGGGTACACATCCCACCCTGTCCACTGTGATACCTAATCCTCTCATGATGATGATGATGATGATGATGATGATGATGATAATAAAGGTCAAAGTCTTCATACCTCATCTGGGAATTCCTCGCTCACCAATGACATGATCAAGGAAGTCTTCCCCACTTTGGCTGTTAAAACAGAATGAGTCCAGGTTAAACCAAAGGTACTGCACTCCTTAACAGCTACGGCTGCAGCTGCCTAGGACACAGGGACACTCGCGACGGCCTCCAGGCAAGACACATCAATAAAGTGGAGAAGCAGATGTACGTCTGCAGGAGCAGTAGGCCAGCTGGTGTATGTGGTCACTCATGCGGCCTGTCATAAGGCCCTTGAGACGATCCAGGGCAAGAGGAGAGCTGCAGCCCAGGGGATGAATTCAAGATAAAACCTCAAAATGGCTTCCAAAGATTTAAACAATATAAATAAAATCCTTACAATTTATTCTACATTTATTTATTTAGCAGATGCTTTTAACCAAAGTGAGCAACTGGGGCTAAGGGCCTTGCTAAAGAGCCCAATGGTGACATCAGTCAACCCAGCACAGGATTTGAACCAACATCCTAACCCACTGAGCCACACACTGCCTGTCTGCCAGTCATGATTTTTTAAACCCTGGCTCTTCATTCCAATCTTGTTATACCTTGTGCAATGACAATAAAAGCTATTGACTCCATTTGTCTAGAATATCTATTATTTGAAAGCTGGAAAGAATGAACAGAACAACGGTAGACTTTGAAAGTGTGCTTAAGATGTAGCCCACACTCTGAAAATACAAATGATATTATTAAACATTAGAAGTTTATTAAACCCTATAAACACTGTTAATCTCAAATAGAGAAGCAGTGGAAAATACAGTGTGACAGATGTTTAACCACAGTGGCACTGATTTGAGAAATATTACTAAAAAAAAGGGGGGGGGGGGTACGTGCAAAATTATGTGTAAATTATTTGAATTGCGTTAACTAAGAACAACAGTCTTCACAACAGGCAATTTGTAACGCAGGTGTAAATGTTATTTTTAACAAATTGACTCTGCAAATCTTGTCTGTCTCCATGGAAACATATTAAATGTATTAAAGGATGGTTATCATCAAGTTCGGTTTTTGGTATCTATATCAAGAAAATGCAAATTAAAACCCCGGATAAGCCATAAGAGCAAAATGCTGACACAGGTAATCATACACTGACTTTGCTTCATGTAAGCGCGCAACATCTGACTACAGCACTGTAAGGCCAATTCGGTTTTTATTCCAAGCCGAAAAAAATATGTAGGCCACTAAGCATTGGCACCAAAGCACTACAGACAAAAATAGTTCCAACTTCAACTGCGAGACATGCCAAAGATAAGAAAATCTCATCGTGGAAAAAAAGGAGCGGCATCTACACATGAGATTGCATTTGAAACGTTTAACTACTGCAGTCATCGGCAGGAAACGGTAGCCAGCTTATACCCTGTATATATTTTGCATCTGCGTTTTAAAACTATGATTATTCTATCCATTCTCATCGAAGTAACATTTGTTTTTCATGTAATATGGTGACTGAATGCACAAAGCAATCTGAAAGGTTAACTAGTTAATATCACCCAAAAGGCATATTACAAATTGAATGTGCTGGTTGATCGTTTCATCCCCTACTCATTACACCCAGCATGGCAGACATATCTGTCCAGACTGGAAACATGTAGTTACTAACATAGCGCTTAAACAGTAAAACTGTAAAACACTGGAGATCCGGCAGTCATGCACTTAGGGTTAGTGACTCGTAGAGATGTAATTACCTAAGTAAACTACTTCAATGTACCTTTCACAGCCAGCTAAATTGCTAATTAAAAGACCTGGTCGATGTGTGTAAAATTATACTTGCCAGCAAATAACGTGATCGGCACGAATCTGCAAGGTTACTAGACTGACTAATGAATAGCGCATCTCGCTGCTCGTGCGGGGACGTCTGGCTAGCCGGTTAGCATGATGCATGATCAGAATCACACAGCGGCTGTGTTCTCCGATTAGCTAAGACATTTCCCAAAAGAAACCCCACGCTACAATATTAACTTACGTTCTCCCACAAGTAATATCCTGACGTCCTTCCTCATTGTCCCCCGGGTAGGTATTATATGCAGGTTAAAAAGCCCAGGTCCGTTCACTCAATGTCACCTAGGACTCTCATGCGGTGCAGGGGTTTAGCCTGCTAGTATTTAGCCGGCTAAAAAAAATCTGAGGCGTGCGGAGGTCACTTCCTCTACACGGCGACGGCACGGCGTTGGCGCCTTTTGAGGTCGGTTTATTTTTGTAAGTCAAACTTATCGTAACAATATGTCGCTTTTACGAGTTACAGAGTAACGTGCTTCGACGTTAATTCGGGCACACATGACACCAAGTCCCCCAGACGGCGACACGGGTTACAGCGCGTACGGTTGTCATGCTCTGACATCACGCGGCGCCTCCCTGCTTCGCGAGAGACGCGCTCGCGCCGCCGCCCACTGACCCCACGTGCGCAGAGGGGGAGCGCGAAGGGACAAACTTCTCCGGGACGTTACGGAGTGCGCGAAGCATTCGGCGAGAAGCTGGGGGTACGCTATGGTACGCTATGGGGTGTAACTCGAAAGCCGGATCAACAAAATCAACACGTAGATTGTAATTCAAGAAGAGAAAGAAAGTTGTTTAGAATATGCACGTCTCTTTGGACTATGGGAGGTGTACCCAGAGGAAAAAAGTTAACTCCAGATGGATTATTAAAACTCACGAGAATTAAAAAAAAAAACCTACCGAATTGTTTGATTAATTGCAAAGTTTCATTCTTCTTCACTTCTTTCATTTCCCAATTTCCCCAAAATGACCAAAAATAAAGCTCGGATCCCTTTCCCCCTCAAAGTACCTTGCGTTATGTCATTGTGTTTTTTTAGAGCCATTACTGCCAAGGCTTATTTCTTGATGTAGGCTATTATACTGAACAACACCACCTGATCATATCCTGGACTGACATATTGAAGCTGAGTGATTCGTTTGTCTTTTTTTGCTTAGTT
>JAODKL010000095.1:8335238-8348808 GCA_026780765.1 Petrocephalus schoutedeni
CAGTTTCTGCAATACTCAGACCAGCCTGTCTGGCACCAACAACCATGCCACGTTCAAAGTCACTTAAATCACCTTTCAAACCCAGCCCAATTCTGAAGCTCGGTTTGAACTACAGCATCAACGAGCAGTTGGACAGGTGTGCCTAATAAAGTGGCCGGTGAGTGTATATTGGCTAGACAAAAATACAATGTACAAAAACACTGCATTTTCAACTACTGTTTCCATTTTTAAAATTATGGATTCAATCATTTCTAGTGGGTACAGTTTTATTACTATTATTTGACAAAAGTATTAGAATATTTTTACTAAAAATTGGTTAATCTGAATGATGGACTGCTTTCATATTCTAGAAAAGGCGCCTTATTTATTTCCTTAGTTCACACTTAAATTAAGATAAGTGCATAAAGAAGTAAAAAAAAATAAAATAAAATGAAAAAAACTTAGTTAGGGTTAGTTTTTTGTCAAAATGTCCTGCCAGTTTTGCAAAGTGTAATAAGCGAAATGATTCCCTACGTTCAGGGCACTTTTTCTTTGCATTTAGTCCAAGATAGGCAAATGCAACAATACAATTGAATAATTGTGAAAAATGAGACTGGCAGAGTCATTGACAGGCTTATTGTTTGACTATTTGTTGCGATTTAAAAAAGCATGCAGACAGAATCATCCCATGATTATCTCAGAATGGACATTGTGACCTGCAGCAGATGCGTACAAAATCAATACTGAAACGAATAAATTAATACCAACAGAAAATGCATGGTTTTGGGCATTTAATATAAAAAGTTGACATTCCATTTAAAAACCCAACACTTGCTATCTGAAAATATATAAAAAAAAAAAAAACTTATATGTTTTTCTTCATTTTTTTATTCTTCATTTTAAACTGAAATACAACCTAACTGAATACTGAGCAAATCAACATTGACACTGAAAAGTTTTTAAGTGTACTCAGAAAGAGCATTTTCAACCAGAACCGGTAGAAATACGGATAAAATCTCTTTGGGAGGTGGGGGCCTGAATTTGAATAGTGTTCATTTTGGTCATTGATATTGCAAATACACATGAATTGATGGCCAGTATTCGTTCATGAATATCAGCACCACAAGTAGAATGTGAGGCATCCAAGAATATTACAGTGCAGCTTCAAATGGTGCCAATCCAAACTTAGTCCTGCTGTGCAATGCCATGGAGTGTACCACTACTGAATGTGGAGAGAGGTAATCCGAGCCCCAGTGGGTATCGACTACTTCTCCTGACCCTTTAAATGCACCACATTTCATTTTCTTTTCTCTTTCTTTTCTATTCTGTCTTTCTTTTGTCCTATGTATTTCATTTTATATGTACATCAATGTATTCTAACACACCCATGTAAAGCGCCCTGGGACAACTCTGTTGTGAAGGGCGCTATATAAAAATAAACTGAATTGAATTGAATTGAATTTCAAATGACTGTTGTTATCGTCTTCGTCTCAAGTTGGCTTCCGCTGCAATAATAACACACTGAATTAGACAAAAAAACACAATGATTCAATGAAACATTCATTAAAGGGAGAATGATTATTACGAATACTACAGATCTGTTTTCTTATATGAAGGGCCTGCCACAACATTAAAATTTATATCACTAAATAAGTTAACAAATCTTGGGAAACTTTAGAATATTGATGATCAATAGGCTCGATAAAAGAATTTCTTATTTTTTTTCAGCTTATCTACATTGATGTGTGCATGTATGGGTTCATGTGGAAATTGCGCCCCCTGCCTTCACATGTGATATGGCACATTGTATGTTAAGAGTTATGTCTACCTTGCCCGCTCCTAAACTGGCGGCCATTACTGGTTCTTACTGGCATAGTCCTGGGGAAGCATGGGCCGAGTGATGACCTTCTGGAAGGCCGCGAGCCACTCCTTCTGCTCTCGCTCATGCTCACACATGAAGACAAACTGCCGGTCTGGCGTCTCCATGGTGACCCCGCACTTCCACTTGTTTCCCCGTGTGCCTCTGGGCTGGCTCTCCCTCACTAAGTAACCATCACTCTCTGAGCCAATGAATATGACTCCCAGCTCAACAGCATCCTTCAACCACATACAAACACACACGTATATGTGTTAGTGTAATAAAGCTTAAATGTGCTCATGGAGACTTATGCTTCTCTACATCCTGCTCTGACTAAATCAGTGTAAATCTGGCAGCCGTGGTTTACTTCCACGTTGTGAGGAACAAGGAACCGGATACGCTAAAAAAATAATGCGGAAGATGCTTTAACAATGAAAGTTTAAACACATTTAGCCATTTCAACAAAGTTGAAATTCCAGTTAATCATTATAAGGAAAAATGTAAAACACTGACAATTTAACATTGTAAAACTTTCATTTTCATGGAGGTTTATGTCATTTGACCAGTTCAGGAAGACAGCAGTAATCTAGGCTTAGATTAAGGTTACTGGAAATGTGGTGCTGCTGTGCAACGATAAACTGGAGTATAATTCCAAGGAGGTCACGTGCAGTCAGCTTTGACATTCATACCAGTGGGGTTTTGAAATAGAGCAGCAGTCTGTCCTTAGAATTAAGGATGAACCACCTCTTCTTGAACAGTTCCCACTGCTGTCCAGCAGAAACAGAGAAAGGGGAGCAAGTAACAGGAAGAAAGAAAAGAAACGTCAGGTTTTCGATGAAAGGTTATGCATCAAATGTCAAGAGAGTTTGTACTGTGCTGCGCTTCAGTTCGCTATTCAAATCCATTATGTGGTATAGGGTGGCAGAAAATGCCAATTTACATAAACTCATGCCTTTGAAGTGGATCAGGAAACCAAAGGTGGAAAGTTCAGGTCCACAAAGTACAAATGCAATTTCACAGTGAAATATATCAGCGGTAGTCAATGGCCCATCAAGGTATATTAACCATACTGAAGTAAGTGAACTACTCACCATTGGCCCAGTTTTCTCCATAAAACCTTCTTTTAGGTAAGTTCGAGTTATCAAGGGTACAAGCTTTGAAAAGAAAAGAAAAACGAACTGGGTGAAAATGTACAAAATATGTAATATGAAAACATATCTGTGCAGCTGAGCCATTATATGTGCTGGCAAAACATTATTTTGCAAGGAATTACATCTCTTTCTCTGAAAAGGATATAATTCTTGTTTTTTTTTGTGAAAGCACTAATTTCTGACATTTATAGGGATTAGTGATTTCATTTTATAACACACCTCCCTTTTGCCACTTATAAATGGTAGTAATTCATTAATTAAGAAAAAACTGTTCCAACACCGTATCTGTGTTATAATTGTCCATTAATGATTTTCAAAGTGTTACAGCCAAATTGATAACCTGATTATAAACCATTCATGAACCCTTTATAAAGGTAGTCTTTTGTAAAGTGGTGCCGTGTTGTTCATTTATATATTTTTAAAACACAGAGAACAGGACAGCAATATAGAATCATATTACTAGTTAAGGGTCTTAATGGGGAGACACATTACCATTCATAAATGCCAAGGAAACAAACATTCCAAAGCCTTTAATTATGTCAGACAACCATAGCAGAGTTGCTCACCTCGCTCTCATTGGCTCCAGGAAAGGCTGTTTTCAGATAGGCAAAGCGGGCGGCTCGTATTGCATTGAACCATGCAACAATCTCCTAGACAGCAAGGCATTTTTAAAAATGTAAAAGCCATAACCTCTTCCAGACCACCATGACACATTTCCTGGTTTGCTTGAGGTATTCACTTGGGTTTCAGCTTACCTGCCCATTGTCATGGTACACAAACAAGTTCCTGATATGCTGCTCCTGGACATAAGTGATCTGGAGCCCATGCATGTGCCCAATCTTCTCTGGTTGGAAGAAGGCATTCAGATCTTTTATGGCAATAACTGCTTTGGGCATCTTGGACTGCTGCGGGTGAAATATGTCTCCCTTCAGAACATGGAGCATGTTGCCTGTCAGTGATGACTACAAATGGGCACACTCACATCTTCTTTGTTGAAGTACTTCAAAGTGAAGTCCTTCTGAGAGAGGAGGAACCTCCTTTTCAAAAACTGTTTGTTGTCCTTCCCCTTCTTCCATAATGACCCTTCGTAGACTCCTGGAAACAGAAGCCAGGACATTGTTACCTACAGCCCAGAAGGTGTTGACTTACAAAGTCGCTAACGTTCACCTTGCATCTAGCAGTTTCGCCTCCAATTTGGTAGACAGGTACCGAAGGATATAAGAATATCTGATAGTAAAATATCATATAAGATAATGTGTCACTCAAATTTGCACCTCCTTCAGTCTCCTGACACTACAAACAAACCAGTCTGAAAAGTCATCTAAAAATGTTTGACTGGTAAAACTAATTGTCAGACTATTTGGTAGAGGAATCAGAGTTCCTCTACAACTAATAATCACTTTTATTTAGCAGATGCTTTTAACCAAAGTGAAGCACAATTAAGAAAGGAGGGCCAGCCAGCCATGGGAGTAATTGGGCTTAAGGGTCTTGTTCAAGGGTCCAGTGGTGAAATAAATCAAAGTCATGGACTTTGAACCAGCAGTCTTCCGACTGTGGGCTTGGTGTCCTAACACGCTAAGCCACACACTGCCCCAGTATAAAGGAGATGATTGACAGTATTCCCTGATCCATACCAAAATACACACCCGTAAAACAAAGGGAAAGAAGCTTCAAAATAAGTTAACTACATAAACTGCACATAGGTCTGGTTTCGTGGGACGCAGCTTTTGTACCAGAACTGTAGGTCTGCTGGAAGGGTGTGCTCTCTGCGGTGAACTCTCTCCGCTCATACTTGGCCCTAATCCACTGTTCCTTCAGAACTCTGAGGTGAAAGAAAGAGGGATGGCAGAAGAGAGAGGATTGTTGCTATTGGTGATTTTCTCTAAAAAAATGTCCGAATGCACATACAAAACAAGTGATGGCTTTAAATAAAAAATCTACCTATATATAGCAATTGCAACTAATGGGATATAAATATGCATTTTGCAGTTAAAAAAACAATATACTTCAGTAATTTTTTGTCTCTTTATAGGAAACGGTACCGATTCCCTTAAACTTAAGAAGTTGATGGTCAATCAAATAGTATCCCCTTCCCCCAAAAAAATTACCAGTCCATGAAATTTTTGTATGTTGATTTTTTAAAACAGCCACCATAACATGCTGTATTGAAAGTGTTGGCTGTAAATGAATCATTGACTTTTCTGCTACCATATTTGTAATAATGAATTTGATCAGGTCATTTTGTCGTAGCTGGATTTAGTTGCAGTCCAGCAAAAAAAAAAAAATGACAGAAATGCTTGCCGATTCTTTGTTTGACTGGTGTGCGGGTGGTGTGCAATCTTCAGGTGCAAAGGAATTACTGTTCTGCCCACCAGACGATTCAAGCCAAAGGAAGGGATTAAGAGAGCTAGCCCCTTTGGTAAACAATCAGGCCTGATTTTGGGCTGGCCATGCCCAGTATAAATATGAGTAACCGAGGCCCTTATCGCTGAATGCACATGTGACAATGATGCCAAGCCACTATCAAAGAGACTTCTTTATGACTTCAGGGGAAAAAAGGTGTTGATGTCTAACAGCATGGAAAGCTTCTGGGGCTCTACGGAATCAGTCAGAAGCATTTTGCCCAAAAGTATCTGGTGAAGAATAAGAAATATTAAAGATTAAACTAGCTTGGCCACAGTCCAGAGTAGGCTTGGGTAATAGCAAATTTTTCATGCCATCTTACCGTCCAGTCATTGCACTGTGGTACGTGGTATTTTCATGGTATTTTCAAAAGCAACATTATTCTTGTATTTTTAAATCTTGCGATAAAACACAAAATTTCAAAATTCCGCTGTATACCCTTTTACCTTAATACTGCCCCAGCTTAGCCCTGACCTAAACCCCACAAAGTAGTGGTATACTTCAAACCAAGCTGTTCAGCCAAGCTAAACCACAGATGTCTATGAATGGACCAGTGCTCCTAAATCCTGCCACTGCATGTAATGACCAGCGAATGATGACAGGGATTATTCAGTCGCACTTAGAGATAGTATAACGAGTTTAAGGGCCAGGGTCTTTATTGTGAGTGTTTTTTACCAACATAATTACGAGTATGACACTTCCTGAGTCAATCAGGTCAAAATGTTTTATATAAAAAGACTAAAGCATGCCGCAAAGCATACATGTGGCAAGCACCAACAGTACTGCATTCTTTTACAGATCAGAGAATGGATGGCATTAACACTTGAGTTTCTTTTAATTCAGAAACTCCAAGCATAAAACATATAGAATATAAAAAGATGGGTGAAAAACTGTATAGCCTTTAAGTGTTAGTCCTATACATGTTCTGACACAATTTGAAAGCCTTTTTGTGTTCCTGATACAATGAATCGGGCAAAATTTCCTGTTAGGAAATCTGAATATTTCTCCTTCATAGCGAAAACAATGTGGCACTGCAGGATCAGGTGGCCTTGCTTACCATTATTCTACTTCCCGTATTATGCGGCTGTTCATTTCCTCCATTGCGCTACATGCTTCCTTTATCATGTTACGCTCCAGTAATGAAAATGAGCCTTACGAAATAAATGTGAAAACACACCGATGCTTCTGAATTATTTCTGCTCGAGTGAAGAGCTTCCCATAGCTTTTTGGGTGGAGTGAAGTTTTGTGGCACTAATGAAGGCATTTGCATCATCTTTAACGACGACCATGGCCGAAGTTGAGAGAAAGATGTCTGCTACGTTATACTGCTTTACTCACGTGCAGTCCTGATGCTGAGGCTTGTAGTAGAAGATTGGGATAGAGGCCTCGTAGATGTTTCTGGCTGCAGCATTGCCATTAGCTTTCATGAACTGCACAACCAGAAGGACAGAAAGTTAACTGAAATGTGCCTCTGACTGGCCTGTAATGCAATGGCTTGCATCCACCATGAGATTGTGTTGAAGAAGTTTCCGATCAGCAAAAATTCTTGTCTGAAATTTTAGCTTGTAAGTCTAGAATCATGGGTGTCACCACATTTGCATTTATAAAGATGTGTATATTCTGAGAGCATGCAAACATCATACAGAAAGATGTGTTCCTTTTAATTTCCCACCAAAATGAGTTTTCCAACAGTGAAGTTCACAGCACACCATTGACTATATAGGTCCAGCAAGCCCACTGCACACACAGAGGAACAGGAAGAAACCTCATGACATTCATAATGGTAGCAGCAGTACTAGCTACATGGATGCAAAATGGTGCGCTTATGGTTCTCCTTCATTGGAAATGCAAGGTCTGCTAATGCTTAAATATCTGAGAAGAGAATGACCACAATAGCCTACCGGTAGAAATCAGATACATAAGAACATAAGAAATTTACAAACGAGAGGAGGCCATTCGGCCCATCATTAAGATATGATGCACTTGTAGAAGTTGGGGGGTTCATTCCGACATTTTTCATTCTGTCTCAGGGTCGTGAGGGTTCAGATTCCCTTTTATGCATGATAAGGGGCGAGAGAAATAATCACAGACACTGTACACTGAACAGCCGGCTTGTAGCTGTGAACTGTTTTTGGTGCGTATTCCTTTACGAAATACATGTACACTTCCATCCATCCATTTTCCAACCCACTTATCCTGTTCAGGGTCGCGGGGGGTCCGGAGCCTATCCCGGAAGCTACGGGCACGAGGCAGGGAACAACCCAGTACATGTACACTTATAAATATTAATTTGATTATATGCTGCACTGCTTCTGTTTATAATATTAACAACATTTTCACCCGGATATTTTAAAATCTGGAGTAAATCTGTTGCACTTATCTTTTGGATTGTTCATGTCGCTTTGATATTTACTGCATTTGCCTCTAAAATGCCTTAAGACTGACTTTCATGAGGCTGCATCAACATAATGAGCAGAATTTTTAAAAGGGCACGATAAAAAGAGAGTAATAACGTTTGTATTTACAATGTGTTGTTTATGCAAAAATGTAAAAGAATTGCATCATTTATCATTTAAAACTAACTAGCAAAGTGAAAGTTTGTATTTAAAAAACTAAGTACTAAGACGTTCTACTCTGTTTTAATAATACAGTGTGGAGTAAAACTAAACTGAAAGATACATGGTACTGTAATTTACTTGTTCTTTTACATTACTGTGTCATTGTGTTTAGCCCCTGGTTCCCTCCATAAAACATCCAATACTTGTTTGAATGCAGCTTGGCAAACAGTGTAAGGTGATCATAACAGCAACAGAACGTGTTCTTCTGGTGGATAAAAAAGAGGAAACAGTGCAGCTGTGAAGCCCCTGTAGGAGAAGGACCTACCTCTATCAGGTCATCGTCCCAGTTGTCCAGGCGTATGGATTTGATGCGGCTGATGGCGGGCAGGTTGCGGTGGGTGCCAGAACAGTTCAGACACACAAAGATGCCAAGCTTGAAAGACGCCCAGTCGGGATCTATGATGAGATTGAAAACGTTTCTAAGCCCCATTGTTTTTAGATCTAACTTCAGGATGAGTATGGCGGAGACCAGCGTGCACATTAGAGGGACTGTGAAATTACAGAACCCAAAACAACCCTATTCTATCTGCTTTCGGCTGCCCTGTAATCAGCACTGGCCTCGGCCAAGGTCTCTGCTGAGCTCACAACTCCCCCAGAAGAACAAGGCAGTGGGACTCTCTTGCACTCCCTACCCCCCCATCCCAAGCCTTCGCTTCATACCCTCAGCATGAACCGGCGGATCTGTGACCAGCGCCTCTACGGCTGCAGGACCGGATGGCTGTTGTCTATGCTGGATTATCCCCACCCCCCCATTTCCCTTCCCTGTTGCAAGTCTTGTGTTATACGTGCTTATGACGCTGAGGTGTTTTTTTCTGTTCCCAAATTGTGCTCCCTACTGGAGTACAGTCTGGGGCCTGTTTTTTATTCGCCTCCTCTCTCCCCTCATGTCTGTAGGTCGGGACTGTTACATTTCACTGCACTTAATGTGTATGTGACAAATACAATTTGTACTTGTACTTGCACATTGATGAGTATTGAGTATTATTGGTATTCTAGCGAGATAGCATGCACACCGATGCAACCAAGAACACAGCTGAAAAATGTCATCTCAAGCATCAAGAAATCAAATTTTCTTAATATAGAACAAGTACATGACTGTATTTCACACAGGTTTTTTCTATAAACTGATGTGGTTTTCGCAAACTTGCAGACACACTGTAACAAAAATGACACGCTCATGTCACCTCTAGCCTGCACACCTCTACCTTGCATCTGTGCATTGCCATTGGACGCTGCTACTCAGTCTCATTGTATTAGCATAACCACAGAAGCACAACAAAATCATTGATCCTTAGTGTTCTCAACAGCTGTTGATAACTCTGAGATTATCATCCACGATGACCCTTTCACGGTGACCATGCAATGTTGCAGGTTTCTTCTCTACTTTGGCCTACCAAATGCGACATACATTTCACCCCACCGAGTTCAATACACTTATACTAATATACAAGGCGACCCCACTGACAGCACAACTTTACCCCCAAAGCCTCAACAGATTTAAAACCATTTTTATTCTCAAGACGGGGACACGTACGAAAATGACCCCTGTCAGAAGGGCTGAAAATCTCAGCATTGTCCATTTGTGCTGTGAAAAAGACAGCTCTCTCCTAAATCTCTTCAAGAAATGTTTCACATAGGACGTCTGCACTGTATCTAGATGCAGCTGTTTTAATCAACTTCAAATTAGTGTTTACACCGCTACACAATACTTGGTCCCACGAAAACAAATATTCTGTCCATGTCGGTGGTTTGTCGTCTCCTTTAAACTTATAATTAACACTAATTTGACTTTGTACAAATAAGCAGACGAATTATTTAATATAAGCAAATAATTAAGGCACTGTAATTAAGTAAATCTGGTGCAAAATCCTAAATACATGTAAAATTCCTACAGGTTATACGCACACTCACCCGGAGCTCCGCAATCTGCGCATCGGCTGTTGTCGGGAAGTTTTGCCAATTCCAGTAAAATATTTTTATTTCGGTCCCAGTTAGCCATAAGTAAAATGTAGCCCTTTCATTCCTTAACTAACTTCCTATTGAACAGGCTGCCGTCGTTGTCGTTCTAAGTGTCTTGACAGCACTTCCATATTTTATTGTAGTAGTTTTACACATACGTGATCAAAACAGTCGAATTTGCAAACTGATTAAATCGCACTACAGCCACCTAAGTTTTGCGTGTGACTAATTCAGAATCGCTTTACCAAGAGGCTATAAGACCGACGCCAATTACTGTTAAGCACGCCTCCGGTTCAAAAAAACAAACAAATGACGGAAAGGGGAAGTGAAATGCGCGTTGCCAGACAGCAATATATAGTATACTTATGGGAAAACAATGTGGTTATATGCGATCATGAATACGTGGGAGAGGAGCACAGATTTACAACACAGTCATTTTCTAGAATATGAATAAAATCCTGCATGTCACAGGAGGGCGACGTTGAAGCAAAAATTCTAACTATTACGTTATCTATATTTTTCTATACAAAAATGGCGTTATATTATAAAATAAATTAAAATGGCCGTATTCGGTCTGTGATATTGGTTGCCGGACGATATTTTATTTGGTTTCAATCAACTAATAAATTTTAGAGACGCTGCTGAGGAAAACTCCGGCTGTTCGTTTCATTTAATGGGCGTCGAAAGGAAGAGCTGCGGAACCAAGTTGCGAAAGGCCGAGAGTCGTCGTGCGCACATCGGTCAGTAGAAAATGATGCACTCAGGGCGAAATACATTTGTTTTATAAATGCACGCAAGTGGACATACTGTCAAGTAGAAAAACAATGTGGGTCGTTCGCTATCTACTGTCTGCCGCTGTTCAAAGAGGTAAATATCGTGTAAACGTGTTTATTTGAAAAACGTACGAATAGGTAGCTTTTTAAGACCACGCTGATAAAAGTGGTGGTCTGATTGCTTGTATAACTAGTTTAGTTTATATTCTCGATCTTTCTGGTACTGTTTGTCTTTCATTTATTCGCAGGGCACCCTGGTTTATTGCGGCGCCCCTTGAACTCTCATCCGGAGCTCTATCATAGATACCTCCACTGCACGTGTTGCTGGAGAAGCCGCATTACAATAGCAGACTTAGACTCGACGTTGTGTAAAGATGAACCAAAGTCTCTGGATGATTGCTACACTCCGGAACAGAGGGCTTCCATTCTGCAGCTTCTCAACTCAGCGTCAGAAGACGAACTGGCTGGTGTCAAACTCCTAAGAGGTCAAAAGGCGATTAATATAGTGGAATATAGGAACAGGAACGGGCCATTCAGGGACCTTGAAAGCGTTGTGAACGTACCTCTGTTGAAACACAAGACTGCTACGGTTGTGTTCAACTCTATAGTCTATCCCCCGGAGAAAAAAGATAAAAGGAAAGCAAAGGTTCAGATGGTCAAGTTCATCAAGCCTGAAGTTGACCGCAGTATTTTGAAGGTGATTTGTCTACAGTAACAATGTTGACTTTGCACACTACACATCTCACTTGCACTTAATAGTGTGACTTGCATCTTACAGGAGGCCAACTCTGTTGTGTCCATCATATGTGGTACCAATAGGATTGCCTGGGCGCATGTGGACCGTGCTCTAACTGTGCTGAACTGGCACCAGGAGGACTGTCCCAGTTTCATGCGGGGGACATATATGGCCTCAGCATACCTGGAAGATGTAAGTAACACCCAGGTCTCATACATTGTCATACATTAATGTTTCATAACCACCTTTCCAGTTCAGGCTTGCAGACAGCAGAGGGCACTAAGCAGGGGACACCTTGGATGGGAAGGCGCATGCTCACAAACACACACTACGGGCAATTTTAAAGACACCATTTTATCTAACCACATGTATTTGGATGGTAGGAGGGAACTGGAGTAGGAAACCCCATGAAAACTGGGAGAGCTGGGGGCTTGCTCAAAAACTACATTTGCCAAATATTCTATTATAAAAAAGCCTCAATCAAAAACATCTTGTAGACTTTTGACTTTTATTCAGCTTGAGGGACCAGGTTACATTTCCTCTCTGATTTTTACAATTTCATGTCCTTGTTTGAGCCCATGGCCCTGAAACATGCAGTCTTGCCTCCGATCCTGTTGCTTATCCACTTTGTCATCTAGTTACTTACAGATGAATGCAGCGGTGCCCTTTGCCCTTTAGGTGACTTCAGTGGTTTCACGAATGCCAGCAGCAGATTTATTTGTGGTGGAGAAGACAGGAATTTCCCTGCAGAACACCTCCCTGTATTCTGTGATGGTGCACCTGCGCACTGTGGAGGCCATGCTGTTTGTCCTGCTGGGGGCACCAAGAGAACCTGGCGCAACACCCAAGGTGCTCAACATGATGCGCGTGGCGGTGGGCCGGCACTTTGGGCTGATGGTGGGCGAGTCCCGGACCAGCGGGATGCGAACCGTCCGGGACATGATGACAGACTCAGCCACTCAGAAGGCCCCCCGTGTCACGTTCCCCCACGAGCTGCTTGTGCGGTACAGAAATGCTTTCCAGGTGGGAACACGCAACCGTGGTGAGGAGCTGTGCGACGCACTTCTGCAGGCTGTGGCCTTCTATGAGCTACTCAGTGAGTAGGTTGCGGACACCAACTCACCGCAAGAGCCATCCAGGACTGTTCCTGGATGTCACTGCAATGGAAAACAGCATCTCAGCAAGTACTTGCTCCAAGCCTGTGATGGGAACTAATTTAATATGGTATCTTTACATTAATTTTCAGAACACTTGAGTCGAAGTTTAACTTCTCTCAACTTCAGAGTTAAAAAAAAATCATTTAGCACCTACTTTTAACATACCTTAGGAAATTCTACTGGTAGTGTGTGGTACAAATGTCAATGATTCCTTGTGTGGAATGAGACTGCAGACTTCTGTCCCCAAAGTTTTAACTGAAATATTTGATCAAGTTTGGACTTCTGAGTAAAGGTCATGTCTCAATCTTATACTTTAAAAAAACATTCACAAATGAAAAGCAACATAACGGAATTTATTTGTGCTTGGGGGGGGTCCTCATTCCACCATATGAGCTTCCAAAGGCCAAGTTCAACATTAATACAGTGATTAATGATTCAATAGTATATGTACCACAGATTGGCACATTTTCAGACACTCGGTTCAATCATGATTGTACAGAAACATTCATACCATAAATGTAAATTTATTTCTTTAAAACATTTTCAAAATCTAAAGCATAGTACAAAAATACAGACGTTGACAAAAGGTTAGCTGCTTTAAAATGTACAAAACCACAGCAAAGAGAAAAGATGTATAAAATGTCCTGGTTAAGTTACTACACAGTTTGTGATGGAGCAGCAGCGGCCTGGGAGATGTATCCCTGCTCAGGGGAAGTCCTCTGCCAGGTGCTGAACTGTGCTCCTGGGGAGGTTAAGATGAATGCCATCTAGGTAGTGCAAGAACCTGGAGAACAAGGGAATTAGTAAGGTGACTTAATGCCATCTAGGTAGTGCAAGAACCTGGAGAACAAGGGAATTGGTAAGGTGACTTAATGCCATCTAGGTAGTGCAAGAACCTGGAGAACAAGGGAATTGGTAAGGTGACTTAATGCCATC